>OZ010686.1:9124856-9724856 GCA_963932265.1 Thymelicus lineola
TTTAATTGTAACACGAAGAAAGAAATAAAATAAATTCATTTTTATTTTAAGTTTCGATTATAGTAATGTATCGATTATGACTGGTTTTATAAGTGGTTTTTAGCCGACACATCACTTAACGTCAGTGTAGGTTTTGGCATCTTCATATAACATTAATTCGACGCCTTATTTTTTTATTAAATTTTACATAAATTATGATGTGATGGGATTTTTACTAGATTATAACGTTTAATATGATTTATAAATAACGTTAATTAAAACGAATAGGGATTTTTAACAAATTTTGGCAAAATCCTTTGTTCGTAAGTATCCAACTATTCATGTCAATTAAATGATTAATCCATTTTGCTCAAAGACGTCCGTACAAGGTTGGTTCATATTAATAAATGGCAGCTATCATTAATGGCTTCTTAGAAAATTTTTAGTACATTTGGAAAATACCTATCACATCTCTGGGAAGTAGATATGTATATGTAGGTACTGTATTACTTTTTGTGCATTAGGTACATGGCTATAAAGCCATAAATATTAAAATGTCTAAAGAAGTATTCAAAGCTAGCGAATGTCTGCTAGGCTGAGGCTCTCTAGTTCCGTGCCTTCGGGGCAATGTAAAATGTTCTACTCGACACTACCGCTGTTATTGTCATGGTTTTGGTGTGTTGTGCCGCGAGGGCCGCGAGCCGCCCACAATGAACAAAATGCTCACACAAGTTAAATACGTTATTTTTTCTTCGCAGCTTTCCATACCACAATTCAAATCAATACGTACCCAGATGCTTCGAAGCATTACTAAAAGCAAAAAGCAAAGCAACAACCCATAATTGTCCCACGGCTGGGCTCGGGGTCTCCGCTCACAATGTGAGGGGTACAGGCCATAGTCTACCACGCTGGCCAAGTGCGGATTGGTAGACTTCACACACCTTTGAGAACTTTATGGAGAACTCTCCGGTGTGCAGGTTTCCTCACGATGTTTTCCTTCACCGAAGCAAGTGATAATTAACTTGTAATACAAAAGCAAGCATACTAAGCATTTCTAAATTTGCATAAATATGGAGTATCCAGTTTGTACCATTTCTGTTGACATTGTAGGAGCAGGGCAGGTTGGGTTTCAACTCATTGATGATAATTAATTACCCAATTCATTGCACATGTCTCTCCTCCCGAGGAGGCTTACAGCATACTTACTCCATCTAGTTCTTTCATGCATGCTCTATTCTGCAATCTTACTTAAATACTGCATACATTTAATTTTCGGTTACCTACAATTATTTGCCTTTATCTAATCTAATTATTTGTTACCTACAATTTTTTACCTTTATCCTTTCAGTTGCTCTCAGTTGCCACGCCTCGTATTTGATTTTGCCTTTGGTAGCTATAGTATTTACAGAAAATCGGTATCCAGGGCTAATGTTCAATCTACTCTACGGAAGTTCGCCACCCGAAAGGTTCTGACGCCAAGAGAAATCAAGAAATTGTGTCAATAGCGGTCACTCATTTCATCGGTGGTTCATCAGATTTTCAGGTTTGTATAGCTTATAAGTGTATCCTAGACCAGATCAATCAATATTAATACATCATAGGTATCAAATTTCAAATTAATATCATTATTAATTCAAAATTCATAAAAAGCTGACTTATAATTTTTAAGATTAGCATGAATTTTTAAATGCCATACATCGGTAGGTAGTACCCACCAATTCATTGTTATTGCTACCTATCTTACTAATATAGTATAACGCCCACTCTAACTAAACTGTTCCATAGATTAATTATTCTTAAAACAATTTCATGCATATTACGACTTCGATTTTCAAGTATATTTCTGCTACCATAAAATAGATTTATATCATCGCTTATCTTCAGAATTTATAGCCGGATCAAAAACTTTTAAGATGTAAATATAAAGCAGCATACCTACCTGCCTACATAAGTTTACTTTTATTATGCGTACGTATTAATTTTCTGTCATTGAATTTTCAATACATACGTAAATACCTAATAGTAGTAGTTTCAATGAAGGAATTTAAATTATAGCCTTTCGCAGAGAATTATCGACTTATTGGAAATTCTGATCTGATAGTTGAAGGAGATGCATCAGGAATAATGACAAAATAACGGGTAACGCATTGACGAGCCATTTGGCTAATGCGTGTGACTGTACTGTACGCAAAGGGTTTGCCCTATTTATGTATTAAGATTGTCAGGGCTTTGTGGCAATCGTATAGAATACTAAGTACCCATTTAAGTAGGAACGTAAAGTTTTCGTTTAATGTTCGTAATGTACGGAGAAAAATTCCCCATTTTAAGTAAATTCGAGAAAGTAAAGCAGAAAGGTAGAGATTTCTGACAAGGCCGTCTTTAACCTATTGGAGGCCCTGGGCATATTAGGATAATGGGGCCCCTATGACTTTGACAGAACACTATTTTGTTAGAATAAATAAAGAAGATAGATAAGGAAGCTTCTAGATTTATTTTATTAACAGTCATATTAAATGAATAGATAATGTAATATAATCCACAACAGTAACTCTTTTAACATTCACAGGTTAATAGTTAAGAATCTATGCAATGTTGATTGAATATGAACCCTTCTAGATTTGAGATGGGCAAAATCGTTTTATCACTTTTTCAAAATCAATATTTTTGAGCACATCACATTCTACTGACTTCAGCGACAAACTGATTAATCTCTCTTGAAGCATTGTACTTCTCAATTCATTTTTTATTCTTTTCAATTTGGAGAAGGGTCGTTCTCCGCGGCAGTTGGTTACCATCATGCTTAAAAAGATTCTCAATGCGATTTCTACATTTGGAAATCTTCAATTTTGTTTTTTTTTAAAGTTGATATATTTTCAATATGCTATTAGTTTCCTCATTTTCACTGTGAACAATTTTCAAGTATTCTGTTAAATGCTGACATTCCATTTCTAACTCTTTCTCATTTACATCATAATAAAATTCAGCAAATTACTTGCAACTTTGTCTCAACTCTTCATAATTTAGAGGTTTCAAGTGAAAGAAGAAATCAAAACGTTTACTAATGTTCTTATACGAACTTAATCGCTGTTTTAGATGAACGCTTAGCGTATCACCAACAAGGCACCGGGAGATGACGGAATCACAACCGAGCTTCTAAGAGCTGGAAGAAAACGCCTTCTAGTGGCGCTCCAAAAACTGTTCGATTCCGTCATCAACATTGGAACTACCCCGGAAGCGTGGGGTAGGAGTGTGGTGACGCTGTTCTTCAAGAAGGGCGATAAAGCATTTTTGAAGAACTACAGGCCCATTGCACTTCTGAGCCACGTTTATTAGCTGTTTTCGAGGGTGCTCACAAATCGCACTGCACGCAGGCTTGACGACTTCCAGCCTCCCGAACAAGCAGGATTCCGAAAAGGCCACAGTACCATAGACCACATACACACACTGCAGCAGATTATACAGAAGACCGAGGAGTATAATCTGCCGCTATGTGTTGCCTATGTGGACTATGAGAAAGTCTTTGATTCTATCGAGACCTGGGTGGTACTAAATTATCTCCAGCGGTGCCGGATCGACTACCGGTATATTGAGGTGTTGAAGTGTTTGTACTCATCTGCCACCATGTCCGTCAGAGTACACGACACAGCAACGAACCTCATCTAACTGCAGAGGGGTTAATAAGTAATAGTCGATAAACTTACTACTTTAGAATCCTATATTGCGTGTGGCCTGATACGCACTTGCCCGGTTTTTTAAAGTAGTTTTACTCTAAAATGCTTCGTAAAATATGTATTTTCTATTGTAATGTATACTTCATCTGAAAGCCAAATTTTTGGGCGAGAGTAGAGTTGCTTCGCGCATGCAAAAGCTAATAAGCAAGCAAATTGGTATTGTCTTCAGTAATTTTGGTTCAATTTATTCGAATGAAAAAAGTTTTTCGGTAATAAAATATCGGTTATTGTTTAGTGATTTGGTAGTTACTAGGGGGGGGGGGGTCGATCACGGGGCCCTGGGCACGTGCCCATTGTGCCCAGTGGGAAAGATGGGTCTGATTTCTGATAGAAATAAGCAGTACCTTTGTACAAAATTTCTATTATTAAGTCTCACATACTGTATTTGTGTACAAGAATAAAATTGTTAAATAAATAATAAATAAAATAAATACATACATAATGTAATTTGTCTTATTGACAATTTCCTTTGTGGTTTACATTATGGATTTAACGCGCATTTATCATTAAACAATTTGTAATGCACCAAAAGGCACGAATGTTTCAACAATTTGCCGAACAAAAAACAGACGCTTTACTTAAAAACTATGATAAGCATAATTTTGATACAACTATAATGAAATTATTTTGAGAAATAATAAAACGTGTACCTAATCGTGAGTGATGTCATTAATTTAGTAATCTCGATAATTTATGAAATGCGATACTTTGCTTATTTCTTTTTTTAACCGTGATCGGGACTATCAATCTACCACCATGTACTTACTTTTGCTTACTTGCCAGACATACTCATGCATATCATAGGAACTTAACGAATCGCAAGGTCTTTTACAGATTGGAGGTCACATGTTCACTAAGGGCCGGAGTTCCTCAAGGATCTGCCCTCTCGTTACTCCTCTATACGCTAGACATTAGTGATATGCCTGGACATCCAAAAATAAAACACGCCCTATATACTTAGGTATTCCCGCGACTACCGCCCTAGGCGAATGGTTTAGGAAATGGAGAATCCAAAGAAAAGTTCAGCTGTCTACATAAACACATCCACCCGTAAAAAAATGACGCACCTTGTTTTATTGTTCGACCGTCCCATTCTTTGGGCAAAATTCATCAAATATAATGCCGACTAGTTAAGCCGAGGGTAAGGTACTCTAGACTCTAGATGACTGACTAGGCTACAATTTACAAGATCTGTTTTCGACCCATTATGACCAACGCCAGCGTGGTCTTTGCTTGTGCAAAAACCAACTAGTAAGTATACTACCACCCTGCAGGTTATGTATATTTGAAAAATTTATTACTTGAATAGCGGTCAAACCAAATAAATAAACGAGTCAACCAAGCGTTAGGTTGAAACTAAGGGGATCACCAACGTGTTTCGTCTTGACTATCGAGAAGGAAGGATTTTAGACTTGAATGACAGAGTCTCATAAATAACCCTGCGTAACTGTATATCAGAATTAGGTTGCATGTTACCAGTGACTACGTTGGTATCTATCGCCATTACCTACTTCCTCTCTTACAGAAGACTCTCCTGCTTTATACATATAGTAGGGTACATCACCTGGAGAGCTTAGTTTGGACTCAAATAAGAATGAATACCCTTATTTTCACTGGTTCCCACACATGTCATTTGAATATGGCTCTTTGTTATAATTAGGTAATAATTTGTAAATACATCACCGTTGAAGATGATACGTAAAGAGATGTGGTCTTTAGTGTTAGTGTCCATATAATATAATATTTGACATATTTTAGCTCTATATTATGAATTGATTTTAATTTCAATTCTCTCACAAATCATGATAATATCACGTTTTGGGAATCGTATGAAGCGATACTTCGTACAGCCAAGCCTATACGACATAGAAGTATTGACGAATTTGGTCACAAAAGCCTCTTTTAGCTTTTCTACAACAGCCAGATGCTTGTTGTGTGATTATAATCTGACTTTCACAACTTCGCTGACTGGAGCCTATACTCGAGACAATGTATTAGGGTTGGAGGTTAAATCTATAACTCATTGGTTAAGTTCGTGGCCAGTTTAATACACCTAGGTTATGTTCTAACCAGCATTGAATATTATGCTTACTTAATATGGTGTGACAATTAAATTTGTTTTCTGACTATTTTTCAGAATAGAAAACGTAAATATTTCGTCTAACAAAATAGCATTTAACTCACCTCAATGAAGTAATATACTAACGTAGGTTGTACATTGTATATTCGTTCACTGACTCACCTACCTATAACCACAATAACTTTTTTATGACAATTATAATAGTATACATATACATAAGTATAAGACAAATAGTGTATAAGTAGGTACGTTATATACTATGATGTCTTCTGTGGTACACCAGAAGAAAATATAAATAAAGTATTAGATATGAAAGATAATTTTCTACATATTTTTTTCTTTTAATTATAGCAGAATTTTAATTTTTAGCGTTAATAATACCTAATTGTTGAAGTACTAAAACCAGTTACCTACTTTATTATTTTTATCCATGTAAGATATTCTGTAATTAAACTAAATATTATAAATTATTGATGGTATTTTATTGTGGTTGTGTTTAATTCATTTCAACAGCATGAAATCTTATTATTCGTAATATATTCAAGTGTAGCTCTACAGTGTATGCTGTACAGTACAGTGCATGCGGGATTTATAATGATCACGCATAATATATTCGTAGTTGCACCAGTAGTCGACACCATACATTTAACAATTAAAAAAAAAATGAAAAAAAAATGTTATCAGTAGTTTTCAACAGTTACAATGAATTTGACAACTGAAAGTTTCATTGAATGATGGCAATTATTTGAAAGTTTCGGTAAGGTTAACAAAAGCAACAAAGCGACAAGTTATTTAAATTCAAACCCAAACTCAAAGACGTTTTAAATGAAAAAAAAATGTTCACATAATGACATGGAACAAGCTTAATTTAAAATGAAAATTGGGTACTTCACTTTACCTCAAAATATGTTTTGATAATTTCCCTCTAAAGCAATTTATACGTTAAGCGTCGATTAATTGGCACATTCCCAATAATAATACTTCAATGGCGCATTCACAGTTTTTTGTTGCAAACGGGAAATTCCGGTTTCGAAGTTAACTATAATTTCCTAAAGTCGGGTGTTGTTAGTAATATGATTCACGTTCTCCGGTTAGAGTATCTCACGTTAACCCATACATTATTGTTATTCCTATTAACAAAAATAAATCGTTACATCATGTCTAAGTTTATGATGATATAAAAAGATTTAGGGGAAGTCAACTATTGTTGACACCCCTCCAACGATTGACACCTTTTTCATATTATGCCCTAAACTAAGCATAAATTGTTTTTTTTTTTATGTATGTTAACTTTACTTTTAGTTACTGTAATAGTTTTAGTCGCTATAACTATCGTTTGATAAATTGACAACTTTACCAAATTGCTGCTCCTTTCATTTTTTACCAGCTGCTGTTTTAAAACTAGCTAACTTCGCTTTCATGGTGACAATCATTAGATTTTTGATAGTATGAGGATGTAACGATTGACACCCAAATGTCAATAAAAATATGTTATAATGTATCACCACGAAGTTTATAACTATATACTAAGTTTATTGTAGGTAAATGAATAGGCTAAAGGTATTCCGGTAATGCTTTAAAGTGATTATTGACATTTATCTCTAGATGGGTGACCGGTACAGGCAAAAATTTTTTGAGTCGTTCTTCACAGTACACGTAAATCCGTGGTCGTGGTAGTATTTTTACATTATTTCAGATCATAACATTATAGGTACATATTATAATCATATTAATTTTACATCTTGTTTTTATACATATGCAGGGTAAATTTCTCAAGTGGGTGTGGATGGCCAAATCCGAAACTGAGGAAAAGCGAAAAATGCTTAAAGGAGTCTCGGGGCCGATTTTCATGAAAACTAAAACTGCATGATTATATATTTGAAAAATCTATATCAATCAATATAAAGTCAGGAATCAAAGTCAAGAATTTTATCCTTCTTAACAACTGAACACTATCGAATGGTGTAATAATACAGGTTGAGTATTTTTTTCAAAATCAACGGGTTCGATTCCTGGCCAGGAACATTGATAAAAAAAATCTAATGATGCAGTTTTAGTTTTCATCTAAATCCTCCCCAAGACTCTTTTGAACACTTTTCGCAAGAAAGGGAGAAGAAGAGGGAGAGAGACGGGCAGAGGGATAGGGGGGGGGAGGGGTAGGGAGAGGATCCACCCCAGCACGGCCTATATCGTAAAATGTTAATTATCAATCTATGCTAAAATGTACTATAACAAGGTATAAATCATGCATCATCATCAAATCATCGTTAGGTGTCAATAAATGCATCCAGGTGTTATTGATTATGGTATTTGTACACTTTTATTTTGGAACTATAAATTTTCATAATTAAATGATTAATACGATAAAATATGTATCAATTTGCTCCTTATTAGAATAACAGAATTTTCCATATTTAAAACAAAAAAAAGAAAACAGTTTTAATGCAGATAACATTAAAATGACAAAAATTCTGAGTAAACGCTTAGGGTGTCAATCGTTGGGTACTTTACCTTAGTAAGTATAATTTGTAAAATTTCACTAACACCTATTAAAACAATTAAATATCTATTACAGGTGCAAAGTAAAGTCACTTCTAAATTAAAAAAAAATATTATGAACTTTGGATTAATATTGATATTTTTCATACTTTTGTTTTTGTAAATAATAGGTAGGTACCTACTATCATAAAAAAAGTTAACAAATATACTACTGGAATAAGCCTCTCAATACTATCTAACGTTAAATATCAGCGCCAAAACTCACACAAATACGAAGTATATGTACATACACAAAAACAATTACTATGGACACACAATTGGACTATTGTCAAGCAGTTGTCCAGCTATGCGAAATCGTCAAACGGGATTGGTTCTCGGCATGACCCGATCACGGCAATTAATACGCGCGCCGGTGCAGCGGTGTCAAATGCGTTGTCGCAATTGTCAGTCAGGTTAAATATCAGGTGCGTGGACGGCATTACGTATGAGGGGACCAATCATATAAGAAATATTGTTTTTTGGACTAACTACATACAAATATGTACTTACATATTACCTAGATTATTGTTTACATATTATGGAATAAATTTATTTTAAAGTGTGACGTACGAGTGTTATTAGAATAAAAATGTTTCTGTAATTCAATATACCTATGTATATGTATCGTTGGTAACCAAAGGTAAGGAGTAATTTATTATAATAACAATTCTGTTGCAATGGCAAAGGAAAGTCACTGTATAAAACCATTAAAATAATATATTTCGGTAATAGTTCAATCATAGGTTTTATTTAAAACAATTTGACAATTTAATGCCATTAAAAGTCAATGAATAAACATACAAATAAAATCACGAGAATATTTATTATAAAAACGAAAATAAAGCACAATAAAGGCGCGTAATTATTTCATGAAAAATTGTGATAATACCATATTGTTTTACCATTTGTGGGTAAAAAGTAGTTTCCTACATTTTATTACATATAATAAGCAACTCGTCAAATCTCGCTCAAATTTAAATGGGACCATATGACAAATAATTGCTTTCAAATGTAAAAAGAATCATCAAAATCGGAAAACTCAATTAAAAGTTATGAGGTAACACACATAAAAAAATACAATCGAATTCAAAGTCAAAGCCAAAATATTTTATTAATATAGGTATCACTGATACACTTACGCGCGTCATCTTTTTTTAGCTTTTCGGAAAGGTGCTTTGTCATGGTGAAGAAGAAAAGCCGTAAAGAAACTCCTCAGCACATCTTTTTAAAAAAAATATTACAAAAAATAAAATATTACAAAAATATTTACTAATCTGAGCGAAACTGGTTGCAGAGTTGGTCATTTAAATGCGTCTTTGTCATTTAAATACTCGTCTACACTATTACAGTTGAGAACCTACTCCTTTTTTGAAGTCGGTTACAAATTACACAACGATAACCTTTTGTAATTATGTACGTAATATCTAGATAGAAACAATCTGTGATTCGCGTTTTGGTAGAGTTTATAAGCCCCACCAAGCGAGGTAGATTTTCGTTGCGCTATTTCGAGGCATCTAAGATGCTTCCATGTGCTTCCATGCCAATGAGAAAACACTGCATTTGCAAACAACAATTGAGGAGAGCACAGGAAAAGTGCACATCACATACTCCAGGAATGTCCTTCTTTTTTCCTACTGGAACTTTCTGTTCCACTGAAACTTTCTCTTGTCTCTCTCTTCAAAAAAGGTAGAGGCAAAGAAAACTGTATGAAATGTCATGGTTTCCTCTTGTGAAACTAACTACGAGGAAGGAATGAAGGTTGACTTGACTGAAGTCGAAACCTCAAAGACGTCTGTTATCGTTATAAAAGATTCCATTCTCTCCTTAGCTTAATAAAAAAACCATAAATCATTTTATCAGGTCAGATGTCAGAAATCAGAATCCCGCCTGTTGGTAAAAAATTAGATAATCGCAGGTACTCTTAACAATTTAATGACTAAAATCTCTGCAGACGTCATAATGTTGACATCATCGGGAGCAGACATCCGGTTGGGTTTAATCACCATTATCTCAATAAAAGTATCCTGTTGCGAGTTTGTTGTTCATTTATTAAGTAATGACGCTTACGACAAGCCGAAATAATAAATTACCTTATTTATTTTAATTAGTTCTATTAAGTTCTATTAGTTAAATTGTATGAGTCCAATTCGTTGAAGTTAAAGAACGTACTCAAAATTAATTTGATACAAAAGATGATTAGGTCACACCGATTGTAACAAAAGACGTAGTAGCAAGGTTTAACAATTTTATGTACTGTAACCCTCTACGCCTTTTAGGCTCAATGTTTTAAAATCACGATTTGAATACTTAAAATTTGTGAATTTCCTTAAGAATCGATAATTTTATTCGGCGATTGAATTTTTTACCAAGTAATCAATGAATCGTGCGTTAGGACGGGGCGGGTTAGCTCATCCGGCAAGCATTTGGGTGGTTTTTGTGATCGATGCCGCATGAGGAAGGCCTCAATGAGCACGATTTTAAACACATGACGGCATAAGTTTACTGTGTTGATTTTGTACTTTTTACATAAACTGTCTTGTAAAGACACTTCGTCTAAGACATTGCTCAGCAGAATGCAGTCATACTTATTATGAATAGGTAGTTCCCTTTCGTAACACAAGGCGCTTCCTGATTTCACGGTGGGTTTTGAAAACAGTCTGCATAAAAAAATCTAGTTTTTGCACGTGTTAGAGAAAAATAGCCATACCATGCGTTGCCTTGGTTCTAATCTATCATCACATGTCATAAGCATGAAACAATATTGTTCACGTTGTTAAACCAATCATAAATACAATTGGAATTAATAATTTATCTAAACACTTTTATTAAAATGTCAGCAGTATGTAACATACGCGATAAGATTAAAATAAAGTCGTCGTGTTACTCATATCCGTAGAAAATTGCAGTCAAACTGTGTAATGTATCGTGAAAATCGTTAGGTAAATAAAATTATAGTTAACATACATTACGTCACTGAAGTTCATAACATAAAACACGAAAACTATAAAACACATGGAAAACTATAAAACACGTTAAAAATGGTTAAAAACAATATTTTATGAAAAATATAAATAGTAAAAAAAGTTTTCCTATTTATTATATTTTTTTATCTATACTAATATTATAAAGAGGAAAGATTGGATTGTTTGTTTGCATTGAATAGGTTCCGAAACTACCGAACCGATTTGAAAAATTATTTCACTGTTTCAGCTTCTCAAAACTACACTATCCCCGAGTGACATAGGCTATATTATATATTTTTTTGTACTATTTTTCCCGAAGCGAAGCGAGGGCAATTTCCTAGTAAATTATAAATTAATGCTTGACTACAATCCCACCTGATGGTAAGTGGTGATTTAGTTATGGATGATAAAACGCACTAACTTAACTTATTATCTATACATATTAATAAAATTGAAGAGTCTGTCTGTGATTTCGAGATAAATGATTTTTTCAAGTTGCAAATCGTTACTTGCACGATACCAACACCGAAAAATGAGTTTTTAAAATTTTTGTCTGTCTGTCTGTTTGTTTGTCTCCGCTAATCTCCGAAACCACTGAACGAATTTTAACAACAATGTATTTATAATAATAAATGTAGGTAGGATTAATTGCGCATCCATAGCGCAAATAGTTTTATCTTAAATATACGACGCTTGCTTTATTTTTTTAACTCGTCACGATAAAACACGTAATGTATGTGTCAGATCTTTTGTTGATTTGATTTTTTGTGACGGTATTCATATTCATTCATAACGTACAACATTGTCACGCACAAGCGCATCACCCGCTCAGCATTAGACATCAACGTAAGCATTAGACAATGTAAAGTATCTTACATTGTCATTAATTATGGAAACTAAAGTTATGCGCGGTTTTTTATCAAAACTATGAATTGTAGCGAAAGTTACAAAGTTAAGATAAGGAATTGCTTAATAACAGTTTCTGTAGGCCCTACGCACAAAACTTAAAATTAAATTAATATCTAGATTACAAAAGGTAAAAGTTCTAGATTTGTATGATATATGATTTTTTATAACAACCTGCACTGGAGCAGCGTGGTGGAGTGTGTTAGGTCTCCTCAAGAGAAGAGACCCGTGCTCAGAAGTAGGCCGTAAATGGGTTGAATGAGGCCCATGATTTATGAAAATCTATTCAAACATTACACAAACGAAATCTCTTTCAGAAACTCAGCAAGTGGAAACTAGATTTTTATTCAAAGAGAGACACAAATAAAGCTTTTAACCAGTAGAATAAGTCTAATAGACTCCTTCTAACTTGGGCAATGAATTTGCCAATATAAAATGCACACGTAAAGTCATATAAAACATTTTACAAGCTTGCTCAGTTCGATGGTTTGTTAGCTCTCAGCATATGTGGGTCAAATAATGCAAACTGAATTAGAAAAATAGAACTACTTCCTCTCATCCTAAAGATGTATGTATTTTATATAGTAGTGACCTGATACTACGCTCAGGGTTGGGGAAACTCTTCGACGAGTTACATTACAGACATATAATTTTGTACCCGCATTAAAATACGATGGTTCGTTTTAAATAAATAATCCCTAGGTTGGTGACGCCTAATATGTCTATTAATTTCTGTAATATTCTTTGTCAGAAAATAAAAAGATATTTAAAAAGAAATCGACTGATATTATGTTGAATACAATAGACATTTGGACGATAATGATACCTTCCTGAGGTATTATAGTCCGAACTGCAATCAAAATTTTTGCTCGAGTCTTCACGGATCTAGGGTGCCATGATAGTTAGATTTTAACAAATAAAAGAACGAATATTAATGAAGCAAAATATTTTGGGGATCTAATTTAAAAATAAATAAATAATCGTAATATAATAATGGTGTATTTTTTGCCTTATGCTAAACTGAAAATTTAAGTATAATATCATTGCCTATAACCCAATAGTTATAATGGTTATAATAATTTAATGTCAGAATCTGCTCTAAGTATTAGTGTCATGAATATACTTGTAGATATTATGTACTCAAATTCAAATCGTACAAAAGAAGGTTTACTGTTTACAATTTCCTAGTTAAAGTAATTCATAATTAATTAGGTAATTGTAGGTATATTGAATGTAGGCAGCTACTTTAAACAAAATGTCGTTTCAGTTAATATTGCTAAGTGAAGTAAATAGTAAAGGGAAGGTCTGTAAATTTATTCGCTTGTTTTATATTTAAGCGTGTAAACGATCAAAAAATTCCGCATTTCTTTATTAGTAATTAAATTTTTATATTCATCGATTCCTCATATTCTAGGGCACAGTCACCGTGACCATTGGTGACTCGGAAAGTAAACAAAAGCTACGGTTGTGTAAGTTATTATTTGATATCTTTGTGAAGACTATTTGCCAAATGATTAAATGGCTAATTTGCTTATGAAGTTGTTAAAAGCAATTAGAGGATAATGATACCAGGGGATGTAAAGGTAAATTACAAGTGCACTGCGGGAAGTGCGGGATGACAAAATAGCTAATGCACTAGACGTGAGAACACGCTAATGACAAAGAACTGCGATTTGCCATTGGCTTACATATCGCCGTTTCTGAATTAAATGCTTACATCGAACGATCTTCAACAATAAACAATAAACTATTGCACTGACCAAATATTTTATAATGCTATTTCATGTATGTTTATGTAAATAAATTAATTTATATTATAAGGTAATCCTTGATATTGTAATTATAAAGTAGTACCTACTTCCAAACCGTTGAACGGATTTATATAATTAAGATATTGTTAGATTCGTCTTGATAACACCCAAGTGTTCTTAGATAAGTAAAATAATAAAAAAAACCAAATATAGTGGCTGTGAGATGCCAATGTTTGAAGTATCAAAAATAAAAATAATTCGAATAACGCAATATGGGTAGGTATCAAATTAAAAAGCACCATAAGGATTTGAAATAGGTATATCATGATAGCTTTTTTGGTAGCAGGTGGGTTTTTAATTTTTAAATTTATATTAGTTAAAGTGCATCATTTTACGTTGGGCCCGATTGTAATCGTCAGATAGTCGTTTAGCTGTGTCCGAAAATCTCCGAAGTTCCTATGAACTTTCGACATTTAGGATGGTTATACCTTGATTCACCAGGTTGAAGTATCCTCTTCAGAATTCTGAGAAGGATTCTGTGCTTTGCAGGCGGCCAATTATGGGTTGCATGAGTTGCGTTATGTATGTTAACTTAATTAATTAATCAATAATATTAATAAAATAGTTCTATGTTCCAGGTACATCTGAGTTAACATTAATGTTAAAGCTGCGCTGGAATGCGCCTTACAGCTTTAGCGCGCTAACTGTTGACCTTTCGTAATGTCATTATTAACGCGTTAGGACGCAGGCATAGCAGGGACATAAAAAATTAATGTTGGCAATATTGTGCGAATTCTCCAGGTAGCTTAGTGCTAGCATGTAGGCCTAGCTGAGATACCCTTGAACCTAAGTGGCAGCTTGCGGCCGCGTTGCCAATGACCCCGAACGCGGCGCCCGCGCAACTCTTGCGCCACGACGCGGTCGCCGGTTGCTCCGTTCGCTAATTGTTACATAACAACTAAACTACACCGCCACAGACTATTGCACTGACCAAATATTTTATAATGCTATTTAATGTATGTTTATGTAACCATTCACAGCTACGTGCGAGACAAATATAATCTAGCTAACTGTTTGCGGAAAGAACGGAATCTCCGCCGGTTAGACTCGAACGTGCTGCTACATTTGTAGTATCTACGAGATCTGCATGTGCAAGTATGTAGGTACGCTAACTCTTTTTAATGAGTTATGGGTTTTGCGACGTTCCGATCCTAATCTTAGAAATTTGAAATATTGTACGTCCTATATCCCGCAGATGTTTACTAGTACCGAAAATATACGTAGCAAAATATAAGGTTATATTCGGGTGCATAAACAGGTTTTCAAACGCGAATACAGCTTCCTGCCAAGTCAGAAAGTAAGGTAGAGTCACTGAACTTGCACGGCGCTTGCTGCTTCGTAGTTTTGATTGAAAATAAAGTTATTGTCCTATTTATGGATATGAATATTATTTATAGTGATTCTTTTGTTATTTTTCGAATCTCATTTTTTAATGTAACTCACTCAGTTGAAGTGATTTATTCCTTTTTTACCAAACGGTACCAGTAGCAAGAACTGCATCATTGCAACAACTGTTTAAGCAATTTATCAGTTATCGGTATGTATGCAGGAAAGCATAAGGTACATTATTATCATTAGAACATGTAAAGTTAACATTATTTTAATAATTTCGTAAGGGTTAAAGTTTTAGCATCGTTTTTTAATTTGTTATTCTGTCAGCCGCCAAGAATTATATTCGGTCTTCTCTCTCTTCTTTCTTTAAGGTTTCTACACTTTTTATAATCGCTCCAGATTCATGTTCCTGGACAATCATTTTCTCAGTTCTGGGGGACAATATCATATAATTATTTATCAGTCTCAACCGTTCGTCCAGCTAGTAAGTAATCGAACTCGAGATACTAAGCTCGGCAGATAATGTTCTCAGCAACTAGGCCACAGGGTCATCAATAATAATACTCCATTCATTTTAGACATCGGAATTGAGGTACATGTAGAGTTTATTATTTCAAACCATTTCTCTTCCACCGAATTCTGAGCAAGAGTGAGTGCGAGTGCCGCGGGCTCTTGTGCTAGAATTTTGATTGATATTTTTTGTCAGTTACTCGACCACAATAAAATGACAGCGGCAACAAGAGAAGTGCGGAATAGACGTCGTAACTGAAAGTACATATCAAGGTTAACTCGGCTAACAGTAACAGTACACCCACGATAACGCAAAAACCAAGCACCGAACCTGCGGCCGGAGACGCATTCACTTTTGTGCTTCACCCATTCAAATTAATTACATCAAACTTGTGAATGGACCATCGACCCGACGACACGTTTCATGTATTCTCAGTGACAAGGATTTAATTAGATATATGTATGTTACACTCCACCGAATGGATCGTACGATGAAACAAATTTATTTTCATCAAAAAAGGGGAGAGAGTTCTTGACTGAAATCAAATAGTTATAATTTTTTTCTGCCAATTCATTGTGTGGTGTTTCGTTCGAATGCTTTATTTTACTGAAAAGCAATTTGCATTCAGTTAACATTCGATTACTTAAAGCATCACGCGCGTTTTCGTGTCGTTTCTGAGACACCATCGACTGCGCAAGCTTTGTCGACGAGTGGTTGCGGAGACCGCTTTCTCGGCCTCAATCTTGACCGTGACTCGGAAGGCGCCGCGTTCTCATAGTCGACAAACCGATGTATCTATGTCGATTGCTTGTAGGCGGCCTTGAGCGGCAGCCATTAATTTGTGTGCAGAACCGCCACCGGGATCCCGTTATACCAAGCGCCTGAATATTGTGGCCACTTACCAATATCAGTAGATAGTCTAGTGCGCTCATATGTGGAGTATTTGCCATATCCTCAGTCGTCGACCTCTTTCTGGCTCAATTACACCGATACATTTACTTTTATAATAGGTATTTTACAAAATTCAGTGAGTCGACACATGAACTGTTGAAATTGTCTATTGGTTTTTACTTATACGGTAAATGACGTTGAAATGCCGTTGTTATGCAAATTTTAGATGATTTGATGAGAGAACATCTTGGATGCCCCGGGGCCTATACTTATACTAATGTACAGCCTATCTATTTAATTAAAATTTATTTAGTTTAGAGAATCACCCAAAATAATAAAAGTCTTATCAATGCATTAACATTTAATACCTACTAGCTGTGCTGTAAAAAAACTAACTACTAAAATATATGATGTTAATATGTGATAGCCTTCCTCGGTAAATGGACTATCAAAACCAAAAATAATTTTTCAATTCGAACGAGTTTTTGAGATTAGCGCGTTCAACCAAACAAACTCTTCAGCTTTATAATATTAGTATAGATTATATAGATATGTGTAGCTAAATGTAAAAAGTTATCTACATACCATTGTTACACGGAAGTTTAATCCCCATTATAAAGTTAGTGACTTATAAAAATAAGCTGTTGGCGGACGACAATTTCGGATAAATACTGGTAGCTCGGAGGATTGACCGTTACTCCGTCTGTTAGCGGTGCTGGGTAGTTGGTATCCCACATTTCGGTACAACATTAATAGAATGTTGTATAAAATTTCGAATCAATCCTACGCAATCTAAATTGCAGGTAATTTGTAACATAGTATTCTACTAAAAATCCATTTCAACCAGCATCACAACTAGTTTTCGTGTGACCTACTCTTAATTAAATAAAGCACTTTTTATAGGATCTAGTGAATATACAAACGGAGTAGACGGAATAATTTAAGTGGAGTATGTAGTTAAGTTAAGTAAGACGCCGTTGTCCAACGCCTGGCTGCCGTGTGATCAGAATTTGTTTATGTGCCTGGGAATAGCTTGAGAGATAGTGTTCTTGTTTGGTCAGGTAAAACCTTAGCTTTTTACGCGGATCGCTTAGCAAATACGAATAAAGTTGTGAATTTTAAAAACTGGACGGCAATTTGCATGGGGGCGAATAAAATTAGGCATTAGATATACATACAGTCCGGTCTGTAACTGCGTAGCAACAAGAATCGCTTTTAAGCTTTTGTGTTTTGCTATATTTATAGCAAAAGAAGTGCCGTTAATTCTTACGACTATAATGGCTCAGTGACTTATTAAAATTTTCTCGAGTCTTAAGTTAAAATGTGTCTTTAAAGCGAATTAAAATCTTCAAAGCAACGAATACCTAAGCATGGTAAACAGCAAAAAAATTTTTGATGACGTCAGTGTGATGTGGTAGCACCTCGGTATAAAACTACATACGGATTCTTCTACCCTTTGTCTACTAACTAATGCTAAACGTACACTTAGCTAACAGCATCAACTAGCTATCGTAGATTTTATTGTGTTATATTAAGTTGTCTATCTGTCGAACAGTCAACAGTAGCCGTTCAGATAAGGTCGCTTGGTAATGAGAGCGCAAAAGTTTGGAGCTTTCGATGTTCGTGACGAGTAAAGAAGTTTGATATTTGTAGTATCGGAATAGAAGCTATTCTAGTGTGAATGGTTTTGATATGCAACCTTTGTTATGTGGCCCGTCGCAGAAGGACGTAACGGGTGCGACGCGGCGGCGGAGATATGAGCGCCGACGTGAGACCATTGTTGCCGCTAATAGATAATTAGTTAGGTGCCGTTACTTATCCAACGATCGACGATTGATCGCCGCCGTCGGCCCACATTGCCAGATTGTCATTATTTGCGTTGCACTCTGCGATCGGAAACTTTTTGAATTAGAAAACGACGGTGTCTGTGAAAGCTTTCACTACAAAATACAGCTCCAAATAATTTTAATAATTTAAATTAAAACTCAATGAATTGAATGCTCATAAACTCCTATAACTTTAGAGTGCTTTGGAGTAATGCATTCTTATAATTTTATAAGTAAGTAACTACAATAATAAACTTGTAGGCGGAAGCTCGCAGATAATATCTCACTCGTTTCGATACAGCAATGCGTCAGCATTATTGGCATCCCTAACGTTACGTAAACCGATAGAAGAAATTAGATACCGATAAAAAATACCAAAAGTTTCGAGACGCGACACCAAAGATAACGCTGATCAATGGTGTTCGGTGAAAAATGTCTATTTCTCAATAGGAACGTTCAAAAATTTTCAGTACACGCATGAACTTTTATTTAATATTTTGTGATATTTTTGTTTATTTAATAATTTTTATTTAATGCTTTGTGTGAATAATATATATTGCAGGTATTTCATGAATTTGTATTACTTAATGTGTTTGATTAGGTCATTTAATTAATTAGTCCCTTAAAAGTGAAACCACTAAGATAATTCCCGCCTACTATGGTGAGGGTGATCTAATGTTACATATGAATGCTAAAGCTCGGAATAAGTACTATAAGTTCATAAAGATGAGCAATTCCTTGATGAATCGACAGTTCTTATCTCATCCCAGTATGTAAAAGGAAATAATAAATCGATGGTTAGCGTCGTGTCATCGTAATCTACACGGATAGGTATGGAACAGGTATTATCATAAGACGTACTCAGCCGGATGCTCGTTATACTATTTGCGACTTACGCAGATATCTACAAATAGCTACGAGAACATAGCACGAATATGTATCATACAAACTGCATTGTAAAGCGGTCTCGAGCGAAAACTTAAAATTGGAGTCCGCGGAGACTGTGATACTGATAAATGGATTTACTCAAAATGGATTGTTATTGTTGAGCATTTTGAGATAATAAATACTTTGGGGTCTGAAGTTTGATTAAAATTTTCGCAAGTAGGTATGCGCATAGGAGTTAAAATACTCGTTTTATTTTTCTTTGTAGGTAGGAAGGTAGGGTCGGTGTGCTAGTATGCGGCGAGTGAAAATATACTGTAATACTTACTATAAAATTTAAAATACAACCGAAAAAGTGAAAAATTTGCAATTGTGCCAGTATCAGAATAGAACGAATTATTACTGATAATATTTATTATTTTTATGAATATACTATTATAGCTTTTGCCCGCGGCTTCGCCAACGGTAAATTAGATAGACATACAGACATGACGAATATAGTATATACATATTATAGTAAAAGGGTTCCGTTTTTTTCCATTCGGCTGCGGAATCCTAAAAAGTAAGTGTTTGTAAAATTTTGTTCTGTTGTGCGTATACCAAAGAGGACTCTACCCATTGGCAATTCTTGGCATTGGCATTTCGAATATGAAGAGCTGTTTTACATAATAAAAATCATTTTTGTATAATTAGAAAAAATAATATGTAATAATAAAAACCAGTCAATATTGAAAGTAATAACAAAAGTAACATAAGTAATTAAGTATGTGCGCGACAAATGGACGAATAACTCAATATCACGTCAACCGATTTCGATGATTCTTTTTTTTATTGTTATTGAAAAGGATGTAGGTACCTACTTCATTTGAAGTCTTTTTTTTTTGTTAAAATTTTAGCTTATTTATCGCATGTGCGCACAACAATAAGACAAGAGGTAGACTGAGTGGATTTTATTAGCTACCTGGTTAAGTGAATAGTTGTAAACAAATTGTAAACTTGTTACTATTATATCATGGAGAAAATTAATTATTATTACTAATTAATGAAACGTAGTCCGTCAGGTGGCCGGAAATCGGCACATCGACCCTGTTATGTTTGTATGTTAGTTTGGGTGCAACTTTAAGTAAATATGTAACACGGTAATTCCTAAAAGAATTAAATTACAAATATAAAGATGATAACGTTCGATTATTAGCGATTTAACTGGTTTATTGACTAAACGAAGGGAGCTACGCAGGCTGGTCCGTCGACATTCTTTTGATCCAATTTATTTGTATTAACTATTGGTAATAAACGCATATTTTATTATCATACTTAAGGCCCAACTATTGAATCGTGCATTCTGTACTTCAACCATCGAGACGAGACTAAGCATCTTATTGCTTTGAATATTTAGAATTAGTCTTTTGAATATGAATATTATAAGAGTTATTGATGGTAATGCGATCTAAAATTTGATACTTCACGGGTTAGGATCGTAAACTTGAGAATAATATTTTCCGAAGCGAAGCAAGATTGGGTTGTTAGGTTATAAAACGTAACATAAGATAGTTAAAAGGACTCTACGTATCTAAAGAGGTTTTATTATTTCATATATAAAGACCATTCATGTGAGTGTTCAATAGCTTAAGTGAAAACCGGGCATCGACCGATACCGGAAAAATCCTTTAGTTCTATTTTAGACACGAGAAGTCATAATGGTATATCCAACTAATTAATAAAGATAAAAAGCCAATTTCCAAGTACAAATAATTACAAATCCGTGCAAAATGTTAGTCATACCGATGGTTGTTTTAGCGGACCAGTAAACAAAATCCGCACATCAGGTCACGAACTTGGTATGATGAGTCACAGTATGAGGAAGATCTAGGAGCCATGGCGTCACTCCCGGCGCTGTACCGTGCTCACGTCTTAACGTTTAACATCGTACAAGTACTGCAATTATTCAATTACCATCTTAACATTTTGATTTTTTAACCTATTGCACTTTAAATAATTACGTGTTTAGGTCTAAGAATTACAGATAAAATAATAATTATTATTTTAGTTTTGTTCGTTCCGCCCTGAACCATTCAATGGAGGGAATATTTTTTTCACAATAATGTAATCATCATAATAATCGATTTTATTTGCACTTAGACACGAATAAGTAGACAGTAGACAGTGGTGGCACTTGTTACCTACTTAAAAATATTTGATACTTACTAATGTGTGACACGTATTTTTGATATAAACTGAGATTCCACTTCATGGAAATTGTTATATTTCTAAATAAAATTTAATTACTCCATGAATCTGAGTGCTATCATACTACGAGTAGTATAATGTCATTTTACAGTTACCTTCCAAACGGTAAAAGATAGTTTTATCGCAAATAATTCATTACTCAAAACGCAAAAACAGTTCTAATTGACTGAGTCATCAACGTAGAGCCCACATCGTCCAACCACAAATATGAATAATAATTGGCCAAACACAAAGCTGAGAAATTTGCCAGAAACTTTCTATAATAACGCAGAACAAAACATTATGTATGTAAATTGGAATCAATATTACTTTTTGTTTCCTTTATAACCTACAACAACACTTGATTGTTGGTTGCTCTATTTGGAGAGTTGTTTAGAAAATAATAGGCCAGTGCCGATACCTTTGAAAACGGTAAAAAAATGAAAAAAATTATAATAGGATGAAACCTATTGCAAAAGGAAGAGAATATAACAAAAAATAAAGGAAAAATAATTTACGGGCGATCTGAGGTCGGGAAGTGGGGGGGAGGGGGGGGGGGTTTAAGGGTAAAAAACGGTTTATCTCAATTTCCAGCAAAACTATAAGTCCTATGGAAAAAAGTTAAATGGCAAAGTTTTAGGTAATAAAAAGGTCTACAATTTTTGCATTTACACTTTTTTACATAACCTCAAAATTTATGTGAAAAATTCAAATAACCAAGTTTTTGGTTTATTATTTTTATCTTATACAAAAATATTTCTTTTTTCACGAAATTTGGTGAAAACTTACCTTTTTATTTCTCAAATATACTGTATTTTTTTTTTATTTGAAATATTTATTTTTTCACCTTATTTTGACTTAATATCGAAAAATCACCCTAATTTTCAATCGAAAATTCACCTGTCAAAATATCCGCTTTTTTAAAAAAAACTGTAATCTTTTTATTTGCTAAAATCTCTACTTCCTGATGGTATAAAAAAGATATACACTACTATGGTAAATTTTCTCAGAAAATGCAATGAAACGACAACTATTTTTGCATGTTTCTTGCAATCTTTATGGATTTGTAATTTTTTTGCTTATTAATTTAACATGGATTTTGACGTTTTTCGATTAATTAAAGTAAATTTTAATAAATGGCTCAAAATTGTACATAAATATTAAAAATATATATTTAAAAACTCGAATTCGAATAATTTTTGTGAAAATAGTTGTCGTTTCATTGCATTTTCTGAGAAAATTTAACATGGCAGTGTATATTTTTTTATATACCATCAGAAAGTAGAGATTTCAACAAATAAAAAGCCCACCGACTTTTTAAAAAAATCGGATATTTTGATGGATGAATTTTCGTTTAAAAATTAGGGTGCTGTTTCGATATTAAGTCAAAATAAGGTGGAAAAATAAATATTTTAAATCAAAAAAATTACAGTATATTTGAGAAATAAAAAGGTAAGTTTTCACCAAATTTCGTGAAAAAAGAAATATTTTTGTATAAGATAAAAATAATAAACCAAAAACTTGGTTATTTGAATTTTTCACATAAATTTTGAGGTTATGTAAAAAAGTGTAAATGCAAAAATTGTAGACCTTTTTATTACCTAAAATTTTGCCATTTAACTTTTTTCCATAGGACTTATAGTTTTGCTGGAAATTGAGATAAACCGTTTTTTACCCTTAAACCCCCCCTCCCCCCCACTTCCCGACCTCAGATCGCCCGTAAATTATTTTTCCTTTATTTTTTGTTATATTCTCTTCCTCTTGCAATAGGTTTCATCCTATTATAATTTTTTTTGTTTTCAAAAATTATCGGCACTGGTCTATAAAGCAAGATCAGAAATAAATGGTAAACTTATTTCTTTATGAGATTCAAGTATTTCATATTTTGGTGATTTTTAACTTGAGGTCCTTGTTGAGTACCAGTAATTCATGTTCCTGTTTCTTTTTTGGCCCGTAACATGTCGGTGACGCCTTTGGTGTTACTGATTTATTTATTTACCTTACTAGAAGCCTGTTCTTCAGCTGAAATTCGACGGTAATTCAGTCTGTCGAAGGTTACGTCACAATATCATTTTTCGATGATCTATTTTCTTTAACAAGTCTACATAATTGTAACATGTGTGTTACATAAACATAAATACAATTTTACTTTATTCTTTTCCACGTATTCTTCAACTATACCAAATTTCAGATCCCTACGTGTGTGCATTATTCTTAAAAAGGGGTACAGAGGCTTTCCCTTCACGTAATAGTTTAAAAACTAAATAAACGATTTTATAGTACCAATGTAGGAACTAAAGAAAAAAATTTGTTTGAACTAAAGAAAAAAAGGATGCTAAAAAACCGGAAACGTTGCGGAAAGAATGGACAGATTTCGCTCTTCAGGCCACTACCAACTAGGCCAAGAGGTTAACTAAGACCCTTTTTTTCTTGCTTTCTTCGTCATGAATAATCTAAAATTTTAACAAAATAAGAACCTACTTCAAATAAAGTACATCCTTTCCAATAAAAAAATAATCATCGAAATCGGTTGGCGTGATACTGAGTTATTCGTCCATTTGCCGCGCACATACTTAATGCATATTTAAGACTGTTAAGGTTTTCCCATGGATGCCAGTGTCAGATCTCGCTCAAATTTAAGTGGGACCACATGACAAGCATTAACTTTTGATTAAAAGAAGAATCATCGAAATCGGTTAGCGAGATATTGAGTTATTCGTCAATTTGTCGCGCACATACTTAATGTAAATTTAAGACCTATATGGTTTTCTCATGGATGTCATTATCAGATCTCGCTAAAATTTAAGTGGGACTATATGAAAAGCACCAGCTTTCGATTAAAAAAAGAACCATCTAATCGGTTCACCCAGTCGAAAGTTCTGAGGTAACAAACATAAAAAAATACCGTCGAATTGAGAACCGCCTCCTTTATTGAAGTCGGTTAAAAATACAAAATTGTGGTAAGTCTTTTGACCCAAATAAAACGAAGTTGTTTAACTTTGGTAAAGAGGTGCAATTACATAAACTTCTAAATATCTACTGTATGATGATTACAGGCAATGGTGCTTCACAGTGGTTTGGATAATTTACACATATTTACGGTACTCATTCGTGCTCGAATTTTAATGCCCACATTGTTTTTAAATTCACATCGCTTTGAGTCATTCAACTCGCATCAAATCATTTCGTGATTTTCAAAACCTGCGACTGCGGTGATGGATTCGATTTCCATGCACTCGTTTACGGTTTAGAGTGTGGACAAACAATTTTATGTACCTAAACAAATATCTGTGGAGTATATCTTGAGTTTATAACTAAATGTAGACACAGACATAAGTATAGAATTACTACGAACCTAGAGTGTTTTATTCGATTCACTTGGAGGCTGGTTCCTCACTTCCATCTTGGTCATCAACGAGTCAGTGATGCCTTTCGTGTTATCGATCCACATGTCCAGCGGTGATCATTTATCATCAGGTGTTTTGTCTGCTTTTTTCTCGACTATTATATTTGTAATATATCATAGATTAGTGAAATGCATGGCTTTTGCAATATCATAGTTAATTTGAAGCCTTAGCTTAGAAGAGCAGCAAAAAGTATTTAAATAGCTCATGTAGTCGTAACAATTATACGCGCTTAAAATCCACGCGTGTGTACGAGATTGCTGCTGGCCGTATCACTTACACGAAGTGGATTAGCGTGAGATGAACATATCGCATACAAACTTGCTCAACATGCTCGACCTAGACATTGATTCGGAAAATATATCATCATGGTACATTATTATGTTCATTATAAACTCATTAGCGTAGCGGGCAACGGCACTCGGGTCGACCGCCAAATTACCAACATTATCAATTTATACCCGCCTGTACATAAACAAAAAAGGCGAATGTAGCTGACCGGTTCCCGTTAACAAATTCGTATTGTGCAATGTAGGAGAAAAATTGTAACGCATGTTTTGGGTGCGCTGTTTCGGTGGGAGGGTTTGATACTGCTACGGTATAAGATGTGGGCATGTATAAGTGCTTTCACTGCAGCTCCGCCTAACATCAATCATGTCTCCCCGCTTAGCGCATCCACCATCTGAAGCTCGCAACGTATGAGCGACATTTTATTAAAACCGTCATTTATAATCCTAGACATGTACTTAATTGATTTTACCATGTTTGGACTTACGTTGCTTTATGAAATTTCCCTAAAGTGTTATTGTATGTACGATGCATTCAGTTGAAAAATATCTTGTAACCTTGCGAAGAGCTAGTTTATTTATAGCAGCTTATAAAATAACTCCCGTTAAGTGATATTTTTTGTCTCGCGTCCTTGGTATTTGCAATAATAAGATCCTGTAAATAGAAGATGTTACAGAACTGACTAAACTACTTTATTCACGCAAACGTTATGATGATATTGCGATATTAAGTTTTTACTGCAGGTACAGATAAAAACCTGAACCAACGCCAGCATGATACATAAATTGCTTGATTTGCATCAACTTTTTCGATTCGTTCAGAAGCTAGGAAGAATTTATCAACATGTTTTGGCAAGCGTGATTTACAGAAGCGTTAATGTTAAGATATAATAGTATTAGGATAATTCAATAAAGTCGTGCATGCCTAATAATGTATTACTAATATTTGTTTGTAGTGTCAGAAGTTAAAGGTTACTTCCTTATGCATCGTGCCACAAGTTTACGCAATAGCACATCTCGTCACGTCTCCATGGTTTAGAAGTTATCCGTTAATCACCACTTACTATTAATAATAGGCAAATGATCGGCCTTCACAAGGACGCCGCTATAAAAGGTAGTTACGATATTTTATTGAAAAATACGTGAGCTTCAATGTGCGATTAGATTTTTTTTTGATTTAACGATAATTAAATATTTGGCTTCAATAAGCTGTACAATTTATTGTACTGGTCTCTATTTTTCATTAAAGAGGCTTGCAGCCATGATGCAAGGTAAATTTTGGAGGGACTATTGGTCAATACAAGCGTTATTCACTGCCAAAAGTCTGTGACAAGGCTTTACGATTGCCAAAATACATATATTAAAACTTTAACTTTTATATTGATAAAAATATATTACCCGTGTCACTGAAATACAACAGAGAATTCGATAGGAGAAAAAAATTTAAAATTGATCCTGTAGTTTTTGAGTGTATTCGGTACAATTAAAATATAAACATTTCCCTGTGTACTATAAATAATCTAACAGTTTAGTTATCAGTGTTGCAACCGATAATTATACTAACAATAAGTTCATTTCTTTATTCTTCGTACACTAACATACTAATTACCATGTGTAGCCGAGCGTGTACCTGAGAATTTTCTGAGTCCAGGTACTCACGTCTACTTGGACGGTCGATATATCCACCCAGCGGACCTATTATGAACTTTTATAAAACCATTTATGTTCCAGGCAATTCATTTCTCGGTCTTTAAACGACGTATGATTGGCTAAAAAGTGTCACGTGACCGCTTTGGTAACACGAATTTGACGTTTACGCTGGAACTTGGCTGGAATTAAGAGTTCATAATAGACCGCCAGGTAACAGTACTTACTCTATGAGGACTTTATTCTAGTAAATTTACATAAACAAAACGTATATAGGTATTTAATAGATCTAAAAAAATTTGAACAGATGGACGGTCTCGACTAGAATGAACTTATATGGGTGGCTTTGTTTTTACTCGATCTTTAACCTTCAAGGAAATTTCTTGTATTTTTACTCTTACCACTACGCTCAGAAAGGTTAATTAGAATTTATTGTCTGAATTAAGTATCTCCATCCTCTGTGTATTTATTGCGAGTGAGAGAAATAGGACTAAAGATAATACGTAAGAGTATGGCAAAGCTTTACGAAGATTTTATGGTCTAGTAGGTAATAAAATTATTACAACTGGTATTCGTATCCAATCGCATCACAACTTGAAATTTTAATTGCTATGAGTAAACGTTGAAAATAGACTAAATTAATAGTATGTGTCCGTGAAACGTTTGATAGCAATGGCTGTTTTTAATTCTGTTGTGATTCATCTGCAAAATCTTCAAGGAGGTACGAAACGTACTTCGTTTCCTCCACACGTTTACTGTGTTAGGAGATCTAAAAGATCTATTATAGGACTTCAGTTTTCACCTTTTTACTTTTGTTTTATTTGAGTCACCATTCTCATTTCCCTAATGCAATCCTTTTACATCCATCACATTAAGCGCTCAAGACTCCGATTACATCAAGGTACATCCGAGTACATCAAGGTAGATCTGATGCAGGTTAAAACCTGCATATACATAAATAGAACAGACAGTCCTTAAAAACCTAAAATAATAACTAATGTTTGTGCGCAATGCAAACAACCAATGTGTTCACTATGCTTTAAATGAAAAACACTTTTCTATCGACAACTGAGATTTTAATTTTATTCCCATCACTAGTCACTACACATATTTAATCTATTTTCGGTTGGGGTATCAGGTACAATCGATAGCTATTTTTTGTTAAAAACAGTATAACCTAATGCCATAACTGCGCGCGAACCTAGCAAAAGGTAGAGCCATAGGTTATAATTAACTCAAAAGAAATTCATAAATAAATATTTGGTTTTGTTTGGTTTTGGGGAAGATATAAATTATATTCAAAACTGTTATTTTAGGAGACTTATCAGTTATCATACCTACCATAGGACAGGTCAGGTAAGAGGTTTTTTGGGTCTCCAAACCACAAGCTGAAAGTTGTTTGAAAATGCTGACGCAGTTAACGTGTTATCTCTTAATAGTGTCTACTTCACTTTTCGTTTAGAGAAACTAAGAAATAAATTTGTAAAACTAGCATCCGAATTAGCCTAATATAAGCGTTGTGTTAGCAGTAAAATCAAGGTAACGGAAAACAGTTCTAAGTACTTCCGTCTGTCAATAAATTGAAAAATTATCGGAATACTCGTGGTTTTATTAGGAACGTGATCATGCTCAGGAAGAGTAAACAGACTGCTATTCGTGCCGCTACTCGTATCGTTATTCATTGTTCATTGAATTTTATAAAAATGATCACCTCATGTTTAAAGTTCACCACGAAACGTCTTGGCAATGGCCGTATGAATCAAAAGTTAATCTAATCTATATCTTCATGCGCATATACAGACAGAAACAAATACTAAGTTGATAAATGACCTCGTTACTATAACGGTCGGGAGTGCTGCATGATTTTCATTTCGAGGTCAGCATTCGTATTTCTATATGAAGCATGTAACATGCTTTTTAGATAGATCGGATAGATTTTTTACCTATCACGTTTGGCACATCATTATACGCGTCACGTTTACGACACTCTTATACAAAACTTCATTTATTTTACTTATAACGAACCATGGCCACTTCCCATACATTTAAAATCTTGATAATGAAAGTTTATGTTTAAGGTATAGTAGAAATACCACCTGTAAGCTTAGCATAATATCATATAGTAATTTTTACGGTCTAAGTGCTACTAAGTCCAAAAAATATTAATGTTACTTTTTAGGTTGGGAATTGCCCTTCCCCAAATAAATAATAAAGAAATAATTCTAATAGAACTAAATATTATCGATCGAACTTTAGTCAAAATAGCAATGCCTAGCTAGCTATGGTTTGAAATTTAAAACATCTTTTTTATTTGTGAATTCTTTGAAACCAACTGCCCCTTACGTCACGTCACTGCTTATTATATACAAATAACACAACAAACAACAACAACCAAGCCCTATAATTACAATGAAGAATTGCGCTGATGTCAATTGCAAAACTGTCAAATGTCAAAAAAAGTAAAAACTTGAACAATTACGTGTGTATTTTTTTGAATCGTTACGCGTCAGGAATTTTTTTATTGTGCAGGAATTTTTCTGTGTAAATTACAATCTTGATATTAATACGACCTGTAAAAAAAATCCCAAACTCGCCCAAACTTTTTCACTTCAAAAATCCGTTTCAGTCGTGCGAACTAAATTGCATACTGTTTAACATCTGCCTTTAAGTAATCATGTATCGGTGCAGTCTAAAATAAGTTCGTAATAATCGTTGAAATTAAGAAAAAGGGAACTGTCAAGAAGACAG
This sequence comes from Thymelicus lineola, assembly GCA_963932265.1. Taxonomy (NCBI): domain Eukaryota; kingdom Metazoa; phylum Arthropoda; class Insecta; order Lepidoptera; family Hesperiidae; genus Thymelicus; species Thymelicus lineola. Next base: position 9,154,622 of record OZ010686.1, read on the forward strand.
ACAGATTGAGAGTATCGCAAATCAAAGAAAACAACTAAATAACGTTGAATTGATAAAATCGGGTGTTATCAGGCAATAAACGTATAGTATCCTTCTGCCTGTCGAATTATGGGTTTTATTTAGTATCCTGGTAATCCTGACACATAAGTACGCCCACAGAGAGAGATCTATGTTCATAGTACTGAATGATCTGAACATACGAATGAGTACCTCCACAGAGCCCTGTGCTATATCAGAAGTGGTAGTATAAACCCAGATGGTGAGATAATTTTCATGAGAATTTGAGAAGTAAATTTCAGAAAATAAATGAAGTTTGAATGATGTTTGAAATAAGCTTGAAGGAAAATTTTACAAAGGGATACGATACAAAATCAATCAAACATAAAGGAGATGATGAGATCATGGAGTGTGATACTAAAGTTGGGCTTTGTTTAAAAATCCGAGAAATAAATGGAAATGAGAATTTGGTTTCAGGTTTTTCACAAAAGGAATGCAAGATGAGTAGCCACAGTGAATATGATGTTTGATATCATGCAACTGAAAGTAACCTATCTTAAATTTTTCAGCTAAAGAAAAACGACGAGATTTGAATCTATGTATCTATTTGCTGCGAGTGTGGATCGGGGCTGGTTTCTTCCAAATTGCAACGGGTTGTTGATGCACCTACCGGCGCTGCTGTTGTGAGCGCTGTGTTCCGCACTAATTACATGGCTTAATAGGCATAAAGCTTTCAATCGTTAACATTTCATTTACCTTTAGAGAACCCAATACATACTCAAGAACTTAAGATAATTATGCTAGGGTTGGTAAAGATGCAATTGTATATTGTACTAAATGAAGTAATCTCCTGGTTTACTATACGTAAAATAACATAGTGCATCAGAACGACTAACCTACCCGTTCCGCTGAGTCAAGTAATATAACCAAGTGGTCACTCTAGCATATGAATCTTATCATTACATTATATTACTACATTCTGTTTTTCATACGTGTTAAGATGGGCATGTAAAATCCTTGAATATAACATTGGCGTTTCCTACGTAGTTGAAACTCTTTAGCGCTTTTACTGCGAACTTCAATGATCGCGTATATGATTGCAGATTGTTGCAAAGTAGACTGAATGATAACTTAATATCTTCAATTGATGAGCAACAGTAACTGCATATTGAAGTAGTAACATTATTTCATTTCATGTTTTGCCTACATAACTTCGTGACAATATTTTGATAGGGATTGGGTTATTATAAAATTGCCATCCCTATGATTTGACATGTCACATGTTTTGACGTAAGTATTAAAATCTGTCGAAGTGACAACTGACGACAAATATGATGAAAAATAAATGAAATGTCATTCTCCTGTCGTGTTGACTACAGACCACTCTCTTACAGACTTACTCACTTTAAAAGAGTTGAATTTGAATGTTATGTTTGATTCGTACTACAAATAAAATTCGGATATGATCAAATTAGCGTTAGAATAAATGTGATAAGATATAATGAATGCAGTAAAATTAGGTTGGATCCCTAATTCAAAAATCCATTTCAAATCATTGTGTTTCTTACTTTCTCGCTAATGACCGGTGCCGTTTCTTAAATTCTAAAAAGGCAAAATGTTGAAACAGGATTTATTGGTATGATGACGAGATGAGTTGTTGATACGACGTCAAGCTTTATATCTTTCTTTTTATTAATGCAAAAGTAAATTGCTTAATTGATGTGGTGCTGATGATTATTTGTTGATTAAATTGAAATTTAATGATGAATGAATAAACCACGCTGCGAAATAATGAGTCATATGTAGGGTTCTAACTTGTTATGTTACGAGATAAATTGTTTAACCAGTATGCTTAGTTGACTTCCTATTAAGCTTGGCTTAATAAGGGCTCTTTATCTGTAACAGCCGTGACTGTTTAAATTGTCTGAAGGTCAAACTATTAAAGTAGAAATCAATGCAGCATTTCGCATGATGGTGTTGGGGCAGTTGGGCCAACACAATGCTTAGTGACACTTGGGTTGGGAACGCAAAAAAAAGGCGTGTCCTGTGTGAGAACGCTCGAGTGAGCATGTATGTGGATTCAAGAGAGATCAGTGATATAAGTGTACCAAGCAAAGTGATTAATTTGTTGATTTGAAAAAAATATGATGATGATGATTAACCTTCAGCCATTTTTCTGTATGTTGAACTGCGCCATTAAGTGTACAAATCCAGGTTGGATATTGCTTAAACTGTGTAAATACTGGTTAGACAATAACAAAAAGTATCTTAATTCTGGTTAATAAGAGCGGTTTAAAATATCTTGAAGGTGATTTTGATGTTATAATTTGATGTTATGTTAATTGTGGTTTATCTTTAAAACGAAAGTTGAGCAGTATATACGGAGACGAGAGGGTTAAACGCCCTTCCGTTAATTTATTGAGGAATGATTGAGTTTATTGAATAACAAACCCGCCAAACTATCGAGTAGTTTGTAGGCGGAGAGTATTCGCTCTTATTCTACAATGTATCTTATTCAACAATGTAGGTCTTATAAACTAGTGTGTTGTGTGATAGAACTGAAATTATTGATATGGGAGTTGATATGGGAGTTGTGAAATTTTATCGGGGATTACGAGCACACACAAAACATACACACACATACACTTCCCTCACTTCATGAAGTCAGAATTGCCGAACGAAATACTGTGCTGATTTTGTCTTTACAGAATGATCACACGAGGACGCGTGAGTCGTCAGCGATGGCCGCAACAGTGAGAGGAACGGACGAGATTCTTAGATTCGGTGATGACGCCACGAGTCGCGACGTACCAAATGATCGACGCGAGACGTAAAGACTTTAAAATCGTGCAAATAATAATTTGGTAGTTCCGTAACAAAAAAAGTGTTGTTATGGAGTTTCTTGCGCTGCTTCTTCTCCATAACGAGAACACATTGCGAAGCAGTGGTAATGCTAAAAAATGAACTGATGCTATTTTTGCGGGATTTCGGGCAACAAAGAGCTTTGTTGTAACCTTTGGCAGTAAAGTAAAGGAAAGTTTATGAGAATGCCTGTAGGTCATGTACCAGTCGATGTTGATATTAATAATGATTTTGCTGATGAATAAGATAAGATGGGAACTCGAGTCAGTAACATTGTAGCGCCAGTGGCAATTACGATCGAAGTGCGATTCGTGTTTTGCTCTGGTATGATATGTGTATGGTAGCAACGGAGATTGCTGGTTGGCTTTGAAAGCCGTGGAGATTGAAGGACTTACTCGAGATCATTGGGAATGTTTGTTATTGCTTTTGATAATTGAAGTTAACGACTATGGTACGTGGCTCAGGATAATTATTCCAAATTCGTAATTGCTCTTGGAGATCTTTGTTTATGTAACGTTTGTTAAATATGACGCGATTTAGTACCATTTACACACGAGGACGTGTGTCTTGTCAGTATGGCCGTCTCGGTGCAGTCTAAAATAAGTTCGTAATAATCGTTGAAATTAAGAAAAAGGGAACTGTCCAGAAGACAGACAGATTGAGAGTATCGCAAATCAAAGAAAACAACTAAATAACGTTGAATTGATAAAATCGGGTGTTATCAGGCAATAAACGTATAGTATCCTTCTGCCTGTCGAATTATGGGTCTTATTTAGTATCCTGGTAATCCTGACACATAAGTACGCCCACAGAGAGAGATCTATGTTCATAGTACTGAATGATCTGAACATACGAATGAGTACCTCCACAGAGCCCTGTGCTATACATGTAATTAATAAAAGTAAAATAATGTCAACGGGTGCAAAGTAAAAAGAGTTATATACAAAACAGCTACTTTTCAGGAGAGCGGATAAAAGGAAAATCATTATCATCATTATGTAATCATTATCATTATTATGTAAATTTCATTTTGATTAATTACGTTTACTTTATAAGATATTGCAGTTGTCTGCATATTCATTGTACGAATTAGTAATTAGTATATTAGTTCATATAATACTTTTATAAGTCAAGGGGACTTGGAAAAAGCTGAAAGAAAATCGTTAAAGAAAGTTAAAAAATCGTTTTCCTGCCCTCCTTTTAGCATTGTGATATGTGTAATTAATATACAATTTAATTAGCAGATTTTTAATATTTATTTCATTTCTGTACATTGTCAAATGAAAAATGACCATGCAATCTTTGAAAGAAGCTTAATTGCATATACTTGTAATTAGTTTTTAAAATTCAACAATATCGAGTATTATGATACCTTCACCGAGGACGGGGCACGCCAGAACATAGATACCTACTTACTTAGGTTGACCTCATCTTTAGAATATTATATTTCTAAAGCAGCGATATCATAATGCGCGTCTTTTAGTCAAGGTAACCAGTTTTTATGACTGCATCCGTTCAAATTATTCCACAGAAAGTGTTCGTACATTTTGCGCATGACATGACTCAATCCCCAACGTTCCCACAAAGGTATTTGCAGGATGGACATATTAAGCCATTATGAATGATAATGTTACCACGCCATCAAGTGTAAAATGCTTAAAAAATTTAAATTGCTTTGATACCCACAAACATATATGCATACATAATATGCAATGTAGGTATTTCAAACAGTAATTATGTATGCATATAAATCGAGTTATATGTTCAATTACTGGTTTAATTCGGGCTATGATCAAATGTGCCTCGACACAGATAAACAACCTACATGTATGCACGAAAGCGCGCATAACTGTTAGTGTATCGAAATAAACACATGGGTGATCGCCGTAGATACACATCCGTTGAAAGAAGGCCGCGCGGCGACCTTCCGAATGGTGGTGGTCCGTGGTCGCCGAGCATTGACCGCACGGTCCTCCCGTACGCCTCGATCTGCAATTAAGCATTTACATATCTCAAAAGTCGTTCTTTTTGGGTCGAAACTGCTTTTGTGTTTTAGGAAAAAAAAACATTAAGTTTACGGGTTCATGTGACCGGAAAAGTATATAGTTACTTTGACAATAAGTTATATTGCTTACACCGTTGCGATTGAATTAATTTATTGCCATGGATTTAAGATATGAGCGCAAAGATGTTTTACTAACAGATACGTTATGCCCTTACAAATCGACCGAAAAATCTGTTCCGACCGAGCTACAACACACACACGTTTATCTTTTATTTCACTACATCAATCACTAGTACATTAGCAAATTATGTAAAAAGGATGGCATTACTAAAACCATAATAGTGAAAAAGACAGCTAGTGTTTGTCGCTCGCGTCAATCTATATAGGCTACGGTCTTTATCGCTCTCGCGTCAAAACTAGATCGCTATCTCTTTCTTCATCTGAATATGGCGTCTTTGCATGAGTTATTAGATTGTTAGGAAAATAATTGAAATAGACTAAATAATCTAAGTATCTTAGCGTACTCAAATGTGGTATGAGATTCCTTGTGTTTTGTTGACCTTGGAGTCATTATTGGTGCACTTTCGAAACACACACGATGGCATTTTGATTTATTTTCGTAAGGACGTATGAACCTACGATGCGCCACGCTCGTGATTGCGCTCGACGCAGACTAATTACAAGAGTTCCCAATTGGGAACTTTTTGAGTCACACATCGCGCGCGCTTATAACGTATCTGCCTCTTCTTAATATATAATATCTTTGTATGAGCGTAATAACTTGTTTGTTTTATAAAAAAATAATTGATTACTTTTGCAAAATTGTTGTACGGTTTAGGTAGGAGGAAATTATATTTATAGTTATGTTTCAGTTCAGACTGGTCTGAGGAACCCGAACTTCTCAGCTTTGTTTTATTGGTTGCAGATAGTCAGCCTGCTCAGTGGTCATTTGATATCGCGAGCTACGATATCTGCCTACTACATACTCTTTAGGGCTCCGAAGTCAAAACGGAACCTTTATAGTTTAGTCATGTCTGTCTGTCGGTCCGTCCGACCGTCCGCAGAATAGCACAGAAACCCTTAGTGCTAGAAAGCTGTTATTTGGCATGGATACACAATTAATTAAAACTTCAAAATGGTATAATATTTTTTTAAATGTATATTTTTCAGGGTATCACCCCTACAGGTAACGTGGGGATTAATTTGTTTACCTCGTTTACCCCATGTTGTAGGATATCGTTGAAAAGGTATTTTAAAAATATTATGGATCATCTCAGACCATTTTTTCATTTAGTGGCCGCCGTTTGCGAAATAATTGGATTTAAAGTGCTAATTTTGGTTAGAGACAAGAGTCCCCCCCTGCAAGCTAAATGATAAGTGTTGATAATAAAAGATAAAAATCAGCAATAGCATATAAAATATTATGATGGATTTATAAGGAAAACTATCACGTCTATTGTAGCGCAAGTAATTATGAAGTAATCTATACTAATATATAGCTGAAGAGTCAATTAGTTAGTTAGTTAGTTTGTTTGTTTGTTTGGTTGAACGCGCTAATCTCAGGAACTTCAAATTGAAAAATTATTTTTATGTTTGATAATCCATTTATCCAGGAAGGCTATAGGCTATCGGAGTTTCGGAAATTCATCCCCTAGGGTTAAAATAGGGGTTTGAAGTCACTTTCATACAAATCAACTTCGTCAGTTTAAGAGTTATAAGTTATAAACATGAAATTTTGTTATGTAACTTTATATTATAGTTATTAAAAAAAACACATTTTTGGAAAATCATCCCTTCAAGGGTTAATTTAGGGGTTGGAACAGTACGCAACTTCGTAATTTTTGAAGTATGAAATATGAAAATTGATATATTAGCTTAAGATTAGAAACAAAATTAAAGAGTAATGGTTTTTTTTGGAAAATCATCCCCAAAGAGTTAATTAAGGGTGTGCAAGTTAGTATGGCAACTTTGTCAGTTTTGAAGTAAAAAAAATACAGACGAATTGAGAACTCCTCCTTTTTTTGAAGTCGGTTAAAAAAGGGTAAAAATTTGTGTATAAGCTTATTTATTTATTTAACTCTTTATTGCACACCAAAATAGGACAAAAACAATGTAAAGTAGGCAAGTATACAGAGTATAAAAGGCGGTCTTATCGCTACAAGCGAAGAAAGTTAAAATAACAAAAGTACATTCACTGATTGTTAGGCGATACGAAGTTCGCCGAGACAGCTAGTAGTCGATTACAAGTAAGTTTTACAACATCGAAACCCTGAATTGCGCGTGGCCTGATACGCACTTGGCCGGTTTTTTGATAAAGTTTCCTGTGGCTGACTTTTTTTTCAGTGGTGAGATCGATGGGGACTTTTCAAATTTTATTCATAATGGTGTTTCCAACATGTGTACCTACCAATTTTCCACTCAATGCAAATTATTGTACACCTTCACGGCTGTTTTGACGGACTAATGACCGTTTCAAGGATATAGTTACAAAAAAATATACGTGTTTAGTTTTGAATTAAATACTTAATAGATCAGTACTTCGCTAGTCCTAAGTAGTAAGTTTAACAAGGCTACAATCATAAAACAATATAAAGTGCATTTATGAACTACCGCGTCATGTAACATTTCATGAAAAATTATAAAAATTCATATCACTAGTAGGTTGGTAACCAGTCACCATGTACAGAGAGTGAATGACATTAAAAGCACGGTTTCATTAGCACGTAATCAAGAAATTACACCTGCTTAAAGCATGACATCACGACATTGTGAGTCAATGCGTTGTTCTACGTTAAATTGTGGCGGATCCTACATACACACATACATACATCACACACACACACACGCACGCACACACACACACGCACATACACACACTCACATAAAAATACATTAATAATAAGCAATATTAAATGTTAATATTATACATATATAATAGTAAAAATAATGTAACCGGTACGAATAATATTACGGACGCGCTGTTCGCCGTGCGCTATGGAAACGGGCCCAAGCGAGGTACCGTTATCTCTGCGCCGGCGACGCGCCCATGCCGCCCCGCAGGCGAAAGCGAGTCAGTCGATGCACAGCCGTCCGACGCGTTCATACTGCCGCTTGCTATCGCACTGCTTGCCAACGCCTTGCTTGTTGTTTTATGTTCCGTACTGTGTAATTTCTCTCACGCCCTTCTGTTTCTTCTTTCTTGTATAGTGACGCTTTCTACTGTGTTGTGCTTGTGTCTATCTGCTTGTGTGTAAGTTATTCCGTGTACTGCCGCCATTAAAGGACTATTATTGGTGCGTATAAACTCTATTTATTTTGCCGGACATCCCTCACACAAACGACAACACGATCACTATAGTGAAAGTAATTGTAGTTACCAACTACCAATATAAACATTACTACAACTGGTGACCCATGAAGAACACATCGGAGAGAATGTCAGATACTAGTGACTCGGCCGGTAGCAGCCATGTTACCCTCCGTCGTTGCACACCGAAGACCAAAGTGCGCGTTTCCACGGAACGTGAACAAGTGTCGTCCGATATCGCGAAACTGAACGTTAAAGTGCCTCCGTTTTCACCGGACGATCCGGAAATTTGGTTCGCGTTATTAGAAGGACAATTCGATAATTTCGGTATAAAGGACGATCACATTAAATACACCCAAGTGATTACGAACATTGGTATGCAACATGCGAAGGAAGTAAAAGACATTATTGTGAAGCCTCCCGCTAAAAACCGTTATGAAAAAATAAAGAGCGAATTAATCAAGCGGCTCTCAGCGTCACACGAGAGAAAAGTGAAGCAGCTCCTCACTCATGAAGAGCTGGGTGACCGAAAGCCTTCCCAGTTCCTTCGACACCTACAAGATCTGGCAGGACCTACCATTCCAGAGGAGTTTATTCAAACCATCTGGATCAACAAACTACCACATAAATAAATAAATAAATAAATAATAATAATAAATAAATAAATTAGCAGTCGATGGCCGCGGTGATGGTTCGCGCTAAATGTTGCGTATGTAACGAACTCCTGGAACACTTCGTTTTTAAATTTTAAATTTTCATTCAACCCTGCTATAGACTAGACTCGGTTTATGTATCGGTTTACCTATAAGAGAATTATGGTATTAATTGTGTAATTTCATTTAATATCTGTATTTTGAAGTGCAAAACAATTTCATTTATTTAATTCTATGAATTTGAGATAGAAAAGTATATTTTTATAATGTTATAATTTGTTTTTAAAACATTATACTTACAAACTAAGTTTTTTAGATATTTAAATATGTCGACGAGGCCGTGACAAGTCTCCAGTGAAGGTCTAGACGGACCTCTTAATTCTGCAACGCTTGTTCGATGCAGAGGCTGTCATATAAGGAATGTCATGAAGAAAAACTAAATATTTAGATTAAGAAATTGTCAATAATGTAGAACAGATGATTATTGATCGCGGAGTGTTGAAGTACTTTCTAATATTGATGTGAACGTTAAGAGAACTGGAAATATATCATGGAGCAAAGTAAAAGGAATATTATTGAATAACGAATACCATAGAATACCCCTTCTCTACAAATACATTATGCAGTCGATGAACTTTAATTAATGTTAAACCAGTGAGCGATAGCACATAATATTGTTAATCATCATTACTATAGTCATTTAAGTCATTAATGCGCGGAATACATCGTCATTTGTTAAATGTCTTTCACTACATTCACTAACTATAAACACAAAGTAATACAATATAAAAATATTTAGTTACAGGCGTAAGTATTTTGGGGAAAACTTATATTTTCCGAACCGTTACGAGTAGTACAGTTCGGACAGTTATTTGACCCATAGGTGATACATGGTTATCTGACAATAATGATTCAATCGTTCAAAGAAGACTGGGATGGGATGGTTTCTAACAATCTTGGGCAAATAATACTTAATAGTACCTATTGGTACAGAAGAGTTACTCTGCAAAATCATTTAAATAAATAGCGACATATATACCTATGTACTGTGCTCCAACACTAAAAAAAAACTAAATGTGTGCTAGGACACACAGTAGAAGTGAAACTTCAACGGACAAGTACAATTTCAAAAAAATATTCCAAAAAAAATCAAAAATATTATTTCAAAAATTTCGTGTCCAGTCTTGGCCTAGAAGATCGAAACAAGAAGTATGCTAATTTGAAAGCGTATAAATTATTAAGTTATACGTGAAAATTGGGCAAATTTTGACAATCTGTGAGTAAAATAATAAGAGATTTTGTAAAAGTGAGATTATTAAAACAGGCGAAAACAATCGTTAGATTTCTTGGCATTGTCACCAATTTTGCTGACTGCCAAAATAAGGGTAGAACTAAGTGTTCAATCACGATTTATTTTGTAACATAAATTCACAAAGACTCATTTTTTAATTTCTCTTTTTCTAAATTGCGGATTAACCTGATATGAAAAATATGACCGTAATTTTAAACTCTCATTTTACTTGCTTCGGTCGCTAGCACAAAAGTCCCAGTCTCCTTTGTTTAGCTCTTATAGCTTCAAGTGAATTGCTATCTTTGAATTTATTCTGTGTCTTCGTGGTATTTACTAGAATTTTAATTGTTTCGACACCTACGTCGATGCAGTTTTATTTAGCGTGTGTGTTCTTTGCTATATATCACCTTAAATTAGTGATAATTTTGGTGATCGGAAGCAACGGGCAAAGCGGGACTTGTTGCTGGCTCACGGGCCAGCATTGGTCTTTTTGTTTACACATAGAGAGTAACGCCCTTAGTGTTCCTTGTTTTGTTTCAAAATATTGAACACCGTTTCATTTAACACCCACTTTCAAATTACGTGTTTGACATGTGACGACGCAAAGAGCGGCTACAGATAAAGTTATTTTACTTCTACTACATTCATCTATTTATAACATGATAAGGTATTGTTACATAATATTGTATTAAACATTATTAGAATTTTGATAAAGTCTGACATATTTTCATACGTTCTTAAAATGTAGTTTTATGTGATTACAATTATGTAGGTATTTTCTCTCTTGAATTTTCCCAGATCTGAATTTATGCACTTTTTAAAATTTGGTTCTTTGTTCTAAGTTAAGCCCAAAGTTTTTATTATTGGTAGCTTTACCGATCAATTACACCTTAGTAATTTTTTAAATAAATTAAACAGGATAAAACAATAAGATTTTCATGTTTAAAATAATTAATTTCTGTCATTGTGGCTATGTTGTGGCTAATATGTTTTGATAAGCTACTTACATCATCGATTATCTAATAGATAGTGTATAATTCTAATTAGGTATACATCTGCAATATGAAATCTACGTGTACGTTTAATAGAAGCTGCTTTCAACATCAGATTATATTTTAACGCTGTAAAGCTCTTGTAAAGCATAATTATTTAATGTGTCAACAAGCTAATGGCATACCAAAGATCATGTTACGAAGCTGGATACCAGTTTGGTGGGTCCGTATTGAACAAATGGAGGTGTGCAAGCGCACTGCATAAATTCAACGCAATGTATGCGCCAAAGTGGGAATGCCAATGAACTTAGGACGGCTATTGACAGGTATTGCGTTAAGACAAATAGACGTTCCGGCGGCTGAGACAGACCTCCGTTCACTTGACCTGCCTACCACATACATGCGTACCTTATACAACCACAAACCTCCTGAGAACTTCTATGTAAACACCCGGTGAGGGTAAATAAAGAGTTCTCGTTGGCAAGTACCTAATTATTTAACTCGAACCGCGTCAGTGTGTAAATTCCGTTTTAAGCAAAAACGATTTAAGGGTGGGCATCGCGAGACATTCGTTTTTAAATTAAATACTTACTGATGAATATTGAAGGAAGAGACTATACTTAAATATAGTGAAAATTAATGAAGAAAATTTTTAAAATAGGATAGTGAATGTAGAGAATGTAGAGATAAACATGATCACACGACCGATCAATTAATATGTTGTTATGAATGTCTAATGGTTGATATCCATTCTCTATTACCATTTCGTAAAGGGCCTGTTGATTCTCAAATAATGAACTTATATCGACGCGGAAACGACTGCAACATGACGTATCAACGGACCGTCTTCCTATATCATATAATTAGCCAGAAAATCGATTTCCGTTTTGAGACGACACTAAGATGCCATAAAAATAAGACTATCTCATCCCTCAAGAGTACCCACAAAGGGTTTATTACGGCCTGGATATATTTTATGATTGCAGATAGGTTGTTAAAGCAAAGCGAACCAGGATCCAGTTAACAACCTTAATGTAATAGGTATTAAATTGGTTTAGGTCAACGAACCCATGGCCACAAAGTATTTGTATAAATAATTATCTTAGTGCACTATAAATAACAAGATCTTTTATTCACAGCTAATTCATCAGAGGTCTGGCGATCGTTATTAGCAGATAATAATTATCCAGTTGTTGTTCTGTTATTCATCTGATTTTTTGTTGTACGCCTGGTATTGATCTGTTTTCGTTGCTACTTTGTTAGATAAAGCCTCTGCTTTTATAACATTGGATTGTTTTAGTGACTACTAAACGTTCAACATTTTAGTCATCAGCGAATCATTTTTGGTCGAAAATTTCGTAAAAGTTGACATGCTACGAGCAAAGTCGCATACATAGGTCACAACAAATAAAAAGTTCCAAGTCTTGTCATAATCCTTTAGCTGGTAGAAATACTTCACGCGTGTGTGGTCCGAAGTTGTCGTAAAGGAGTAATTTATGTTGTGCTTATAGTCATTTATTAGCTAGCATGTCTATCATTTTAAGTTTGACGTCGTTTTAAAATGCAAATCGCACTAAAAAAATGAAAGCGTAAGCTAGGCTTGTGCTTATTATGACTGCGTATAACATTGTGAGTACCGTTCGATGTTAAAGAGTCTGTCGCCGTGTTGTCGCGAGTTTATTTACCCTATAAAAGATAACATAAAAATTGCATGTTTTTTTGTTATGAATAACTTTGTGATTTATCTTGTAAGACACTTTATTTCGTCTAATGGCAGGCGTCAAATGATTGAGTACACAGATGTTCCTACACAGCCACGATACGTAAGATTTGATATTATCATGATAGCTTATCAAAACTAGCCTCGGACACTTAAATATAGCGATTGACATGGGATACCCCATCACGTAGCCGTAAAAAGTGTTTTTGTTTCTGATCTACAGACTAAGCGTTGATTCCATGATAAGGCATTTAGGCTATCGATTTATTTAAGCACCTAGCGGTGCGAGTTTTGTACTGTTGTATCATTAGAATAAGTATTGTAACTGTCCATAAACAAGCGCTTGCGTATTTATAAAAATGTGAGTACAAAATCTGAAGCAGTTGCTTTGACGAGCTTTGGCTCTCCTGATATTGTTCGCGTCCATAGCGACGGTGACCACTTATTTATTTATTTATTTATTTAATCTTTATTATACCTAATACAGTTGGTATAAAAGGCGAGCTTAATGCTAAGAGCATTCTCTACCAGCCAACCTTTGGGCAAAGCAGATAACGACGATGGCGGTATTAAATATTATATGAAAAATTTAATGAATAAGTTATTATTAAAAATAAAGAACATAAATAAAGCAGTAAATTCATACTAAATACAGTCAAAGGGAGAAACTATTAATATATTACGAAAATGCACAATATTCATAAAAAGAACAAATATATAACATATCAATATACATAATGAAAATATAGTTAGGATAAGATTTCTACTTGAGTCGAATAAGGTCACTTACTCTCAGGTATTTTCATCTTTTTTCGTCAGCCTTTGGGCTATAAAAAAGCTTATGATTTTTGTGTTTCAAACCGATATTTTGAAGCAATTACATGGATCATGAAGTGTGCTGTCGAAATTAAAGTCTTCTACGTTGACACTTGACAGAAATTCTTTAAAAGTTTGTATCACGTTTTTACGTATTGTTGGTAAAAGCTAAAAGTAGTAAATGGTAACTACCATAACACGACGTTCGACACTATATATTAACCAATATATTATATGTTTGAGTTAATTTACAAACATATTCCCTCACTCAACCTCGCCTATGTATCTAATAGTGATGCTGAGGTCACTTGGAATTTGCATCAATCATCACACCAAGAACTATGAGTTGTAAATTCATCATAACATATTTTTGAGAATTTTTAAAGTTATTTTTCTTTAGGCGCTTTATGAAATAAATGGAAAAAATGATGGGAGTGAAATTTTAAGATCTGTCACACGGTGACGATGACACAAAAGGTGAAAAACGTCACGCGTTTTGAAAAATGATTATTAATATATTTATTACATTGTTTTTTTGAATATTGTTAGAATATGGTTTTTGAATATTGTTTTTTAATACTGTTTTTTGAATATTGCTTTTTGAATATTGTTTTTTGAATATTGTTTTTTAAATATTGTATTTTTTGAATATTGCATTTTTGAATATTGCTTGTTGAGTGGTCAAAGCAGTTCGTGGACTTTTGCTTATTTAATGATGCCAAAGAAGTATAACCGTTTAGCCAGCGGAGGGGAGAGACTTGACTCTAACCAAAATCAAATATCTCGCAAAAAGACCCCTAATTCCAAAAATGGTCTTAGGAGACCCATAATATTTTTGAAAGAACACTATAGGGTATGCGAAGAATAAAAAAATCACTTCCTCACTTTAATTTCACGGGAGCTACCCTGAAAAAATTTATCAATATTTTATTTTACTGTTCTGGAATTTTAATTAATATATATATCGGTGAGGCCATGAATCTCCAGTGAAGGTCCAGGGACGGACCTCTTTATTCTACAGCGCTTGCCTGATGCAGAGGCTGGCATATAAGAAATGTCATGTCATATTTAGATTAGGGAATTGTCAAGAATGTAGAACAGATTATTATTGATCACGTAGTGTTGAAGTACTTTGGAATATTGATGTGAATGTTAGGAGAACTGGAAATATATCATGGTGCAAAGTAAAAGGAATATCATTTCATAACCAATACCATAGAATACCTCCTTCTGCTACATCAGAAGTGATGGACGAAACATGCCCACAAATCGGAAAATAAATGAGGAATGACACTAGTTCGGATGACATTTGAAGAAAATTTTGCAATGAGAAATGAAACAATACAAAACGCGATGAAATGAGAATGTGAAAGTTCATAATATAATCGACGTGGACAATGCAAAACGTAGTGATGCGACTCAGTGGAGCTAGAGTTCATATAAACCAAGCCATCCAATGTGTCATGATGACCGAAGGAGTATGGATCGCAGATAAGTAGCCTTAGTCTAGCATCAAATGTGTTATCATACGAGTAACCTGATATCATACGAGTCAAATTAACCTTATTTATTTTTCAGTTGCGGAAAATCGATAAGACATGAAATAATGATCTACCACGTGAAACCAAGAGACCCAGGAGCTAACACTGAAACCGATGGTTTGCTTGGAGACATGTCTGCTGCAGGTGTAAGTTACGTAGAGAAACTATGGTCGGTCTGGTAGTATAGTAAAAGAAGGTTTAATGATGATGATATGATGATATCGATTTAATGTGTCGCAACAATGTCTATTGTAAAAAAAAGTGAGAAAAAATAAAGAGGAAAGTAAAAACAGAGGTAAAAAAAATAGTACCTACTAAAAAAAAAGTGTAAAAAAGAGTGAAAAAAGAGAAAAGTGAAAATGAAAGGTAAAAAAAAGAGTACCTAGTAACAAAATGGAATTACAAAAAAAAATTGAGTAAAAAAAGGATGTAAAAAAAGGTGTCAAAAAAAATGAAAAAAAAGGAAAGAAGTGTGAATAGAGTCCGGGCCAGCATAGAACTGAAGGGGCGATGTACCTGAAGAGTCTTGGAGAGACTGGGCCAGGAGTCTGCAGGGTTTGAACCGGACCAGACGACAATGACATAATTGCGACGTTTCGTAGAGTTTTATGAACCAGATTGGTAACCAAATGGCCAGACCATAGTTCTCTCCACTATGTTTTAAGTGTCCACATTTAAAAAATATCAGACTTAATGAGCGAATTATTCTTGACTATAAATTAATAATGATGAATGATAAAAATGAATATGAGTGAGGTTAATGTAGTCAGAATAGCCGAGCAAGATACTGTTGAGACTATTTTTACAGAATTCTTATTATCCACACGAGGCCGTGCGGGTCCTCAGCGATGGCCGCGTGAGTGAACACAAAAACAACGTGTTTCGGACCCAGCAGTTAGAGCAGACCACATGCTTTGATCCAGTGATGACGTACCAAGATAAATTAATCCGCGCACGAGGACGAGCGCACGTCAGGATAGCCGTATCGGTGAGGCCATGAATCTCCAGTGAAGGTCCAGGGACCTTCTTTATTTCTTTCTTTATTTCTTTATTTCTTTATATCTTCTTTATTCTACAGCGCTTGCCTGATGCAGAGGCTGGCATATAAGAAATGTCATGTCATATTTAGATTAGGGAATTGTCAAGAATGTAGAACAGATTATTATTGATCACGTAGTGTTGAAGTACTTTGGAATATTGATGTGAATGTTAGGAGAACTGGAAATATATCATGGTGCAAAGTAAAAGGAATATCATTTCATAACCAATACCATAGAATACCTCCTTCTGCTACATAAATATCCATGCCAAATTACAGCTTTCTAGCACTAAGGGTCTCGGCGCTTTGCTCAGACAGACAGACGGACGGACGGACATGAAGAAACGATTTTACTTCCGAACCCTAATATACGATGTCGTGTATAAAATCATAAATCTATTACCTAGTCAGCAATAAAACTCAACTTACATAAATTACTATGATAATAAACAAACAGATGTGCTGCTTACCCCGAAGGCAACATGGATCAGCAGAATTCATCAGTTAGTGGCGATACTGCGGTTATTGATTGTGACGCGGTAATGTTCGTAGTCATTCCTTACAATAAATCACGTACAGCCGAGGATTTAGCAGTGATCTGCATGAAGTGATTCAAGGATCAAATCTCTCTCCTGTTCTTACTTCATAGTTTCTATTTTCGAAACAATTATATTGTACCCAATCGTCACACGTCTCCTCTAAGTAAAAAATATGTACCTATGTCCTTAAGTTAATATTTCTATATACGTATCATAAAGATATAGTGATACCTAAGTGACACCTAAAGTCATTATCAGCATCTAAGTATCCTCGCATCTTTCAATCCAAAGTTTGAAGTGATATAAACTTTCAAATAAATGGAATATCACGATATTAATTCTAGGAGGAGTTGGTAACTTCATTCATGTTGGCAGTAGAAAATTTATAGCCGAGGCGAGGTCAAGTTCGCTTTGCGAGGGTTTAGTCGTATTCGGGATCGGGAGGCACTTGCGGTACTTGCTCATTGTCCTCGGTCACTCGCGAGCCTGACAACACGCTCAGGAATAGGGCTGTCCGTCCGTCTCGCCTACGTTGCTACGCTAGAATAGTTTTCACCTTATAAACGAGTATTACCGACCAGAATATACTACGTTTTAATGATGTTGATAAAATATTTTATGACTTCCCTCAGATCTTCACGAGCCGATGACCCGCTGGTGATTACGGTACTTCTTAAGCTTGTGTGTGTAAGGTACATTCCCACAACATTGTTTGCACTTGTGTAGTCAAAGGATGAGAAGTATCTGAAATGCAATCAAACATGTATGGATAATAATTGTAGAGCTTATGAGAGTAATGATTGCACTGACGCTTGGTAATGGTAATAAGCGAATTGATTAGAATAATAAATGTTTAATTCTCATAAAGTTTCTTTGAATGAAGTGGAAGCTAATGATTTAAGACTAATGACTGCGATGCCTTGCATTTGCTTCACTCATAATGATGTATTAGAAAGAGAAATTATTACCTAAGTTTTATGAAATTGAAGCGCTAATCGTAGGGGAGCCCAAGAGGGGATTTTTGGATTTACTCGAGCGTCGCAGATTATTATAAGGGAGGATACTTTACATATTGATAAGTGCCTCCAGCCAGTGTGTGCCCTTAATATTGGGGAGTACGCTCAGGGGAACCCATCAGTAAAAAAATCTATCGTATGAAAGCTTTGTTTCTACTAGTTCGATTCGTTAGTTCGATTAGACGTTACCTAGGTCGAATTTTTTTTACTGATGGGTTCCCCTAAGGAAAAATTTCCATTAATTCGACGATCGAACTAACGGGTCGAACTAGTGGGATCAATGCTTTCAGACGATCGATTTTTTTTACTTAGGTACTAATGTAAGGTATCCTCACTTATAATAATCTGCCGCGCTCGAGTAAATCCAAAAATCCACTCTTGAGCTCCCTTACTATAAAGGTTTAATGCAATTTCTGTTTACTGTTAGGTACATTATTAACGTTTCGTTTATTAACGTTCAATCGAAAAGTTCTACTGGTGAAATATTTCTTTAGAAACATTTAATAATATGAACATTCATCAGTAAGTAGGTAGGTACTTTTGACCATAGATTTAGTATTCAAGTTGTGCACTTCAAATTGTAGTGTCTGCATTTAAAGCGTCGACAATGTAAACTAACATTATTAAAAATCTTTGAATTTAAACAGTCGTTTGCTTTGCATGTAGATCCTTTGTAACCTATACATGTAGGTACGTATCTATATAACACAAACCATCTATAAACTGAAATTATAATTTCAAATCTGAATTCAAACCCATTTAGTCATGTGGGTATTTTTTTAATAAGACAAAATATGGTGTTATAAAACGTCATTTATTTTTCTTTATTAACTATCCCAAATTATCGTTGGTTCATCTCAGAAAAGTAGGTAACAAAAATAGTTTGCGAGTTCTAGGAATGAAAATGATTAATAGAACAAACCTCAATACGTAATTGTTGTTAATTCACACAAAAGGCGCTGTGTAAATTTTAAGAATTTGTTCGGGCGATGTCAGCGGCCTGTTGTTTAATGAGACGCAGACGCAACTGGTTATGTTTTCATTAAATTAATTCCTTGAATTCGAGTCATCAAGTATGAAGTTCAGCAAAAAGCCCGCAAAATCAAGCGGAAGTCCAAACCATTACCAAATGTGGCCCACACGTGACTCGCTGAAGAGACCTTTGTGGTAAGCGGTTTAGTATAAGTTCGATAAGGTTGAGGTTCCTTCCTTGTAAAACTATTTATTTCATTCTTAGTCGTGCTGGGATAGCGACATCAGATCAACGGACTGCATGGTCTTTTTCTCTGTATTATTTCATAAAATAAAATGGTTAAAACACAGTTGAATTAAATTAGAAAATATAATATGTCACAGTTTATTGTTGAGGTTGTCACAACTTGTACCTATAATCGTGTGTATGTTAGTAAATGCTATTGTTAACACGATAATAAAAAAATATAACTTTAAATAGGTAATTAAGTATTATTTTTGGTTAAATATGCCTTGGTCTTACAGCCTTCTTTCATTTAATAATATTGTTCGTATACTTCAAAGGAGACCCTTTGTGCCTGTGAAACCCTAAACAGAGTAAGTAATTAGAATTAATGAGAAATGAACAGAAAGGCGTCCCTTGACAAAACGTAATATGATATAACGGCGCCGCTCTGAGATAAATATTGCATCTTTGACTTATACGGCAGTAACCTTACATGACGTGTTAAAGATAACTTAAATAATTTTATGTATGTAATATTTCAAATTCGAGTGATTGGAACTAGCTACGGCCGTACAGTTCCTTTGTGACTGCAGCATGGTAGTTTCATGCAAAGTTGCATTTAAGGTTGAATGGTAATAGTCTTCGAATCTTATAGGATCATCCACACCTACATAATAGGGATGTTGACTAATTTTAGGATTCAATTTTATTTTATAGATAGAACCTCAATATTCACGAAAAAAATATTATAAAAATAATAATCTTCAATTTAAAAACAAAAACTGATAAATAAAAATCACTATCAATTTTCCCACCAAAAACGTCACGTGACGTCACTAAACGATATTCAATACTATCTGTCTGCTAAGTTTGTTGAATTTCCATATAAAATTGTTCCAATGACGTCATATTCTCAAAATGGCGTTTGAGGTCACGTGACAGTGAGTACAATTTTTAACATTTTAAATTAATGATATTTAATTTATTGTGATTGATTTCAATAAAAGAATCATATTTTAGGCCTTTAAATGTTACCACTAATATTTTAGACATAAATTTATATTAATTTATAATTAGTGTCAACATCCCTATTATAGGAGTTGTGGTGTGAGTGTTTAAAAATGAAAAAGTGACATAAGTTTGTAAGTGTGACTGGTTTTCCACCCAGTCAAATCAACAATTTTATGAACTGAGTACTTAACGCATTCACATACTCGTTAGTCAAAGTCAAAGTCAAATTGTTTATTTGCTAGAACATAGTTTACATAAAGTTGCTACAAAATTAGTCCATCCGTATGCTCTGCCTAGGGAGGCGTGCAAATATGTATGTATGTATGTACATTAAACATTTATTATAATATTCTATTCTACTAGTTGTGATGGTGTTTCACTGTATTATGACCATAGTGATGCAGAGAGCGGAGGAAACAGTGAGTCTAGTCGGTGATAAGATTATTTTAGTCACGGTTATAGTTTAAAAAGTTTATAAAAGTGTCACAAAATTTCTAAGAAAAGTCATTTAAATTTTCTATATCAATTTGCATTTATTATATTATGTAATACTCGGGTTCACAATCCAATGGGGATGTGAAAAAATAAACACTAATAAAGGAAAAAATCCGTCAACCGTTTTGTAGTAACGTCATAGAAATATAGCTTTTACTTATTTGCAGTGGATCGCTATATTTGAATGGGGACAAAACAGTTTTCCAAGGGTAAAGTTAAGTTTGATATTCAATTCAGTTTATCTTTTTAACCGTCTTCAAAAAAGGAGGAGGTATTCAATTCGACTGAATTATTTTTATGTTTGTTACCTCAAAACTTTCAACTGAGTGAACCGATTTTGATTATTCTTTTTTTAATCAAAAGCTGGTACTTATTGTGTAGTCCCATTTAAATTTGAGCGAGATCTAACAAGTAGTTTTTGAGTTATCCATAATTTTGAAGGTGGTTATTTTTTGTCAAGAATTATGACTTATAGTTATTTTCGTTAGCTACTTGTATGTATGGAACCCTTGGTGCGCGAGTCCGATTCGCACTTTTATCACGGCCGGTTTTTATAAGATTCGTCGACTTCGCAACTTTAAATATGAAGTTTATATCTAGCATCGGCTAAAAGGCTATAAGAAAATTTCAAATGAATCCAGCCTTCGTCTAGACAGAGATTATGCAAAAGTGTAAACCTATTCGTTTTTCACAGTATTTGAGTATATTCAGTAGACAGGATTTCCATTCCTTTTATTGGCTTAGCGAGTTTGAATCGCTTTGATTTCCAGTTTCATTTAAAACCAATTCCTTTGGAGTTATGCTCGGTGCGCTGCTGATGAGCCTTCTTCGTTTATTTTTGCGATATTTGGATTTCAATTAAGAGATAGAACGTGTTCTTTGTGCTGTTACTTTACTAAGTACCTTAATTACGATCGCCTGTCCTTAACTACAAACAAATGGAATCCTACAACAGTGTAAACTTTTCACGTTAGTTATCTATTATAAATAATAATTAATAAGAATTCTACATAGTTTACTTTTATTCTAACCTTTTATTAATTGTTACGTCAAATAAGTAGATTTACGACAGGAAGCTTTAACTCATGAATTGTGTTTGTAATTTAAATATCGTCACGATCAATTGTTTGTATACGTCGCAAAATCAACAGATGGGACCCAGTCGATTCCTATTAATCGCTAATATCGTTCTCAGTCATTATTGATGACAGTCGCTCCATGTGGCGTGCCCTTCGGAATATTTACAAAGGAACTGCCAAATCTGCAGTGCAAACGCTCACCGACTCACGGCTTTTGAATCCCTCTAAATGGAAATTGCGGAAACTTAATATAAATCGAATAATTCAGTGTGGTGCAGGGGACGTTTTCGGAGGATAAATCTCAATCGGGGGTGAGGCGAGGACGGCGGGTAGCGGGGAGGAGGGGGGGGGGGGGGTCGCCGGCGGTCTGGGGTCCACGACGGCCATCTGCTGCGCTATAATCGATATTATTTAGGAAGCGACCGATATAACTCAATTTGTCTCCTGTTTTATTATTTTAATCGCGCGCTATATACCGTATAGTGTTGGTACCTGCTAAAGAAAGTTCTGTATAGTTTGGCTCGGACTAAGTTATGATGATGATCAGTGAAGAGAAAGATCATTTCACTAGCAGGTCACACCGCTTATCACCATACGAAATATTAATAGTATCAGCGACGTGTTACTGATCAAGAAGAGAGTAACACGCATGATAATATATTACTTTATTTTAGAGTATAACGCATGTGGAATACTATCAAGCAAATATAGGATCAGTTCTGAACATACGAGTAGAACACTAATTGTTCGCGGATCTCAAATGTAAGGAGCACCTAAACCAATAAGGAAACATTCATGCTTAGCAAAAGTTGTTTGTGCCCAGTAATGAAATTTGGTAAAAGTTGGAAGCCGTAGCAGAGTAACGAGTCACTGTTCCCTAAATAATTCCAATCACTTTACTTCGGACTCACTCGTAAACTTGTTTGATTAACTTTTGGGAGTGAGTTGATCGTGACATGTTAGCGAATTGAGCTTTGCTCAGAGATTTCATTCTGGTAACATGCCTTAGTGTATTTATTTATAAATGCATTACAGCACGTAAAAGACGCTTTGCGAATACCTCACGAAATACCATAAAAGCATATGTATAATTAATAATAATAATAATAATAATAATAATTTATTTCTTATAAGAAGTTACACGTAATAACAACTAACAAACTTGTATTTAACAGTATATCATAGTAACATATTAATCACTTAAGAAATACCGATAGCAATTTCAATACCAGCTATCGCTGTAGTTGTCTGTTATTTGACGCAAATATGCTATTTTAGATCTGTTGGTTTGTACGAAGGGAGCCATAAACAGCTTAGGCGAGGCAGCCCATAAAGACTCCAATATGAGATATTTGTTCGCCATACAAATACTAGTTCTTGTGGGGTTCGAACGGTAAACCCTTCCCTGCGTCGGTGAACACTCGACGAAACGAAACCTGCGATGGTAAACGATTTCAACTTATTGAAGAGGAAACATTATCTTTTACTTGTTATTATTGCTTATTAAATACTTATTGTTTCGTTCCTTTACTAAGCTGATTTGGGTGTATTCAAATTTAAAATTCACGATGCAGATGTTACTGAATTTTACCTGTAACTAAAGTACGATGAAAGTACTTTTACTACAATGATTATGGAAACAGAGAATGGTTCCATATTCTATGAAACGCATTTTCATTTTGTGAATTAATATAAATTAAAATAAATGAATTACGAAATCAGCCTTAAAAAAAATTGTAAATCAGTTAGGTATATTAAGATTAATTACAGTTATGGTAGATTTAAAAAATGACGTGCATAAGTGTATCAGTGATACCTTTAAGAACAAATAAAAAAAATAATGCGTAATTTTGCAATAGACATCTTAATACGAGTATAAACCATAATTATGGTTTATTTATAAAATGTTTATCACAAAAAATTTCAGACAGATAATTAAACGCTTATATAAGCTTATAAGCTAAGATGATAAAATAATTTAAAATCTTAACTCATTAAGTCGTCGTTTAGCTGCTGGCAATAAGAACGCAAACAAAAAATATAGAGATATTTAGCCAAAGAGATTATCTTAGCAGCGAGTATTTTATTAAAGTTATGTAGTTAGACCTTTCTTAGCATATCAGTAGACCAGTAAGAGCTTATGAAAAAAATTGTCCAAAAAGATTAGAATAAAGAAACAGGCTAAGTGCATGTCAGACCACGCGCAATGTAGAGTTTCGTAGTTTTATAATAGGTTCATCGAATATTACTCATTGATAACGTTCTACCTAAGATGACCTAGCCGTGCTAGTTTTCCTTTTAAAAAACACCGTCAACTCGTTTGCCGGCTATTTCCATAAAAAAAACTTAATTCCGACTTACCTGTAGGGGAGGTATCCTGAAAAAAAATTACGACTTACTTTATTCTACTACTTTATATTTTCAAAAAGGGTTCCATTTTCAACCCCTTTACATATTTATTGTACCTACCTACTTATTAAATGTAAAGTAGGATGAGGTTGAATACATAATATCAAGTTTTAATGACGTATCACAAAGTGTGGTTCTTCCCAATCGCAGTTTTTATTATAGGTGGCAAGCGATTTCTAGGAAATAAGAGGTTAATGTCTAAGAAATAGGATAAAAACCTTTAACAACTGAGTAGGTTTACTAGAATTACTTCTGCCCGATCATTCTTTGTAGTGACGCGTTCATTAATAAGTGCATGATTTGACTCACGTGAGAGGAAATGTTGAAAAGTCTAGTGAACTCTAGTGAGTACATATCGTGCAGTAAAATTAGATTTCCGGAAAAAAATTGTGTCGTTTCGGTTTTACTTCAAGGCTGAAACTAAATAATACTAATAGTATAATTTCAGAACGACTAGAAAAGATCAATGTTTCACAACTATGACAGGATTCGATGGATAATGTTGAAGAACAAAAATAATTTATTGCTATAAATTTTCTGTTTTGATATTATATTCTCCAGATATATCCCGAAATTCAAGAAATCAAGGTGGAGTGGAGTATAGTCTGCCTTTTGTATAGTACAACTTATTTGGTAATGGTCAATAAGGTATAAATATACCAGAATTTTCCGAAACGCGTACAATTGCAATAACTAGCAATTAACTAGCAACTGGCAACTAACTAGCAATTGTAACACAATATAAAAAAAAATATTATGTCAATAAGCCTTGTATAAAAATAAAATGTATGTACCTATTTATAAACATCAACAAAACTTCCATAAATATATGTCGGAGATCATAAAATGGAACGTCAAGACGGGCCAGGCTTAGGTGTATTCGGATTGTGAAGATGGCAACACTATGTGAATTGACTACTGTCATTTGGTCACGCGGTGACGTGGCGGGAGAGCCGAGGAAAGCTATTAACTTGCCAGCGACGAACGGACATTCTGGATACAGCCTTCGAGCTGAGCAGACGCCTAGACAAGAACGTTGTTATTTTGAAGACGGAACGCGACGTGTGAATTGTATTGTGATATCAGATTGACGAGTAACAGGATTAGACGATTATGCGAGGCATTGGGGTGGCTATAAGGGGTGATGGGAGGCCACTGGGCCGTCGTGCCCTATTATTTGTTGGCTGTTACTCGGATAATTGAAGACAATCAGTCCTAATGGCGTATTTAATTATAACCAGTGTAAAACCTGTGTTAAAATGAGTTTCTGACTAAAGTGATGTAAACGCCCACTGTTGTTATTATTTCCCGAACCACCACCCAACCAGGCATTATTTCCGTTATATACATATGTGGTAGAGCCTCGGTTCACCCTAGATGGTACCACCACCATACCTATTTCTGCCCCGTAACAATTGTCTTAAACAATAGTACTCAGGTCGGAATGCAACTACATTCCGACCTTTTACAGTTGATATCGATGGTCAAATTCAAGTCAAAGTCAATATCAGATTGTGAGGTCAATTTATACAAAAACTTTTTTTACAAGTGTCCATTACTAGTTCCCGTATTATTAGATATATTATGTTACGTGTTTAGATATCTGAGCAAAAATAATTTCATTGGTACACAAGGAGATTCAAAACGGAATACCTAAGTGAAAGTGCCTACCTCAATAAATTGAGAAAAATATGTGGAATTAAGAAAAAAACATATTTACACGTTTAATCGTTAAAATAATGTAGTGTTATAAACCATAATAGATATCGGAACTCCTGTTAATTTTAATATTTATAATGTTAATTTAATCATTTAATATTTTTAACAGCTTTCAATGTGGCGTCTCACAGCTACGATAATGCTATGATGTGCTTTTAAATGCAATTTTATATTGATCGTCAGCTGTCATTTCATTCCGGTTGTCACAATCAGTTGTTTTACACTGTCGATCGTGTTTTGTGTAACAATCCGACAGAAATAATTATACTTATCCGTGATATTGATGCTATGAAGTTTTTTGTTTCATTTTGCGGGGTATTTTTTGAATGGGCAGTTCAAATCTGATTAATTTATTTTGTGTTAACCTATTTTTAGTAGAGTTAACAAAGATGTACAGTTTAAATAAAACATTTCTTTCAAATTAAGTAGTAATTGGCATACTGGTGATACTGGCAAGAAACCGTATTATTTTACACGACGAAGCTTACGACAGAACACTCAAAAGAAAAAAACAAACTTTTTTATTTCCATAAACAGTAAATAGTAATTTACATGTACACATTAATTGTTATAAATAAAATAAGAAAAATACAAATTGTTTTATTTACTATAGAGTTATAGAAACATTTTGGTTTCTTGTCCTCTTAATGATCCCACCAATTTATTTTCCTTATTTAAATACGGTGTTAAATATTATGTTGCCGTAAGAAATCTATTGACTAACTTTCATGAACACACAGAACCAATTACTGGAAGAGACGTTGGACATACATTATGTAGGTACTTACACAGATGCCTAATCATCTAAATTGCACTAAAAAACGGATTGCGAAATCGCTTCGTTATTTAACGTCAGTGTCTTAAATTATCATGACTGATTAGAGCCAGTCTAGGGTTTTTGTCTTGTACGCTCCAAGTCCCACAGAAATTGACGTAAACGGCAACGATGAGTGGTTGTTTTCGAGAAGCGATCTGGTTCGCAATTAGGTGCGTACTTCCCCAATCGCTGGCTGCTGGCAGGCGAAATGTCCTAGCGGTGAGTCACAGGCGGGCGCGGGCGCGGGCGCGGGCGGCGGAGCGTGCGGCTTGCAGCGGCGCGCCAACATTCCACACGATCGTTGCCTCTGCGCATTTGCAACTACTCTGATGCAATATTCAACTTTACTTCGTCCTTGCAATGCCGTAATTCGTTATAACAAGTTTAATAGCTACGAGCCGACTTTATCTTTTTATTTGTTACAGGTTCTTTATGCTTCACGTTCAAGGCCATTTTGGCGCCCTTAATTACGTTAAGGCCGGTTTGATGACAGATGAGACTAAGTACTAAATGGTTTGATCGGGTTGATCCTTAGTAATGACGGGGCTCTATTCGAATTAATCTTCTGGCAGGTCTCATATTATTGTATTAAAATTGAATATTATATCGAGTGCAACATAAGAAAACTCGTTTAGTGGAGCACGTAAATGTTGTACAAATAAAGTGGTAACTGTCTGTCATGTTGAGTGGCAAATTGGCGTCGTCTCCGCATTTGTTCCACGCCGCCGCCGCCGCCCGCGCCGACGCCGCCGTAGCGCTCCGGTCCGGTTGCCGTGCATCGTCCATCAATCACGCCGAACTCAACCTTGTGACTGCCGCCTTATAATATCTATGCATATACAAGGATTTCTTTTGCGCATTTTCTCATAAAGCCCCATCTCATAAAGCTTCCTACATTATGAACAAGAAAATCTATTATCACAATAAACTGACGCTACTGAGTGTTTTTTGTGTCTAATGAATTTATATCTAACTAATATAAGTACTTAATAATATTTTGGGACCTTTAAAAAAATTAAAATTAAAATTATAAAATTCAAACATTATTTATTTTTAGAAAGAGATTAACATTATTTTTTTTTTAAGTTAGAACATTCGGTAAACGACAAGAAAATTGACAATGAATCAAATCTAAACCATGACACCTATTGAATGCGATGGTGTTGATGGATTTGCAAGGAATGGCCAATACTTGCAAAATTACATGCATAATTCTTAGCTCGAGTACCAGATAGGTACATAGAAACTGCAGTCCCTAATTATAGACAATAACTCTAAAGTTTGCTGGTACGTAATGGGTCATAAAAATAAAATGAAATAATGTTGTTATGGGCCCCGAGAAAAGCATTTAGAGGCGTGTTAACATTTTGCTTACAAAGATTCCTTTTAGCTAATTTTCTTTTTAGCAAAAACGGCAGGATGCGAAGTCGAAGGCGTGTCGAGAAGCGGGAGGCAGCGAGCGTGGGGCGAGCGCGCAGGGGGGCGGGGGGGCTCGGAGAGCGCGGGCGCGGCACAGGCTGCTGCAAGTGTCCGCCGCTGTCGGCCGGACTAACCCGTCGCTCCAGGTCAGCGCTCCAGCCGGCTATTTATAGAGGTGCCCCTTAAACAGAGTAATTATTCATTGATTAGCACTGCGAGGAATAGGGGATTGCGTTTCTGATAGCCATCGCGCAAACGAGAATCGTCGCTGGCGCCGAGCCTCGCCCCGCCCGCCTGCCTCGCGCTCCTCGCTATTCCGACAGCATAAACAGTTTGTCAATTGGCCCCAAGCCTTAAGATAGTAGCTTAAATAACTCAATTACTCAATCAATAGCCTAGCAAAAACTACATTGTATGTTGTCGCTGGCTGTGGAACATGATACATATATAGGGTGGAATTTTGTAACGCCATCTGGAGGGAAAGTATTCTAAATACTGGAGATAGCGAATTTCACTGAAAGGAAACATTAATTTATTTTTGAAAAGAAACAAAATTGCATTCAAAGATTTTTAAAAATATGCTTGCCATAACCAGGAATCGAATCAGTTAAAATTCGAAAAAACACTGTGCTTTTATGGCATTAATCGATAGGGTAAATCATAAGGATCGTTGCGAAGAATTAGTTGTAATTGTTGCGAAGAAAACTTTAGCAATAACTATTATATCATTTTCTATTAACGACTTAAGTTCTTCACCTGTTTTTTATACTTTCATATTTCTTTCATTCCCACCTAATATATGCTCGCCTACTTTTTTTTATGGAAATAGCCGGCAAACGGCCACCTGATGATAAGTGGCTATCGCCGCCCATGAACATCAGCAACACCAAAGGCATCACTGATGCGTTGCCAGCCAAGAAAGAAAGAAGAAAAAGAAAGAAAGAACTGGCTCTCAAGCCCCCCGCCGGAACACGACGAGTCGTTTGGCGGCTGACTCATGCTCGAGGGTGGTAGCTATCCAGGCGAACCCCTGGAGAAATAATAATAGTTATAATGGTATTAATAAACAATTAAAATCAATACTACCAATATAATCCCTCCGAGGGCCCTACCACCAGCGGGCCGGATTTAATCGCCTTTTACGACACCCCTCCCGCATGGGATTGGGGTTAGTATTCTAAGCCGCCCCAATACGGCTACTTGTGTAAATTTGGGAAGATCTAAGGAAAAATATATTATTTCCCAGTCTTTTAAGCAAATTGCTTCGAACACCCTTTTGTTTCGGTAAAATGGCTCATAAATGTAGCACTTCGTCACACTGTTCAGAAATACTCGTAGCGATTTAACTTCGATAAAATTTGAGGTACGACGTTCTATATCTGTTATTTGAGATAGGTTTCAAACGTATCTGTATACCTTTTTTACTAATTAAATGATTTATGAAGAAATATCTGATACAAATATCTATGGTAAAATTCGAATAGGAGGCAGGGAAGAGTTTAATCGGTATTAAAGCGCTTTGTGCGAATTGCCTTTTTAATTGTCATTTTTGGGTTGCAGTGGCCACTTAACACCAGTTACATCGCATATTGCTTCTTTATATTAAAAAATAAATACCACTGATGTAATTTGTATCTCATGACAATAACACCTAGGCGGTATGCCCAAAATATGTTAATCCTACTCACTCATACCATATTATAAATATACGATTTCTTTTCTTATAATGTGCTACGTGTCACGATTTACAAAGCAACTTGTGGCCTACCTGCCTAATCCTCAGATGCAATTAAAACTATATGTATTATACCACTCCACTTAAGCGATAAGGAATATTTAAATGGCAGTTCTGTATCGGGATGAAACCTTACCGTCGGTAAAATTTTATCTCGGACATAACTCTATAATGTTTTATCTTAACGAACAATGTTGATGAACTACATACATAAACACATTCTAAGTCTAACTAAGATCTCATTATCCATACATCCTTTGGAGGAACCTGGAGGAATTAGCTTTGGCTAGTTAGCTAATTAGCCTGAACTGTTCTCACCTGTCCTGTTGTTTTACCAAATCGAAGTTGTTGTCGTGTTAAATCAATTACCTATAAAAGTTTGCAACGTTAGAATACCAGTCAACAAACAGGTTCCCTTTCTTCTGGCTGATTATGCTTGTGTCATAACTTGTTTATTGGAGAAGAAGTAGCAGAAGTCAATCTGCATTAAAATGATTCTTGAACGTACCGACTTCACTTAACCAACTAATGCAAAAGACCTGCACTGAGATGAATATCTACAGTAAATAAAATAATACCTTTATGATTCAAATGTCCTATACAGTCATATTTATGGTTAAGTATGCGTTAGAGGTGCCTTGTAAGGTATAAACATGTTTTTTCACTGTAACAATAAGGTTGATTGGTAGACAAACATAGTATAAGATGAATATCGATAAGCAAAGGGGCTTTACGACAGCGTGTAAAAGATTTAATAAAAATGCTACTAGTCATACTTAAGTGATTACGGTATTGAAAAATATTATCCTGACTAGAAGACCAGTATAATTGCTGACCACCCTGTGTGCTTAAAATGTAAACTTTTAAAAACTGCACCACCTGTAATGTCTTTAATGTTTGAGTTACAGAATGTATGGCTTATATTAAAATCCAGTAAACCGGCTTACTATTAAAAAGTAAAACAATAAAAGCACGACAATTTTTTTATCTACGTTACGATATTATATTACATTAACTTCGCATAAGGATGAAGCTCGTAACTTGGCATAATTATACACTACATCACTGGCGTAAAATGAAATAGCATAATAAATATTAACTATTATTATGCAGTAATAGCGATGATATTGCTAACTCTATATAGTAAATATTGCTAGATTTGCTAGTATTGATGTTTATTAATCGTATGTTTATGAGTTTAATTAGAATGTTTATTTTTAAGGTTCCGAAGTAAAATCGGAACCTTTATAGTTTCGTCATGTCCATTCGTCCGGTCGTCCGTTCGTCCGTTCATCCGTTCGTCCGTTCGTCCGCCCGTCCGCCCGTCCGTCCGTCCGCCCGTCCGCCCGTCCGCCCGTCCGCCCGTCCGCCCGTCCGCCCGTCCGCCCGTCCGCCCGTCCGCCCGTCCGCCCGTCCGCCCGTCCGCCCGTCCGCCCGTCCGCCCGTCCGCCCGTCCGTTCGGCCGCAAAGCGCCGAGACCCTTAGTGCTAGAAAGCTGTAATTTGACATGGATATACATATTTATTAAAACACAAAAATCGCCTCTAAAGGTAACGTGAGGATGCAATTTTTATTCATCGCATACCTACCCAATAGTGTGAGGTATCGTTGAAAAGGTATTTCAAAAATATTATTGGTTTTCTAAAATTATTTTTGGATTTAGGGGTCCACTTGTGAAATATTTGGCTTTAAAGTGCTAATTTTGGTTAGAGTCAAGTGCCCCCTGCTTGCCAAACGGTTAAAGTTGGACAAGTGAAAAAATTATCAAAAATAGTTTATATAATGAATTTACAAGGAAAACTATCACGGCTATGTTAGCATAAATAAATAATTAATGAGTAATAGTTGATAAACTTACTACTTCGCAACCCTACCTTGCGCGTGGCCTATGACGCACTTGCCCGGTTTTTGTTTCTGTTTTAGACTTATACCTATTTAAATACTTATACAGAACTATTTTACAAAACTATCTTATCTTTAGAACCTTCTTTTGGAATGCCCATTAATTTATCAAAGTTTTAATAACGATGGTAAATCATGTAATGTTTATAACTTGTTTTTACTATTCTCACATAATACTAATTCACTAGAATTTATAAAATAAATACCGAACGCAAAATTTGCTTCTCCGGAAATTAGAAAAACCCGTTATAATTGTTATGGATATAATAGATAACAATCTCGAATGATAAATCAGATGTCTCCATCACAATTAACAGAAGAAGACGCAAACGTTAATCTTACGGTATTAATCCGGTATTTATGTGATAACGTGAGGAAGTGTTAGAATGAGATGTAAAAATTTATTTCCTCATCAATTTTGACTTAATAACGGTCTGCAATTTTGTATCATCGATTTTATTGTTATTTCCAAGACGCCATCAAAGCTTTTACACATTAAAATTTTATTAACGTTTAGAAAATAGTAAATTACAATATTATTACTTTCCGGATCACTTACACTTCATTTTGCGGAGTAATCGTTTAGTTATAGAACCGATTAATATTTACGTGCTAAAGTATAAAATATGGATTGATAGAAGAGTGGTCAAAACAGCTTTTGAAAAGAAATCTCTTTAACGTTTAGTATTATATATTATCTACGAATAAACGAACTTTAATACACTTTGATTAATTTTGTTCTTGCTTAAGGATCATTGTGGGGATCTGGAAATTTCAACATTGCTGATAAATACTGAATTGCGTTAAAAGCAGTAGCAAGGCAAGGAGGTGCCATTAACAACTACGTTCGGTGTAAAGAAAGTAAGTTTTTAAAATAATAGATACAGACAGAACAATATTTTTATTGCATCATTCAACCATGACGTCGTCATACTCCAGCAATTTTTCCTCCATGGAAAGTTATTGAAGGAAAAAATTTCAAGTCAAACACTTAATCACATCTTATCGAAATAATTCCCAGGCTTAGTCGGTCATCTTAAGCTGGAAATTCTTGGAAGGTCCCAAAAGATCACTTTAGGTGGTGACTCTTTACATACTTTTTTATGCGAGCTTTGGGACTGCGTGACTAATCCATAATACAAAACCTGCCAACTTTAATAAACAATAATGTTGTGTTCACATGCAATTTAAAAAAATTCAAGCATCGAAGTACTGTATAGCCATTACTAAAGGTAGAATATCCGTAAAGTTCATCTAATATTTTAAGAGCAGTCAATAAATTGATAATAATAGATGGGCAACACAGTTCGGCGGGTTGTAGATATTGTGTAGCGGGGTGTGTGAGTTCTGGGGTGGACAAAATCAATAGCCCGAACCTACGAATAGCTACCACTACATTCAAGGAATCTGCACACATTGCAATTCTTATTTGTCTCATAATATTATCCGTCCACTTACGTCGAACACAGGTGTTATTGGCAGGACATTTTACCATAATAAATAAAGATTCATTGATGTAGCCTTGCTTTTTTAATACAAATGTGTCAAGTTAATAAATTACGTGAGACATCCTTATTATCTCGCTTGTTTAGTAAACTATTATTAACGTTTATGCTGTTGTATCTACTTATTTGGCAAGTCATTAAATAGAGCCGTCACTTTGGAAATGATTTAGGTAGGTAACGAAACAAAAAATCGTGATATAAATGAGAGTTATCTAGAGAATTTATCAATAAGTCATGTACAATTAATTCTTTTGTTTTGTGACTGCTATTATCTTTTGAAAGACAAGTTCATAAATTTTATTCTGCGGTTATGCATAAACGTTACAACGGTATCATTCGTTTGGAAATATATACCTCCTTACTGGAGTAATTTACATATTTTGGCAAGAGACGTTCAAAATAAGAAGCCCATACTTAAACGGTCAACTATCAATCATATTTCCATTACAGTTAAGTATATAAAATGTATGTCACATTGCGGAAACGATAGGATTGAGTCCGCCTTAATTAACAAAAACAGTTGGTGGGTAGTGACATGTCAATACATAAAACGGGCTCTGCATTTGAAGGAGGAAAGGAGAGAAGGTCCTCTAATATTAAACCTTATACATAACTTATTCGTAGTGCGTATAGAGGTCAGTGACTTTAGTATGTCCTCGGTATTGCGTAAATGGTTTCTGTTTCAGCAAATTCCCCTTTCAAAGCCCTATTGTTAGTATTTACAGCGGTCATTTTGTTTTTACAGTAATTAATATAGATACAACTGGGCTTTGACGCTTGTTAGAAGAAATTATAGCTATTAATAATTGTCATGCTTGTGGCTTCAATTTAATGATACAGTAATATATTATAATTGTCATTGTATATTACCCGGTTCGCGTCTGTTTGGAATAAATTTCATCGGAATCAAGAGGCGAGCTGACGAACGGTGATCCGTGGCTCGCCCGGACCCGTTTGAATGCGGCACTCTAAAACGCCGCTTTGCCAGTGTCACTGTCCTCCGTTGACCACTTTAATATATAATTAAAAACACTTTCTTTATAAACGTTTTACACTAACTCAAAGTGAGTTAATTAACAGGTGTTACGAGAAACACAATTAGTGCGGAAAATTAAAATTGAGGTTGCATATGTGATATAATTATTTAGTCATGAGCAAATATGAATGGCCCCTTGATCTAGTTCATACAAAAACATCTTTTAACCGACTTCAAAAAAAGGAGGAGGTTCTCAATTCAACTGTATTTTTTCATATCTTACCTCATAACTTTTTACTGCGTGTACAGATTTTGATGATTTTTTTATTCAAAAGCTGGTGCTTGTCATGTGGTACAATTTAAACTTGAGTGAGATCTGACGTGCAGATTTTGAGTTATCCGTAATATTGCGAATTTATTCGACTATGTGGATGATGTTCTAATTTATTACTTGTAGATATATTATTGAGGTCGGTTTTTTTTTTTGTAAATATTAGAAAATGATTTATTCGATATTTTTTTAATGTTATTAACCATCAAACGAGCACACCATGGGCGTCGGTAACATCAAAAGCATTATGGCCATCTTTATTGCTGGCTCTCACACCGGAACATTTTAAAAACATTAACAGTTGATTCAAGAAGTACTGTAGTCCGAGAGGTGAAATAAATATCAAGCTCGGGGGTCGATGCGATTATACTTAGTGATAACGAATCCAAAGGACCCTAGAGGGACCTATAAGAGAGACATACCCAAATAGAATAGAATTTATATAAAGACTATACTAAATAGTTAATTTCAGTCCTACCGGTTCATGTAGATGAATGCGTTGCGATAACCCCGTAACTAAATTAGTCTCGTGCCATTATGTTACGTACGTCGCGGTTGGAAATTGCATAGGTGTTGTTGAAAAGGTCTTTCAAGAATATTATGGGCCTGCTAAAACAGTGTTTCAATTCAGGGGCCCGTTTGCGAAATATTCGGCTTTAAAAGTCAAGTGTTGGAGATGGACTAGTGAAAAAATTCACAAAAATAGGAATTTGAATTTACCAGCACAACTATCCCGGCTAGGTAGGCTTAAGTAGTTAATGAGTAATAGTTGATAAACTTACACCTTCGGAGCCCTACATTGCGCGTGGCCTGACACACACTTGGCCGATTTTATATTATACTTTGCATATTATTATGTTGATTGTATATAACTGATAACGTGGCAATCCGAAAAGGTCCCACATTGTAAAGTTCCTGCATCACTTGTACCGTGGTCCTTGCTGCATGTGGATATGATTAGTGTCTTGTTTTCACGCATCGTGTTCTCTTTTTTATTTGTCTTTTATAAGATAAATGGTTTTGTAAACTTTTACATTCCTCTTGTATTCATTTTAAATTAATTTATTTGGCACTACCCAAATAATCATGTAGGTAATTTATTGTAATTAGTAGAGACCAATAGAGGCTTAATAAAAATAATGTTCAAAATAGGTAGTTAAGGTATGTTTTACTCGCGGATATTGTTTAAAAGGTACCCAATTCGGTTGGAGTAGCAATAACTTTGTAATTGGCGGGCATCCAACCTAGCACAATTGACTGACCGCATTTTGCTTTGCTAATCTCTATGTTTTGGTATTTAATTATTTATAAATAATACTATAGTTGTATTATATTAATATTATTATTAGCTATAGATAATTATGTATAAAAATGAAAATAAAGGATTTTCCCCCTACTATTTTAGATTTGTGACAGTAGGTTCCTTTTATGGCCTAGGCAAACAAGGAATTTTGCAAAATTCAACCTCTAGGGTGCAAAATGTTTGTATGGGCTAAACGGAAAAACATTTTATTTTTACTCTATATTTTGCACTGTTACACGTTGATTCAAAAACCTTTCTATGATGCCTTAGAGCCGATTTCGGCTACAGCGATGCTTTGGGACTCTGTCTAAGTCTGAGTGAGAGGGCTCAGATGGTCAGCTCTCTGGTGGGCTCTCCAGTGACTTATGTATCCTATTTTGGCCTTGAACTTACGACTGCAATAGATACACGTGAGCACACCATTATTATATATTTTTTTTTTTATTATACCTTTCTATATATGACTGCTAAGTTATATTTATTATTTCCTTGCCAGTAGAAATATGAAATTAAACTAAATTCAATACTTTCCTTCAAGTCTAAAAATTATTTAACAGTGTCTTCTCCTCAATGTCAAACCATCATTCCGAAATGATGATAGAATCAAAACAAGAAATGCATAAATATATTGATAACATATCCACATGAATAAGCAGTGTTGCCAAGTTAGCCACTTTTTGGCTAGATCTGGCTACATATTTAGCCACAATTTTATCAACTCATGACTTGACAAGCTAATAACAAGTAATTATTAGCTTTTTGTGGATAAATATGTAGCTAGATCTAGCCAAAAAGTGGCTAACTTGGCAACACTGTGAATAAGTCTTGCTGGTGGATGTTGCGGTAAATATCCTTGCTACATAATAATTATATTGAGAGTCAAAACTAGATTCTAAAACTAATATCTTCTTTTGTTACAGGTCAGTGACAAAAGATCGATTCAACTCAACATGTTACGTTCTCCCCACTAGCTATCTACTGCAGGATTTGTTCATGTAATTCAGGGTGCTTATAACGTTCATGCTCAGACACGATTGGTGGAAACTTTGTTATACAAGCCAAGCGTCGGAAGTTCATGTCCCACCCGAAGGCTCCCGAAACGGCTTAAAACATTTTAGATAACAACCAACAAAGAAGCGATGATAATATTGTTGCGATTTCAGATTAACATATATTAAATTAGTAATTAACTTGAAAATTTCGATTACGCATTCTAAATTAATTCTTAAATGTGTAAATTGTAGCTTCAATTATAGCATACTCAACCAGGTTGCTGCAGTGCGGATGGTGGAGGGGTTAGTGGCCAACCCAAGTATCGGAAGTTTTCATGCCACCCGAAGGCCTCCAAGATAGCTAACGGATTTTATTCAACGATAACAACCAGGATCGACAGCTTTACGTGCCCTCCGCACGGAAACGTTCACGAAATTTTTGCCACTAGTGGTCACCCATCCAACTAACAGTCGTCTAAAAGGAAAAGGTTAGCTTTAGTAGTTAGTAATAGTCGATGATGATGACAACT
This sequence comes from Thymelicus lineola, assembly GCA_963932265.1. Classification (NCBI taxonomy): domain Eukaryota; kingdom Metazoa; phylum Arthropoda; class Insecta; order Lepidoptera; family Hesperiidae; genus Thymelicus; species Thymelicus lineola. The sequence goes on from OZ010686.1 coordinate 9,191,821, forward strand.
ATGGAACTCTACATTGCGTGTGCCTGACAAGCACTTGTCCGGTTTCGTGATGAACATACACTTTTTCAATAAATAGGTATGACACTTAATTACAATAATAGTTTTTTTTCTATTACATAAAGTACCTACCTATACACATAATAATTATGTATAATATGTTTTATTTATCGTTTCTATTTATTCATATCACAGATTATGTTAAACTTTATTAAAATTAAATAAAGATCAGGGTTCCTCACGCAAACAAAAAATAATATGGTGAAGCTTAGTTGAATAATTTAATTTAATAATGTTATATTTATTATTTATGCAAAGTCAGAAGTCGTTAGAGAGACTTAAGTAGAGGCTTAAAAAGTAGGATGCGTATACCCAGTGGAATAAAAAATGCTATCTACGCTCACTACACATTATATTATCTACTTTACTTAAAAGTGTGCCAGAAACATCGTTTTTTATTGAGCAACGAAGGCAAAATATATTATTATAGATATTCCAAATCACAAAAACGTAACTTCATAAAAAAATAAATGTTAGCCTTCGTTTAACTATAAAACAGGAACTTAATGAAAATTTAAATTTCGTGCACTTTGATTGGCGCATCGCGAAGTGGGTTGATGTTCAATTAAATTTTCGTGAAAAGCGAGAAATCTTTTTCACCGTTTCAGTCACGCCACGTTGAGTACAGTACGATGTAGGTACATACTTTTTTCAGTAATAAAGGAACAATGCAAAACACAAATGGTCCAGTATTAATTTTTTTAAACAATTGAACTATGTAGAGTTCTTCTATCTCATTAAAAATACTACAAGTGCTTTAATAAGTACTTCTGATTTTATATCTTACGACGACAAGACGACTTTGCCTTATACCTTTGACTTGTTTAATTTACTTTATTTTTCTTTACTTGTTCAAGCTGATGGACTGGAAATGACGTAGCATAAACATCAATGGCGAATACATCACACACCTGCGATATGCCGATATACCGACGGGTACCCTGAAGGAACTTAGTACCATGCTGGGGGATTTAAACAGCGCCTCATATCGAGCGCTAGAGAGCTAAACATGGACAACATGAATCAATAATATATTTTTTATGGAAATAGTAGGCAAACGAGCCGACGATCCACCATGATGGTAAGTGGCTATCATCGCCCATGGACACCAACAACACCAAAGGTATCACTGATGCGTTGCCGGTCAAGAAAGAGTGAAGAAAAAGAAAGAAAGAAAGAAAAACTGGCTCTCAAGCCCCCAGCCGGAACACGACAAATCGTTTGGCGGCTGACTCATCCTCAAAGGTGGTAGCTATCCAAGCGTACCCCATGGAGGAATAATAATAGTAATAATGGTATTAATTAACAATTAAAATCAATTATACCAATATAATCCCTCGAGGGGCCCTGCCACCAGCGGGCCGGATTTCGTCGCCTCTTACGATACCCATCCGGCATGGGATTGGGGTTAGTATTCTAAGCCGCCCCAATACGGCATAACATATCAACAACAACAGATACGGATGTCTACGTGACACCCGTATCGGTTGTTGTTGATGATGTTGCTCTCGAAGTTGCAGACGAGTACATTTTCCTGGGACAAGTGATCCAAATAGATCCAGAAGGGGTACATTCGGAAAATTACGTCATATCTTACCGTCCCAAAAGATACCTCAGTCCCTGAAGTCACTGGTGTTCGTGCAAATGTGTGATGCCATTGATGATACACGGATTCGAGACGTGGTGGCTCACTCTTAACCTAATGCATGAGCTTAAAGTTGCCCAAGGGGCTATAGAAAGATCTGTGCTCGATATTTCTCTACGCGATGTGTTTCTTCGCTCAATGAGCGTTTTCGGTCTTTGATCGTAACATATAATATACAGGGTATCTCTTTAGTGTATCAACCTTAAAGTAAGGTAGCTAGAGTATTAACTTACTAGATGTCAAAAAATGACATTACCATACTAAAATCACAGAATACTTCAATAGTAATTACAACATTTAATGTAATAGGTAACAGGTACTTCCATTAAAAGTAAGAAATGAAAAAAGTAAGGAAGTAAAAAAAAAACTACAATAAACAGATTTTACACCACCCTTATACGATTCAGTTGTGTTATATTTTTTAACATCACCTGATTGTACTGTAGGACAGTATCTGACAATAAGTAAAGTTAATATATCGATTTCTTATTGTTAGTGAAGATTTTGAGATCGCAGTTCGCGTGGGTAGTGGTGAGCATTTACCATAATGTCGCTTATCTAAATGTATATGTGTAAATGTATATGCATTCGTCCACTTCTAACTTATTCTAGTATAATTATTTTTATAATATATTATATTTTTATTTTATTTTTTTATATATTTTTTTTCATACATATTTGTTTTTAAATCGAAATTTGTTTTTAAATAACTTCCAAGGAGTTTTTATTTCCTACTCACAGTTACAAACTAATAACGCAGTCTTGTACAAGGGCAAAAGAAGAAAGCCGCTTCCAATTATTACTTACCCAAAATTGTCTATATTCATCTTTTTTTTATATGAAATAAGTTAATGCTTGACAACAATCTGATCTACTTATGACATTAAAACTTTGCAGAAGGCTCTATCTCCGCTTCATCCTCAAGTCCAAATGAATTTCACCCTAAGAGGTAGGTATAAAGGGGTAATCTGAGCAATGACATCAATGCCGCAAATTTTCTTCCATTAGAGGTCGCCAAGTTCTGTAACAACAAGTTGTTCATCCCAACGATATTCGCGTAGGGTGATACCTACCTGGCTCGCTAACATCATACTTCTACGAAAAGCTATGAAACATTTTAAACGTGTTTTGCCTGCAATATCGGACACCCAATTAAAAAGTTCCCCTGGCCGTGCTTGGCTGGCAATGCCTTTGTTGTTGGTTATATAGAGATATAAAATGGTCAAATGTATCGATAGTTAATACTGTCTCTACCAATTGCCTTTAACTTCTTACTTACATATTGCTTTCAAGTAGAAGCTTAATATTACTTAACTAGCTGTTGCCCGCAGCTTCGTACGCGGATATTATGCTTATCAAATTTATCCCCTATTTCACCCCCTTGGGAGTTGAAATTAAAAAAAATCCTTTCTTAGTGGATGCCTACGTTATAAGAGGAATACTTGTGTGGAATTTTAAGTTTCTAACCCTAAGGGTTTGGCCTCTGTGTTGATACATCAGTCAATCACTTTTGCCTTTTATATACAAGCAATGCGCTGGCTTCCGTTCGTACTGTAAAACAGAATTAATACTGTGCAAAACCAGTTTTGTAGCTCAAGTTGAAAGTTTTCGGATCCCTGAATTTGGACAGGTGTTCTAGCTTCACGTCGATATTTATGTGACTCTTACAAGACGGTGATCGCTTCCGGTTTTGAACCAGCTGATCACAGAGACATAATTAAATATGTGTCATTTGTCTGCCAGAATGAAGTCAATTTTGCTTTTTGTGGTACCATCGGGACCTTGAAGCTTCTTTCTGAAGAAGGAGTTCATCATAAAGAGATCTTCCTTCACCAAAAAGTTAGCCAGCAAATGTCCTCGGTGGATCCATCGTGCAATTCCGAAGGGACCCTTTTTCCTCTGGGAAATTTTGCTTGTCCAGTCTCGCGTTAAAGACTCCCATCACAACTGTGAATTGAGCTTTACAGGTATGTATGGCCCTACTGATATCCTCATAGATAACCTCTACCTTATCGTCGGGATGTGTCGAAGTCGGCGCATTCTGAGTATAAGGTACGCTACCCTTCCCGACACCCTCCCGACTTGCACAATGTTGTTGATGAAGGACTTGTGGAAGAGAAACCCGACACTACCTTAGGACAGGTGTTCGCCGTCCCGGTGATATAACAAGTTCCCGGATTTGAATATTATCGGTGTCCTCTCCCTGTCTTCGGACTTCAGATAACCCCACAATACTCCAGTTTAACTTGTCTATCTCTTATTCCAGCTCTTTCACCTTGTTGTTGGTCCTCAGTGTCCTGGTGTTGTATGTTGCCAGGTGCAGAAGTCGTCGTTTAGATTGATAGACCGATCTTTGCCGGCAGTTCTTAGCACCCACTGCCCCGCCGTTACCATGATCGCTACCGTAGTCAGGAATAGCGGAGCTGCCGGGGACTGGGGCCCGACCCGAGGCTTAGTTTTGGCTATCATGAGGGGGTTGAGCCAATAGTCACCACGTTTGGCCAGTGCGTGTTGGTGAACGCAGTAGATATTAATACTACTCACGAAGACGCTATTGCCCGTCTCCTGGAATGTCATATTAGTCGCCTTTTACTTTACTTTTAGAGGTAGGAGTGGTGCAATTCTACAAAGTGGACATGGCACCACACGGGGCAAGGGAGCCTATACCCTGGATCAACACATAGGCTACTTTTTATCCCGGAAAAGTTCAGGGTTCCCGCGGGATTTGTAAGAAATCGATATGCACGCGCGCGAAGCCACGGGCATATCAATCTAAATTAATTAATTAAAAATTTCATTTCGAAACCACTCTACCGCGGGCGAAGCCGCGGGCAAAAGCCCCCTTGTCTGCTTTCAAATTAAGCAAGATAAAGATTGACCATTGATTATGATCATTTTACTTGTCAGACAAGTGCATTTCCTCGGATCAACCAGGCACTCCGCAGCAGGAACCATACATCTAGAGGCAATATAATAAACTCAGTTTACGATGAGGTCATTGCCCAGTGCGCATTGCTATAAACATCTGCAATGAAGAACCTGAGAACTGCCAGATTATCTGTGATTACCAGTGCATTTAACGCGAATGCAAAGACATTTAACACTTGCGATAAAAAGATTGCAATCGTTCGTAGTTAGCAGACATAATGTGTGTGAATGCATTGTATTGTTATGCTGCGTGTCGTAACATTCGCACCGAGTATACGGAAGCGGTCGTGACAAGGTTCAGGAGGCGAAGGAGGCGAGCTTTTGCTAATTGGCTGTAACTGATAGATAAGCAATAAAATCAATGGCGACGACACCGGCTGCATCTTCAATTTATGTCGATGTGGATTCGCGATGCGTCTTGGTCCGGCGCCGGCCCCCGCCACCGGACCTCATATTTATACGCTAAAGCGGGCACTGCGCAGAGTTCAAACGAGCGACGGGCGCTCGAAACAGTAGACGATCGAAAGGAGAATCGCAACGCGTGGGTAGACGCGGACGAGGAATAGGGCGAGTGCAGTGTGCAGTGCGTGCGGGTCGTGTGTCGCTGAAAGCTTAAGCTCGCGCTGCGAAGCCTCCGAGTCCGGCGGCATCGCGCGAGCGCCCGCCAAGCCGCTCGCGTCAGTGCCGGCCCGGCCGCGCCGTAAGCATCACGCTCCGATATCGCAACTGACTGTTTACAGTGACACGCTCTATCGACTACACTACAGTCTACACTCTCTACCGACCTGCCACCACCTACACGAGTGGACAAGCACCTTTGCTTCTGAAAGTGAGGTGAGTTCTGATTATGATTCGGTGAACAGAAAATTGACAAAATTTATTATATTTAGCAATTGTTAATACGAGAAGTGTATAAGCTTATTAATTTTATAAAAGTTTTAAGTAGTTTGTCGTGTGGATTTGAAATGTGTTCGAGCTTAGAGCGCATCTACGACCGTCTGAAAAAGCCGGTTCGAGAGCTTTTCCATCGCCGCTTCTAAACGTTTCAAATCATCGAGTGAGCAAAGCGTTCGAATCCCTTGAAAAATATTTTCTTATGTATGTGTTCGTATTTTATAGGTGCGAATAATTTTATTATAGTGTAATGTATGTAGTAATTATATTGGTAAATGATTTCGTAACATGATTTTATAATATTATATTAACACAACTTATAAAATTTACACAAATATTCAGTTTAAACGGAATATACATTTACATAGAATTACTTAAAATGTTATATTCAATTATTATAAATTTAAACAAACTGTTCCTGTAGAACTTAAGTATAATCAACATTTTTATTAAAATATAATAATCCTGTATAAACAAAAATAATAATCCTATTAAATACAAACAATAACTATGAAATATTGTTAAACTTCGAATACAAAAAAAATCTTTAAAATTTTAATTGGATGCCAGAAATAATCTAACTGCATGGATCTATTAGCGGAAAATGTGCTTACGCATGCTTTGTACTTTTGAGTAACATGTTTTTTAGTTTTAGCCTTATATTTTTTAGGTTAAAAAATTTGTTAATCAGTAATTAAAATTAAATGAATTTGCATACAAGTATAATTTAATCAATCACTTTATGTTTCTACATATTTTTTCCTCTTTGTTCTTTTCACTTCTGTATCCTATTTATGAAGCAAAACAGTAACATGCATAAATCATAAAAAAGTCAAGAGAATATTTGAAAATTGGATTTTGTTAAATTTAAATATTGAAAGAATTGCCGAAGTAGCTGATCTTGCCGCGTGCCGCAGGAACGACCGTAGCGGATTCAATATTTCACAGTCACCACCAGTAATCATTCACGATTGTGGTAACAAAGTAGATTGAAATCAAATTACCTGCTCCGTCTATCAGGCATACTGCTTTACGTCAGTACGGGAAAATTTTACAGCGTTAAAAAACCATTTTCCGCGGTGCAATTTTTCCGTATTTTGGTAGGACGCCTATAGCATAACCTATTAACAACAGCTGTATTTAATAAACAAAAGATATTTTAGATAAGAAATAATAAGAAATTAATTTTTAACTTAATTTAAATTCTTATACTTCATTTTATTTTAATATGTTGCCTTGTTTTAGTAGGCTTCCATAAAATAAAGTAAAGCGACGATGGAGTTAACATTTTCTAATTTTACACTACAGCGCGTATCGAATGCCATCCTTCCATAGTTGTTTTTTGAGCTCGCTAAGTTTTTTGTCCATTACTTGTAAACATTGCGCAATAAAGATGTTTCAAGCATAATTTTCGGAGATATAAAACACTACGTTAATATAGGTTTGTTTGTCTGTAGGTACAAATATAAACAATTAAAGTAAAAAAGTCCATATTTCATTGTCTTAAGGCAAGAGAATGATCAAGTAAGAAGTATGATTCTGCAAAAAACACTGTCAATTAAAAAAAAGTACGTGTACCTTTACACGCACTTAAGGTGAAATTTCTTAGGTTTGAACAATTGAACAAATTCTTAGGTTTAAACAAATAAACAAATAAACAAAACAATAAGCATGGTTGTGAAATTATGCATCATAATATTTATATAGCAATTATAATATCAATCCAATATTAATGACTAGATTTTGAATACTGGGTAAAACAGGTACCTAACGAATGTTCAAAATTTTTGAACCGAACCGAATATAAATTAAATTTTTTTAAATTTTTACAAATTGAAACAAAGTGTAAATGCATTTAGTTTTTCCACTTTATTTGTTTCACATTTTCGTGTCGTGATTGTAGTAATTGCTGGCCGAAAACTAAACAATCTGGTCGATTCAAATAAAATTGTTAGAAATTTTCCGTAAGGTAGCTTAAGTCAAGCTTTATTAATATGAAATATGATACAAACATTTCCAAGAGGGCACTTTAAAATCTCATCGAACATTTTGTTCCATCTCAAATGACGTATTGAGTTATTATGTTAAGTCAAATGATAATCGCCGTCTTGCTTACTACTCACTAATTAGTGTTAAAACTTAATTAAAATCTCCAATGATTAGGTAGGTACTCATAGGTAATTTTATTAGGGTTAACTATCGATTATAACTTAAATTATAAAAAATATAAAAGGTATAGCGAACACTGTAAATTACTTTTTATTTGTCATGAAATCCACGAGCGTGGAAATTTGTATCGTTCGTGCTAATCCTGGCAAAGCGGGCCATTAAGACCGGCTGTTAATTTGAAACGCGCACGTTGTTCGTCGGTTGTCTATAGTAAATCGGCGGTGCGACGGAGTGCGAATCGTCGCTTTCGATTCGGTTGATTGCGCAAAGCTCGGCGCTCGTTCGTTGCTCGTGCACCAACTGAGTTCAAGTGCAGGGTGAAGGTTCCGTCGGCGCGCCCTTACCTTAAGGCCAAGAGCCAAGAGCTCTGCACTCCATACAGTCGCAAGCGCTTCTAGCGGCATCGCGGTTTGCAACATCCTCTAGCGCTAGGCAACAGTATATATTTAGTGTAAACATTGGTAACGAGAGATTGGTGTGAAATTCGCTAAATTAAATTAGCAATAGGAAGTATTTGTCTGAAAACTATTTAATTTGTTAAGTCACTTTAAAACTAAATGGCTTGAAGTTTATCTCACCTAATAAAGCGGCCAAAGAACTGCTTAAGTTTTCTGTTTATCGAATTATTTTATTAATTATAATGTAATATTTAAAATGAGACATAATTAATGTCGTAGAGTCTCTTGTTTATTTCCCACCCGCTCTCGCTTCCGCTTATGTTTGCGCCAAGAGATGCGTCGGTCGCCCCTTCTCCAGTTACCCTCAGAGCTTGCAGACGGCGTTTAGGGTGATGTGTAATGTTTGTTAGTTTGACACTTCACATCTTTAACGACTCATCCCATAACAACAATTCTTTATGACTGCGTTCTATTTTAACAATGTTGCTTCAAGTCTATGTATCCACCCTGGCTATAGGCTACAGTTCTATTATGTTAATGAATGTCGTCGCCCATAATATAGAAAATAGTATATTATCAAATAATCAAATCAATCGGTTCAATGAATTAGTGTACTTTTAATTACTCAATAGATTCCAATTAAAGTAATACTTACCTAATCAACAGATGATTTAGGAATACAAAACATTTAACTTTATTATATGGAAAAAAATTGCATATCATGTAATATAAAGGCAGTACTTTTTTAAATAAAATAGCCATCAAAGGTTATTAATAAAGAATAGATAACAATAGAAGCTAACATTAGTTCATTGTAAATTAACTAAGTGAAGCCTGTATATCAATAAAATGAACTTGAACTTCAGCTAGTTAACCTTATTATAAATAGAATGATGAGCGCATTGTACATTTTGCAGCCTCAGCCTACAAATGACGGTGATTTTTTTCTCTACTTTTTAAGAATCGAACGGTGTCGAATGTATTCGAGTTTAATCGATAGAGTAATTTTACGTACGGAAATAAAAAAATCTTATTGAAGTGTTTAAAAAGAAAGTGATCATGATGAAAGTATCGGTGAGTTTTTCGCTCAAGGCTTTAGGTCAGATTGACTGTATCTTTACAAATTATTTCACTAATTATCAATATACTTATTCAAATTTTAAATACTGTTAAAATAATATTAACTCTCAGTTAGGAACTGCATTAAATTCACAAGGTTGATGAATATCCGATGTCTTTGTCTAATCTTAGCGTTTCCCAATTAGGCCGCGGAATCACGCCTAGTTGACGGGAGCTAAATGGCTGGATGACGTTTTTTCTTTCATGACCGTGATGTCTGTTTTGTTTTTTATGCAAAAACGCAAGGCCAATAACATCAGTTCTCATTCACGGATATCAACGGCGATACTCTATTCATAGCCAATCGTTAACAGTGTTGAGGCAATTCGATCCATGAACGGTAATTTAACGGGCTTTTGTACCACGGAGATCGGTAACGTGCGTTTTGATACTTGGAAGTATGCCCTTAAAATTTAGAAACCGCTCTACTGACTGTGCATTAATGTGAGCGTGCGTCGATATGCGCGCGCAGAGTCCAGCGTGACAGAATGCGCCCACGGCTCGGCCGGCCGCGGCACCGGCGGCGGTTGCGAGCCACGCGCCGACGCTTCCTGAGAAAATGGCAACTTATGGGGAACTGAATCTGGGGCTCACAGGTGCCATTGACCTGTGCAACTTGCCACCCGATGTATTGCAATTCACATCAGTGCTATCGACACATGTCATTCGTTACATTATGGATTTATGCATTTCAATGAGGAGGTTACTTGGTATGACAATATTTTAATTTTTAAACTTAGCTAATGCACAATTCATTTTGCAAGATGTGAACGTGTAAATAAAATCTTAAATTCGCGTTGTTTTGGCAGGAGTCAGCGACATACTTACAAAAACCGTTAATGAAACATCAAAATGTCGCAAAAACGCGTCTGTTTCACTGTTATTATCGTAATCGTGACGTGAACACTTCATGGTTTATTCAATGTCGTTTATGAACAGAAGTCAGTTTTCACGTGCAATCATGTAACTATCAAAGCGTGTAATCCATGATAACATAATTAAATCTAATAATGCGAATATTACCACGGCTAGCATAGCATGAACTTACAGAGAACAATTATTCACTGAACATTTACAGAACGAATCATTTTTAAACCAATCAGAACATGTTATACCTATCCGTGAACTATTTGAAAAATCAAATTAAAGAGTTAAGAAAGTAAGTTTATGGCTATTACAAAGGTAATTGGTCCCCGATGAAGTAGACCCTCGCTGTATGTAAGAAACCTCGCACCAGTCGCCACTTGAATATCAATATCAGAATATAGCCGGCCCATGACGCAGGTCACAATGACCGATAATACAGAATCACACGAATATGGTCCTACGTGATATCTGTTTAAAATTCACATTTAACAACAACTTGATCGGTACTCGGCCCCACTCAATGGAATGTAGGTTATGATGTTATTTAGCTTGAACTTTTTGCCGGTCTAAGTTTTTTATTTCAATAGTTATCTCCTTTCGTGTCAATCAGATTTGTATAAGGCGTGAAAGTACTGACGTCATTGTGCTAAATTTCGCCTTGTTAATATGTTTTACCCCTGGCTATTGAAACGAGATTCACAATATCTAATATACGTGGGAAAGACATCACCTACTTTGCTTGAATTACTTTGCCTCTAAATAATCTTTTATTGTATTTGTATATTCGTTTCATCGTTTTAACTTCGCTAACCGTAACATTTGAAATTCGCTCGTTTCACGGTTAATATAAAATTTATTATTCAGTTCTGTTTGTGACTTTCAATTACTAAATAATCCTTTCTTTATACCTAAGCGTATATCTTAAACATGTGTGGAGGTTCCATTCACGTGACTCAGCCCGATTATCATTTCTATACATACTCGTATATTATCCGAAAGGCTGGCAGGAATATTTTATGTTATTTCTCTCGCGTTTGTTTGCTTTGACGCTTCTAAATTGCTGGCCGGTTTCCATTAACTTAATACGTATTGTAAGTCTTCACATTCAAGGTGTAATGCCACAATTTACGGCGAAGGAACGCTCAGAGGGAGTCTCGCGTCGAGCGCGCTTCGGCTACCTTACTAAAGAGCCCTCGACTGTCCGGTCCACGGACTCATGGCACCCACACTCTAAATAACAAGGCAAATAGACATGTCCACTCTACCATTTACAGGGTAAAAATTCTCATGTTATGTTTGAATAGGTCTTTTACCAATTAGTATTTGTACCGATATACATGACCGTTGTGTTGGCGAGGTACGTGAAGTCTGTTGCCCTCATCACAAACTTTGTCGAGCCCGACGCGTCAAGTGCGAGGCGTGAGAGAATAAGCAGACTACTTAGCACTGAACTATTCCTGTTTGTGTACAGGTACCAGCCGCCCTGTGTATGGCTTCGACTTTTGGAAACGAAATATTATGGTCTACACAACTGCCTATTACAACACATTAATCTGAAGGATGTTTTTGAAAAGTTTACTTATTATGCTCAAATCTATTAAGCATGTACCTAAGACAAAGATTTTGTTTGCAACACGTATATTCAAGGTGTGGAATTCAAAACATCATTCAATTCAGGAAAATACTTGCTGTTGCCAAAAACATTGTGCGCCGTTTGACAAATGATGTAACGGTGGAAAGGACATATTTTATTTTAAAGCAAGCTCGATATAAACCTTCACCTGCTTTCGTGACTTTGATACAAATGACTTTTCGAAGTTAAATATGCGGAGTGCAATACTTGTGCGAAAAATGTTTTTTAATCCTTATTTATAGGGCTCCAATATTTAGAACTGCCTAAATATAAATTATAAAACTCCTACCTTAATTTATTTTCCATTCATAAGAGAATTACGAAATATTTATGTGAAGCTTAAAAGCCAAAGAGGTATCTAACCGCAAAATCATAATGATTTATGTAGAGCACTTCAAAGAATATCCGAAATAATTTTCATAAGAGATTCTAGAAACCAATTTGGGGAAAATTGGATAACAAATTTAATAATAAATTATACGCAAACTGATACAGCCTCGAATATGAAAGGCAGAATATTCGCTATGATAATCAGAAACAGTAAAAAATCTATGTTATAAATTCAAAATCAACTTGAAACAGATTAGAAACAGGATCAATAGGTAATGATCTGAATTAAAATAAAGCACTTTGTGATCGTAAGCTTCTGATCTTTGCACCGATACTTAGCTGAAATTGAGGGTAAAATTTGCTTTTATTAAAGGCTTTGCTTTTGTTTAGTTTAACTTATTCTAAGTTCTATTTTACCCGTTTCTCGATGTTTATTTAGCTGGAATTTTTGTATCTACATAATTATGTAAATCTGATGACAATGCAATATGTCATAGAGTATGATAGAGCCATAGGAACTTTGAAATTAAACTTCGCAAACCTATCGAGTTTGGGCTCGTTTAATACCATAAAGTACATATATATCACTTATCAGAGTGTGTGTGAGATAACTGTTTTTTTTTTAATTTGATAATTTTGTTTCGTTTTAAATGATACTCTTACATACGCAACTTGTCGCGAAACTCAGAAACGGTTATCGCGTTGCGGATGTCCAAAATGGATTTTGAAGCAGGATTAAACGGCAATTAAGTAAATCTTGACGCATAAAATGTGAGATGGGCAAACCTCGGCCACAGTGGGCACCGTCCAGGGCGGTTTATCGTGCGGAACGTGCGATGTCATTGTCCTATCACGCGAGTGGGCACAGCGCAAGCTAAGACTAAACTGAATTTACTGAGAAAAAAGAAATAAACTTATTTTAAAAGTAGGTACGTGACAAAAATTGGTAGTCAAGTTAAAAAAAATATTTCTTCTGTGGTTGAACTAAGTACCACGTCTTACTAAAACATAAGACAAGTTAAAAATAAGACTTGTGTGGGAGTTGTAGGTTTAAATGTGATATTTCAAAATGCATCATTTCAATTTATTTATCGCTTGCTTAATTTCTCAATAGTTTTTTTTATAGTTAATTAATTTTTGTAATGGTATCATAATTTAAATACCTTATATTTAGAACATAAATGAAGGGTTTTTAAATTTTAAAACGTAATAACTTATTAATATAGGTATTAACTAATATGGCGCTTCCTGGTTCACGTCACTTTCCTGTATAATGCTTTATGAACATCGTGCGCAGACGTCTTCACCTTGGGAGAACATAGGGTTTTTACATGTCTGTTTTTTCGCATCGATGATGATGATATTTACGAGCACAGTCATTGAATACATCGCAGCAATCGACACGACCGTTGCTGTTAATCTCGGCTTCAAAAAAGCTTACCGTGGTGTTGATAGGTCAATAGCAAAAAGTGACGTTATTTAACGTTTTTATATGTATTGTGACTCAACATCATATAGCTATAATAATATTGTGTATATAAATACACAATCGTTAAGTCTATCAGTGATTAACGCCCCAACTCAGAGTCATTAACGATTACTTTAATCGCTCCTTAGTGAAGAATCACCATACAAATTCTGTACTAAGGAACGATTTAAGTAACCGTTAGTGAATCTGAGTTGGGGCGTAAGTCTTTTTTTAAAGTTCAATCTTTAAATAATAAATCTTACTGAAGTCATATTCACACAAGATGTTCGTTTTGTCACATGATTTGTTTATAGCAGTACAGGGTGAGTTGGTTGACGCTATACTAATATTGCATGAAGTTTAATAATTACTTTAGCAACTTGGATATCTGCCACACTGATCTTACCTTAGTTTATTAAAAATATATTACAAACGTAAGAATATATATTACACAGACAATATATTTTCTTCCAGCAATATTTTTTGTGAGAAAGTGACATTCGCGGGGGATTTTTTATAAGTAATTAGCAAAATAAAGAAAAAGTATTCCGTACATGTATTAAGGTACCACTTAACAAGAGGATTGCACCAGAAATCTACTAACGGACTTCATAATTCGATCGCCCGACGGACGCAAGCCACTCCGGCCATTACTCATAATTGCATGTATGTCGTTACATTTCCTGAATATTACGCGCATTAAATACATATCTCGATGCGGTAAGTGGCTCAAAACTGCGGCATCTCCGTAACGGTACAAAACCACCATTAATAAAGCATGTTGCATAAAGCAACCATAAGTAAAACAAGCTAATTTCCGGTCTCCGGCCCTCTTTTATGATTATTGGATATTAAAGTCGACATGGGCCTGAGAGGAGAGGTTATTGAGAGAACGAACGTGCACCGAGCCTCACCGTCTACGACACCATTTGAATACTTATTGGAAAGATGAAGCTTATTCGGTTTTGGATTCTGATCAATATTAAATGAGGTTTTCGGATTCGCCGTACTATTTATTCACGAGACCGCAAAAAGCGTTTCAGTGTAAATTATTCATAATATAAGGATACTATTTAATAAAGTAAAATGTTTATTTGTAATTTATTATTTTCTTCTTCATTTAGGTGTACTAACGTTATTTATTCTATTTTAATTTTTGACGTAGATTTATGTGTCAGTAGGTGTTTTGTATTTTAAAATATTTCTATTATTATAAATATAATACATTTAAAATGTTGCATTTCTTGTATCAGTGACGTACAACGCATCGTTTGAGCTAATAAAAGACGATAAAGAAAAAAATTGACGTGGCATCGATGGTCCACGATTACAATACTAGGTTGCGCGGGCGCGGGCCGACCGCCGCCATTGTAATTCCGACTTACTAAATCAATATTTGCGCAGATGTCGGTGCAAGAGCATGCTATGCTTGTAGCGACCTAAAATTCATACAGCTTATATGGCAATGTTAGCGGTAAATTTTCTCGGCAGCTACCTACTTGTAATCCTTCAAATGTGGGTCGGTTGCACGCATAACTTGACCCCAGCCGTCTGGGGTCTCGTGATAATTCATTAAAATCAGACCCCAATAGCGCTTAATAGCAACGCCACTTACATGAGTACTCTTTTATTCGCCTTATTACACGTAATAAACTTTAAGACTACATGTTTAACAGGTTCCACGTGTTAATGTGGCCTTGGTCTCTTATTTACTATACAGAAAAAAGCTTCTAATACTTTGGTAAATAGAAACAACCACAAACTGCTGTAAAAGGAAATAACATAGAATAAACTTAATATTACGCAATTTTCACGTTATAAAAACCGTCCGGAACATCAAAACTATAAAAAAACTATTATTCATCAAGAACATCAAGAATCAACATAATCAATTGTTTTATTATAATACTAGGAAATCGCCCTCACTTCGCTTCGGGAAAGCTTCCCCACAGTGAAAGAATTTTTCAAATCGGTTCGGTAGTTTCGGAGCCTATTCAATGCAAACAAACAGTCAAATCTTTCCTCTTTATAATATTAGTATAGATATCAAATTCGGATACTTTCATTAGTTTTCTACATAGACATAGATAGTCCACCTCTTGACAGAAGGTTTCTTTCTTCATCTCTTTTTTATGGCCGACAAGGCATCAGTGATGCTTTTGGTGTCGCTGATGTCCATGGGCGACGATAGTCACTTACCATCATGTGGATCGTGGTTAATATCTATTTGTATACTTATTGGTTGTTGTTTCGTACTAATTTGAGAGCAAAGTTAGGTAAAATCACTAAGTAAATAATTTCGTAGCGGTGCAAATTCAAACCCGGAAAACCACTTAAACACAAAAGTGGGACTATTATGTCATTATTTTTTGTGCATTTAACTAAACAAAAATAAAAGTTCCTAGGTTCACTGCAATTTTGTCATAATTATGAGATTGGTTGTAGCAAATTTTTAATTTATAAAGATAACCAAAGCTAAAAACGTCTTACAGTAGGTATAGCTGCTTGTAGCAAATACTGATCGGTGTTTCCCATAAATGTTGCAGTGTCATGTACAATTATGTCTTCTGTGGTATTATATATTACGATTATCAGCACACAGATTAAATGACACAAACACACACACACACACACACACACAAGTGAATCTATAGAGTAAAACAAATATAATAATATTGACATAATATTTTTATGCTATCATAAAACCTAAACCCATATTGAGCTTCATAAAGATGGTAATGACTTTCAGTTGAATTGAATGCTAAGGATGACTAAGAAACCTGAGGAAGAAAATTCCAATGCGATGCTAATAAACCATATATGTTTCTAAGAAATCGAGAGATTTATTAAGGAAGTATTTAATAGTACCTTCATTCATTCTGATTCATTAATTAAATTGAACCTTTAATACCTGGAATACTCAAATACTGAAATACCTTGCTCATATACTGAAATGGTATGAAACCTTGTCCCTGCATCACTTGTTTCGTACATGGGGTAGGTACCTATTTTATTTAGAAACCAATTTTGACAGCGAGAGTGGGTATTGTGTATAATTTTACATATTGCCTACTCTCACCGCTATTCCCCGAACGCTGTTATAGATCCGGGGAAGCGTCTCACCCCACTATCCCGTGTGCTTCATTACTTTCCTTCTGTTTCCTCCTCAAGACATTTCATTAGGTAGACTGTATAAAATGTTCATTACAAGCAGTATTGTAAGCACAAAAGATGCTAAAAAATATTCAGTGTGGGTAATAACAAAATATGAGTTACATGGTAAAGGCAGTTAACTTAGTATACAACGTAACTTTCTTAAGCCTCCAGATAATTAAAAAACGTATTTAAAGCTTCCATTTCAAAGCCCTAAAAACCATTAACCAAGGAGAGCTCGGTGTAATTATTGTTTATAGATATGTCGTTAAAACGTCAAGGATTTTAATTGACTATCTCCTGTCCTAATTGCAAATAAGTGGTTATAAAATAGGAATCAACCAGCGAAGCGCGAATGAACCCTTATTCGTTTTTGCAGTACTATACATTCTTACAAGTATTTACAAAAAATATATTTATCCTCTACGGTTTCCAAGTGAAAACGAACAGCATAATTTTCTAAGCGCGGTAACCACGATTCCCGTGTAATATGATAATGCGACGTATAAATATTTCATGTCTAGGTTGCTTATTATCTTTTTGCTTGGGAACCTGTTACTTCAATGCTAAAATGTACCTTCCCCTTGCTAGGTTACTCGAGGAAAAACTTCTATAAAAAGACCGAAGGTATACGTAATATGATTAAGAATGTCTGAGGGCTTCATTACTTTCCTTTGTTATTTCCACGATGGTTTACCACAACGCTGTTTAATAGTATGCATATAAACAATAAAATTAAGAAATGTATTTCTACCATGGGATACCTACCTACCTACCTATGTAGATATGGTGTTCCTTTGAGTAGGTACCTATAGGAATTCGCATACACACACGTAAATACAATAATACAGTAATCCATAAGAAGTTTCAAGTATTTAAACTTGAAGTTAGGTGTATTGTTTTGTTGCGAACCATGTTTCATGCAGTAAAATAGTTAACGGAAAACGTTTGTGAAGTTAAACCTACTACGTGCCTAGCTCGCTCGTTTAAAGCTGAGCTTTGACGTTTGCTTGTAAGTACTTTCCATTCATTCCTTACATAGAGATATGGTCAGTAATGACTGGTCGGCCGGCTAGCTATCGGCCAGACGCTCGTAAACACTGTTCGACACGAAGCATTCGTACATGGCTGCGAATACAAGTCAATAGACATCATACAGAGTGCATTCACTTCCTGGTGAAGCTAACTGTTCACACAACAAAATTTCCCGCGCCCATTCGGCTGTGCTAAAATGTATGAGTCAGTTATTTCAATGACAGATTTAAAGGTCACCGCTTTGTACAGACGATGCCGGCTACAGACGCAAGGGTTCAGAAGCGCCACAGGTCAGCGGTCGCTCTAATAGCCAGTATCCCACACTCGGCTCTCGAGGAAGCCGACGGGAGGGTGGCGAACTCGCACAATAGACAAAAGGCGTCGTACAGCTCGACATCACAAAGAAAACGTTTCCTAACACCACACACAAATCCTAAATCGAATCTGAGTCATGTCTGAATCACCGACGAGGGACTAAAAAATTTATCGTCAAGGACATCAAAAGAAATTTAAAGATTTGTAATGTAATAAAAGTAAAACATTATTGCATCATTACGATCAGTAAAATGATTCAAAATGGTTACGAGCTGTGTAAAATCAATAATAGTATCAGTATACAATTATTTCAGACGTTCATTTATCATGTTAATAAACCAATATTAAAAACCTCTTAGATTTGCGTTTGGTATTTAAAATGGTGATGATGAGGGGTGTTAGCAATGAACCCTGAAGCGCAGTGCTTACTGGCTGGAACGCGGCCGCGGTGCAGCGGCTCGACGCGTAAGGGCAACGCTCGTCGTGTGAGCGCCGCGGCCGCACCAACAATCACGAATTCATGGTGTACCTAGCAACAACGTCTCACCGTAGCTTTCTTCCATACATACCTACATAACACAGGTGCTTGCTGGAACACGCCTGTCTGTGTGCGAGCTTTGAGCTCTCAAGACATCCTCTGTCCTTAAAACGTGCTAGTTGCAACCTGTCATTATTCTTATGTATATCACTTTGAATGATTCGCATTCGCAATTTATTTATCTTATTTTCGAATTGTGTTCAGCTAATTTGCCTACGCAAGGTTTTGAGTTCGCGATGCAATAAATTTTAATTATTTCTGTTTACAGAGGGTGCTAAGCTCAACATCTTGATTAAAAGAGCTTAAAACACAATGTTTTATTCATGAACGCATATCTTAATGTAACTGTCTTAGAACGATTTTTCAATCGGAATTTCTGATGAGAATTTAGTCGAGATGCGAACAAAATTTTAATGCGAACGAGAAATTCCACTAAGTAACACATACGAACGTCTGGTATAGATAAATCGAAATCACGATATAGCGTGGAAATAAGATATTTGTTAAGAATTCTCGAACGGAATGTTAAGTTCGTGAGTAACGGTGATGAGTCTAGCTCAGATTTACCTAAATTATTCGGACTACGTTGACAATGCGTGCGTGAGTCCGGGTTTGACCCGATATAATGCCGGACGGCCGGACGGCCCCCTGACCGGCGCTCGATCGACCAGACACGTGTCTGCCTCCACACATTTACTGCAAATTAGCTGATCCAATGTAGAGCGTGGGACCCTCCAACGTATTGAAATGCATTCCTAATACAACCAAAAGTGATCTGGGACGAAGCAAATTAAAATCAAATGGTTTCTTTATTTATATTATTTAGAGATAATATTATTAAATAAGTAAAACACTTAAGAACGTCACAGTAATATCTAAATCTATCTATCTGTGCATAAAACGAAATATTCTTTCATTTACATGTGCCAAAAAACCCAAGAACTGTTATGTGGAGTGATAGTCTGGATAGTTTATACTCGTATACTCGTATTATCGGACACAAAATTTGCACGGGTCAACGAACTGAGAGTATCTCGCGAGGGAAACTAATATTTACTCTCCTTGCGCTTCATCCCCGTTTCCCTAAGAGATACAAACCTTGTCACATAAAGTCCCTTCCAAACGACTGCCCTAAATCGAAACCGTGTCCTATCTTTTAATAAACTGAAACTTTTGTAGGTTACATCAATATATTTTTATGGTATTAATCGATATTAAAATAATCCGCATTAATTTTAAAACTTAACTGTATCGACTATTAAGTAATGCATCGTTATTTTTATGATATGATATATTTCGTGCAATATAAATATGGGATTAATTAGAATGTCGATGAAAGTAATAATGTCATAAAATGGTAATGTGACCCGAATGTTGACCCGGGAACAACGTTTACGTGCCGTAGTTGTTTGGTATGCGTGTGCCACCGGCAGCCGCGTCTGCCGTTAATCGACCGCTACACTTCGGTGACAATTATCGCCTAATAACGACGCAGTGTCACCTTGTAGCCAGAATCTAATAACAACTCGGTGTCGCCATGTCCACGACTCCTATGCTAATCACTCGTAATTTACGACGGTTGATAATCGCGAGTCGCGTACGTGAGCGCATTGTGCGAACAGTCGCGCACACTGGATGTCTGAGCGTAGCATGCGAACACGCCCGCAGCCTTATAATGTGGGAACGCACTAATCGAACGCAAATATTTTAACCAAACTATGCATACTGGATTTATGAGATTTAGATTGCTATCTGTGAGTCAATGTACACGGGCATAAATCATAATAAGACACTATCCTTCTCTGTAAGCACAAAGTGATGGAGATGAGATTGGCTCGATGCCACCTTTGCTGAGTGAAATGCCAGCCACCGTGTCTTACATCTAGTGTGCTGATTCTAGCACATGTCTTGCATTCAGGACAGGCTTATTCATCTGTTAGTAACCTCAATCTTGCACTGTATACAGTTTGAACTACGATATTGCGTACCATTACTAATAATTTATTAAACAAAAGAGCATCTAAATAATAGCAGTAGGTAATTTATTAGCTTATCCGTACAATAAACTATGAATTCACGCAACAATCTTATAGAGTTATCGGCATGTTCTCTTGAATTGCATTCCCGGGCGAGATGCAAACGGTAAAATATAGCACACAAATCGCTTTTGCGTTATCGAAGTTCATATTCAAGAAATTGGTGTCAATGTTCGCTGCGGTTGCAGTGTTCCGAAATTATGTGTTGGGCAATAGCGGGCGGGTCCCGGCCACCGACCCAGCGCTGCTCGCCCAATGCCCTTTCGATCACATTCAATCGCCTTATACTGTCCGAGCGCCTATTTCATTGAAACGACAACATTTTGCTTCATCAGTATACCCAACTAATAATACGAGTACGTATACAGTTATAATTAACGCACGTAAGATTACGAACTTGATGAGCGTAGCACGTCGTAGACGCCGCGTAGTCGCTTAAATAAAAGCTACACAATTCGTCTTAGATGAAACAGTAGTCTTCAAAACACCTCTAAAATTTAATTGTAACGAGGTAACGGTTACTTTTGACAACATATCGTTGGAACAAACGGTAATCCAAATTATACCTGGGAAGTGGGCTGATGTAGCAGACAATGCAGAGTCGGTTCCCACTTTTATGTCCGTTAATTATTGATACAGTTCTTTAACTTGTTGTGTAATGTAAGCTTCGAGAAAAGTTTTAAATGATATTGAATATTGTATAGGGTCAGTTGGTTTTTAATAAAGATATTTATGAAATCATCGATACGCATGATACATAAAGAGTATATTTTAGGCAAAAAATATTATAAAAAGAAGTAACGTGGGTAATTTATAACTGAAAATGTTATAAATATTTGTTGGTAATTGGCATTTTGACCTAAAAACAAAACAAAGCTGCGAATATTGGTATTCCAAAAAGGAAAGAGAGAAAACAAAAAAGTTTTCAAAGAAAGGCTTTAAAGGTTCAACTTGCCGACATCTTATTATTCTGTAAATTAGGATCTAATATACGAAAGCTATTATATTATCCGTTTTGTTCAATAATTCTACACAGAAATACAGTATGAGTTACTAATACTCTGTAACAAACATATAATTTTCAAAGTGTGGACGCAAAGTCGCACTTTATGTCAAAACCACTCAAGAAATTCTAAGAAAAACTCCAAAGCTGCTATCGACTTAACAATGTGAAGAACTCTCTACGCCCGGAACAGGTGGTGTTTTTAGTAAAGCAAATAAGTACGCAGTGCTGAATTGTCCACGACTCACCCTCTCAGTTGAGATGACTTGCGGAGTGTCTAGACGGAGGGATCCCTACTTACATCTACCAATATACGTAACATTATTATATATCCCGGATTTTCTTTGTATTGCTTTGTAACTATCGGTAATTCTCTCCCTTTGGAACTGTAAATGGTATTAGATGAAGATTCTAAAGTAAAGAGAGATAGTTTTATTCTTTTTCTTGGTCGTGTAGAGCTAGTGTAATAAATACGCAGAAAAACATGAAGGTAATTTAAACATTTTACGAAAGAAAGGCATGTTTTATAGGTATACATTCGCCAGAATATACGTGAATGTGCAAAACAACGGGCTCGGATCAATTCGTTCCCACGGTACTACTCGGCTGTAGGTACCTACGGTGCTGGAGTTACAATAATTTGCTCCGTAGTTATTGACTCTTGCAGTACGAGCCATAAATACAAGTTAGCTGCTTAGAGAGTAACTGCGTATAATGCCCGCCTACGCCTGGAATTGCTTTTAGTATCTGCCGCGCGCGATGTTCCCGGTCATATGAACTCTAATGCTTGCACTGAAATTTATATCAGAGCTATTTCCATATTTCTTACGTTAGTGTTCATAGAAAATCTTAGAAAACGTAATATAGACTACGTTTAAAAAGTACAATTACACATAAATGGCATCTATTTGCATAAAAGTGATGTTGGTAGTACGCGGTTGATATCTCAGATAGTGGTAATGATTTCCAAAGTGACCAAAACAGACACGACTGATGAAATTTTTATATATTCCATACCATTCCATACTAATTACGACATTATATATAAAATTTGGCTAATTCGTAAACAATAAGCACTGACTAGTGTTAAAACAAGAGCTGCGAGCTTGCGAGTGTGTCGACAATGGGTTTTGACGTGTGTATCCGGCGTTCATAAAACAACTCATTGATATAAGAATGGCGGATCTCTGTTAGCGGGGGTGCGGTCCCCTCGAGGCTCCCTCCACTCGAGCACGCGTCCTCGATGCTTACTTCCACGACACATATTCCCACTGTCGCCCCTGTGGCCCTGCCTTCCGCCATACCTATTTATAACATTCTCCTTTACATTTTGATACAGCCAGTGTGTACACGCCGCGAGCCCTCCAATTAAAGTTACAAGCGTTTCCCGCTTGAGCTTTAACAAAACTTTTTCTTTAAAAGTTAATAAGCTCACTTCATAACTGAACCCATTTGGCGAGAACTTTTTCTAACCGGCTCTTGCGGTCGAGTTGTAACGGAAGCTTGTTTCGCACAATGCCTCTTTAAACTTGTACCGAACATGAAATAATGTTAGCAGCATTGCATTCATGCTTCCAACATTACTATTACAATCTAAT
Organism: Thymelicus lineola; assembly: GCA_963932265.1. Taxonomy (NCBI): domain Eukaryota; kingdom Metazoa; phylum Arthropoda; class Insecta; order Lepidoptera; family Hesperiidae; genus Thymelicus; species Thymelicus lineola. The sequence continues at coordinate 9,215,007 of OZ010686.1, forward strand.
TTTTTAAACACTATTCCTTACGGTATTGAAGATTTGAAGAACCAATATACTTTCTCTATTAATACTTTTTATTATTGATACATGACAAAAAAGAATCTAATTCGTAACTTAAAATCTGCATTGCTATGTAACTACTTATAAAACTTGACCTACATTTTAATTATTTCAACAACGTTATATATTTTATTTTGATTATTTTTAAACTTACCTTAATGTATTTCTTATCGTAATCTGAAAGTGAACGTCGGAACCTTGTATTCGGTGAACTAGAGATTCTAAACTTACAGTTACTTACTTAACTGCAAAATATTCAATTTCACAATCAATTTTTAAAAGAGAAAACATTTTTCGAAATGTTTAGTTGTTCTAACATTAAATACGTAGCAAATTATTAATTTTTTTACTTCTGTTAAAAATAATAAGACGATCTTTGTCGCGGCAATTAATACGGGGAAAATATCTTAACTTTTTTGGAACGAAGTTCCTTATTTTATTAATTTAAATAAAATACCTCCCCTTGCGTACCCTCCAGTAGACAAGCCACCAAAGATGATAAAAGGTGGTCACCCTCGCATGGATAAGTAATAGCTTGTAAAAATGATAGCTACGTACCATTATTGAAGCAGAACGGAACTGGCTACAGCGCCGATCATTCCCAGGCGATTTTGTCGTTACTTATTCATCTGTCACCTTTACCAGCGAGTTGGGCTCGCGCGTAACATTTATTAATACGGTCGTACTACAATAGGCAATGGTAAATGTTGGTGTTCGTGGATTGATTTATTTTGTTTTGTTGCAGACGGGCGGCGGCAGATGGATCGGAGGCGCGCGGCGGGGGCGCTGCTCGCGCTGGCCGCGTGCATCGCGTGCTCCACAGCGGGTGAGTATCCACCACCGACCAGTGTAACCTGCACCCCCGCCTGATATAACTTTATTATACAATACACAAAATATACTTACATCACGCCCGTAACTCACGCTCACAGCTTCAATTAAGTAGTGTCTGATTTATATGTCCCTAAATAGGCTTCGCGATTATGTATCGAGTTTGAGTCGAATCATTTAAAGTAGACGTCTCTGAACTGGGAAGTATCATCGTCATGAGTAAAGTAACTCTTCGATCGGAGGTATCAAGCATTTAAATATTTTGTCCTCGGAAAATTCTTACAAGATATTGATAACCAATTTATTTAACAAGAAAATCACTGACTTGGCCCTTATTGAGAATTGACGTTAGTATTAAATATTGTTCAATATTTTGTAGCACTAGCACTACTACAAGTACACATCCCGGCTCAGTGAACCATACAATCTTGACCTCCAACACAAAAATGCGCCATTTCTCTCCATCCTGAAAATATTCAGTCATAAAAATATTCTTTGATTACATTTAATGACTACTAGAGTTCTTTCTTTCATACATACATATAATATTTAATTAAAGTATTGAATACGTAGGTATATAACAACATCTCATGGTACTGCGATTACGCTAGGTAATCGATGAAAAATTAACTGGAAAAAGTTATGATTTTATAGTAATTCGGTTATACCATAAAAACAAACATTCCTCGTCGTAATTGCGATTAGATGCAATATACGAAGTAATAGGACTACAGTATCCATTCATCGACACCCCACTTGTAATACAATTGTCAGGCTCACACGAACCCTGAACTCACCCCTGCGCAAATCCCATTAGCAGAATATACTGCAGACAGACTGACGGAATATTTTTGTTAAGAGCTTAATTAGTGCAATACTACATTAACTGATTTGACAATAAATAAGTCACAAGTTAAACTGACAAGAAGCATAGCTGGTTTTCTCGTTATACGATATGGTATTGATACCGTTATTAATTCAATTGATTTAGTTCAATGAATGTAATTAGTCATACCAATTTTAATGAATATGTATCCCAAAACTTAAGTTTAAAATATGCTAAATATCTAAGAATTGCACCAATTGTTGTACGTTCGATTAGATATAAAATATGCAGCGTCAGTACGGACCGTGAAATGGGCTTGAATAATGTTCAGGCGCGATGAAACGATAGTAAGATTGGCACTAAAACGATATTTATTCATTCACAAAATAGTCATAATTTCTATTATTTAGTGGGACTGGAGAACAGGTATAACCGTTGTGTTGTCTCGTGACCTAGAATAGGTAGAGCTCGTGAGAAGATGTCCGTGCGCGATACCCGACGGCCGGCGGCGCTGCCCGATGCCCAATGCCCGATGCCCGTTGCCCGCTTCCCGATGCCCGCTGACCGGTGCCCGCTACCCACTACCACCCTCACCTATCTTCACCAAATCGCGTTTTGCAATCTATTCACATTCTTACTACTTACGATTTGTACACAATAACAAACAGGTTTACCGGGCCGTCGACCTTTTATCTAAAACGCCTCACATGTTTTAAAATGTCAGCTTTCAACTTTTTCTTATTTTGCGGAAACTTTTGTACATGTTACGTTACAAATTAAATGTCTTTCAAGTTAATAAATTGTTAACATAGAAGCATATAAATTCCTGAAAATAAGTAAACGAAAATGACCGTCGACTAACAGTAAATGTCGTTCGGCGATGCATGTTATTAGATGATGCTATTTTTGTACGCGAAGATTTAGTATCCGGAGCATGGTTACTTCAAAGAATTCGAATTGAATTTATATTATACATAGGAAGTATATTCAAATGCGGCCTACAATGTTTAGGTCTACCCGTGTGAACTTAATCACGCATGGCGACCACGACGACATTCATTCATTGAAACAACAATCCATATTAATGTAGTGCAAATTTTAAATTCATGCTGCCTCCTCATTTCGATTGCTTCGGGGCATGTTTATAAACGCACGATTTCGCATAAGTAGGTAGTTTTTTGTTCGTGTTAACGATTTAATACGTCACCACGAATAATGCAAGCATCTCATTAGATGTCATAGGAATAGCTGCACGTAATGAAAGTAGAAATTTGTTTATTGTAACTTGTTAAAAAAATATTTGTTCGAACAGTAAGTTATAGCATCTACTAGATAATATTGAAAGAAATAAAATACAAGTTTACTACCTATATAAAAAATGATTAAGGTATTAATTTATATTCTTGGTTGTTATGGTCATTATGTAAGATTATAATATTCATAAATATTCTATTTTAATTTAAATGGCGGCCCAAAGGTGATGCTCTCAGCATTCTTGGATACAGTTATGACCGTTATATGATGAGCTCGCAGCTTGATTATATCTTACTGATACACAGAGTTGGAATATCGCCACTATAAAATAAATATTAATGTCTCTAAATAATCATAATAAAGCAAGATATTCATACTATTATTATAAAGCTGAAGAGTTTCTTTGGTCAGTTGAACGCGCGAATCTCGGGAACTACTTTAGAATTGAAATTTTTTTTTGTGTTTGATAGTCCATTTATTGAGGAAGGCTATAATAACATCATATATTTTAGTAGTTAGTAGTTTTCACAAATTAACGCGGGTGAAACCGCGGGGCATAGCTAGTCTAATTATAAAATCTTAGTGCAATAAATGTAAGAATTTTTTTTTTCAATTATTTTGTACTTTAAACTTAGCTAAGGTCTTTTACGTTTCGTCAAGTCGCTTCGTCAATTCCGTCCGTCCGTCCGTCCGTGTGTCTGAAACAAAGCGCCAAGACTCTTAGTGCTAGCTAGAAAGCTGTGATTTGGTATGGATATACATATTTATTGAAACTCCAGAATCGTAGAATAAAATATTGGAAAAAAAAATTTTCAGGGTACCTCCCATACAGATAACATGAGGATAAATTTTTATTTGTCGCATACCCTATAGTGTGGGGTATCGTTGAAAAGATCTTTCAAAAATATTACGGGTCTAGGACGGCCATTTTTGGAATTAGGTGTCCATTTGCGAAATATTTCAATCAATCAATCAATCAATCAATCAATCATCTTTATTGTGGAATACAGGTACAATTAAAGTCAGGTGTAACAAGTCAAACATAATATGGATCTCTGTATTCCCGCCACAAACGGGCATACAATATTATATAAAATTATAGCTAATTAATCAATACTCTATATAATCAATACAAACAAAAACTAACATCCAAACGATTACAATATGTCAAAATTATTAAATGTCAAATTAATGTCACATTATAAAATTAATTAATTAATTGTAAATTGTAAAGAATAATAATGATAATATTGATATTAAAACAAAAATTACATTTAATTAATGACTAAGTAATTAATTAATTAAATCGTCTGTTAGGTACTCATTTATTGTGTAATAACATTTTTCTATCAAGAGATTTTGTAACTTTTTTTTAAATACTTGAACATCAATAGTGGTACGAATTGATACAGGTAGTTTATTATATATGAGTGGTGCCTTCGCAAAGATACTCTGTTTGTACAGACTGGTTTTACATTGGACTGCACATAGTTTCTGTCTGTGCCTTTCTCGGTCGTGAAATGTAAATAGAAAATAAATATTTGCCTTTAAATTGCTAATTTTGGTTTAGAGTTAAGGACCTTCTGCCGGCTAAACGGTTGGAGTTGGACAAGTGAAAAAATCTCGAAAATTGTTTATAAAATGAATTTACATGGAAAGCTATCACGGCTATATAAGTAGTTAATGAGTAAAAGTGGATAAAGTTACTAACTACTTCGGAACCCTACATTGCCTGACACGTACCTACTTGCCCGGTTTTTTACTTTTATTTTTACAACACCTTAAGGTATACAAAGGCCAAAAACGCAATAGCAAATGGCATTCTGTATATAAAATGGTATTCAGCCCTGGGTACTGTAGAGAAAATAAGATTAGCAAAGGTCTTCCTACCCACACATAGATATAACAACGCCGCTCCGTAGCATTAGTAACGATTTCAAACCTGACAATAACCGTAGCTTATGACTCTTACCCCGAGCATCTATCGCCAATATAGCTGCAACTTGGAACCTAACGATGTTCTCCGTTACTTTAATTACGTCTTTGTCGCCTCTTCGCTCGCCTTTAGTAATTAAACGCAGTAAAACGGATATGTAAAACGTTAAGACGATGACCGATTGCGTCTCCCCAGCGATTTACAGCTAATATCCTGTTCAGCCGTAAAGTGCTTAATAAGTCGGCAGTCCCTCGTAAAAACAACAGTAAAATATTCTCAGAACGCTCGCAATATTTTATAATAACTGTACAATTATTCAGTTCAACAGTAGATACCCGTAGAACTTAATTTAAATGTAAACGATTAACGTCTTATGTCTAGGTCGTAATTGATAATAAAATAAATAACTGTGAAAGCCGTAATATTTAGTGCGCACACAACGGAATATTTAATAGTTTTAATTTTAAGGCATAGAAGCTACTCTATTTTTATCTGTATTAGATTCTTTTATCAGAGATGTTTGAATCGTGCGCTTAAAAAAATTTCGAACTTATAATAGAATGCTATTCTAGCTTCTATTACATTTATAATACCTTAGCTCCTTAAGATCAAAAAGCTATTAATTTTACAATATGATCTGATGTTTCCTGTTACAAATATTTATTATGTTTTCATTTAAATTTTAAGTGCTTATAACTTTTTGGCTAAATCTTCTTTATTGTTCCTACATTTCTTATCCTTGGATTAATTTGTGATTCTTCGTGTGTTGTGTGTTCGGACTTTCACGCGATTTAGATCACGTAAGAACGGTAAGGCCGCGCCGTGAGACAATCATTTCGTGGCATTTGTGCTAGGGTAGGGACTAGGGATTGCTGCAGGTTTACGATTCCAGGAGCAGATATTTACAGTTTCCTGTAAAGAAGAAGAGTAGGCTTTCCTGTAAACTATAGATATTTTTGGATTTATTTATGGCTTTGGAAAATTTACTTTCATAGGGCGCCCCCTTTGGTTGAGATTTTAAGAACCTGTGGTTTACTGTGTATTTATTATATACATCATTAGGTCACCAAATTAAAATTATGTGTTAGATATATGATTGGTTATATGATTCTAAAGAATTTATGAGAATGGGATATGGGAATAAATGTGGCCTTTTGTAGGATTCAGTTGGCTTCTACACTATATTTTACATGACTTAAGCTAGTGATCATTGCTCACGACACACTCACATACTTTTATTCAAACCAAAAGCTTACTTTTATAGCCAATTTTTTAATTATAAATCACTACATTGAATTTCTTCTAAAATGTATTGCAGCGACATCTATGATCCAATAGCCGAACCCGTTTATAGGATAATACTGTGACTTTCACAATACAGTTACGAATTTGTTTATAATACAATGTAGTGCTCGGTAATTTATAAGCAAAGCTCTTAATTATTAATAATTTCATAATAATTTGATTTCAGCACCGACGGCTAGCAACCAGACAGCTCTAGAACTCTTTGAAGGTAATTACAATTTTATTATTATTGTCTTACAATAAATTACTGATATACTTATGCCATGCATAATAGATATATAATGGCATAATAGACGTACTCAAATCTCACAACATTGCATTTGCTCTTCAAAACACGAAAGAAAAATTACCCATAATAATAGTGAATTAAAGACATTATAAGAAGAATTTGATCTACAAAGTAAAATTGAAATGTCTATTTGTAACTATTTCGGACTATTTATGATCGGTTTCATGGATGTTACATTATTAATATTTTTTTCTTTCAACTATTTCAGGCCCATCTGAGGGTTGTTATTACAACTTCCAGCACTATGGCGAAGGCGATCGAATTATGACAAATGAGCCGTGTTTAAACTGTACCTGCCACAATAGGATGCTTATGTGTTACCTGAAGGTCTGTCCCTTCACGAAGCCAATCGGCCAGGACTGTACCATCGAGAAACGAGCGGATCAGTGTTGCCCTATCGTCACATGCCCAGATGGTAAGAAATTAAGAATAGATACATTTGTAATATCATAAGGCTGTATGTAGCCCATAGTGAAGTATATGTAATACTAACTGTTTAAAAGTTATTTTACAAACATTTGATAATACAATTGGATTAATCTTTTTTCACATATTTTAAAACTGTTTTGTATTGTCTGGCATCAACAGTGCTTTCTTATTAGTTTATTCAAGTTGTTTTGTAAAGGCGATAAGGTTAACCATGTTGTTATGGCCAATATTTTAGGAACCCTGTTTAATCGATACTTATTTTCAGTTCCAGTTGACCTGCTCACATCAACGTCGACCACATCCCCAGCTGAATATGGCGCAACTGGACTCGGCAAGGTGGACAAATATGGTTGCAGTATTAATGGAAAATATTTCCCTGAAGGCTCAAAAGTACCGCCGACACCGAACAAACCTTGCGAACATTGTTATTGCATTCGTAATATGACGACTTGCGTGATGCAAGAATGTACTCTTCATGTAGATGGCTGTACTCCTATCTACCACAAAGAAGTTTGCTGTCCGGTTCGATATTCTTGTGGTAAGTGTCACATTTACGCTTGCTATTAACTATCGAGTAGTAAATGGTTTTGTCCAAAATTGGGTTCAATCTTTTGACGTCCAACTGCATTGCAATTAAATCTTCTCATAATAAGACATATACACGCTAAATGTCCTAAATTCATATGCCACCCAATAAGATCTGACAAGGGTAACAACTTTACTGTTAACTTATCACTGCGACCAATGGCTTAAAGTGCTGAAGGCTATGATATTATTATATTGTATTTGATGGATGAAACTAATTAAGTAACGCTTCACACTCATAGCCCCACACTAGGATTCCCTGTGTCGTGGGTGTCATGGATAACACACAAGACAAGGACATTCACACCCAGACCGAGAACAAAAATTCAAACTCATCATTCTCTGCCTCACTGGGAATCGAACCCAGGACCCTTGGCGCGACGATCTGACATGGTAACCATTGCGCCACATGGGTCGTCAATTGATAACGTTCTTCCAATCAACTACCGACATTTTCTCGACTCCGTAGGACTAGTATTGGATTTCTTAGTTTCTTCCCATTATAAAGACATTATAACTATAAGAAATATTAAACGAAGATAAATCCTTTACATTATTGCAAAGTAGTGTATTGATGTAATTGAGCATTAGAACAGAGGAAATTTTGATTTCTTTATTTTAACTATCATTTATTTTGTGTTTTGCAGATCACCTAGAGGATGAAATGTTGCTACTAGATGATATGACAACAACAGTGCGACCTACGCCTGGATTCTTATTAACAACAACAACAATGCCATCTGTTACGCAAATAAGCCAAAACTGTGTCCATGACGATCAAATCATAGCAGATGGAGCCTTAATAAAGACTGAAATAGCTTGTGAACATTGCTATTGTATGAAAGGAGATATTGTGTGTGTTGTTCAGGAATGTGGAACGCCTATGGAAAATGAAGGCAAAAATTGTACTTCCCTACCTCCTCGGCAAGGTCAGTGTTGTCCCGACACTTACATTTGTGAAGGTGATGAGCTTTTAACAGAGCCAACAACTGGAGTAACATATGAAGAATTGACTACATTTGCACCTCCAAGAAGAGTTGAGGGTAGTGGATATAGAAATGAACCTGATGAACCTTACACTGAAATACCCGCTTTTGAAGGTAGTGGTGAAGAGCATGCAACTACTTTGGATTCGTCAGAAATTTTCACATCTCAAAAACAAACACCACAAATTATAGATGAAACATTTGCACCTACAGAGGAATCTCTAAAACCTAGCCTTACCACAACTGAACCAGATAAAGAACAAAATACAGTACCAGATGATTCAAACGAAAGTGCTTCTGATTCTGAATTATTAGGAAAAACCACACTTGCACAAGAAGCAACTACAACTTCACAACCCAGTGTCGCTGAAAGCATGAAAGATACGACAGAGTCTAAAACAACAAGTTCAGATTATCTTCTAACGTCAGAGGCAGATACTTTCATATCCAAAGATGACGAATTTATAATAACAACCGAATCTATATCACAATACACGAAAGATGAAAGTAGTAAAATTACAGAAATGAAGCCGGAGACCGAAACTACAGAAACATTTAATATCATGGAAGCGTTGGTCACCCAACCATCATACCTACAACCTTCAAGCTCTGAGGCCAGTACTGTATACAAACAAGATGACAAAACAACAACTTCCGATGTATCGCAATTAGACGAAGTGTCTCAACCACAAGTAACAACAACCGAGGTACCTAAAGATGATTCCGATAAAGATGATCTAGACAAACACGATATTTCCCACGATAAAGAGGATGAAGTATCTCTAATGACGACAACTGAAAGTAGAATTGAACCAACATCTGAAACAACTTCAGTAAACCCAGTGGAAAATGAAATTGATGAAGATGTGCTTCCTCCTGGTAGAATTCCAGGTGAAGGAGACTGTCTCCTTAATGGAATTACTTATAAAAATAGTACAAATGTTCCAAATATTAACAATTGTCATTCCAGCTGTAAATGTGTCAGTAGTATTATCAAATGTGATCCAATAATATGTAGTCCTCCACCAAAACATATGGATAATATGAATGACTGTCAACCTATATACGATACCCCAGATGCATGTTGTCCAACATACATATGCCATTCTCGTGAAACCATTCCACCTGAGTCTCATAGTCAAATGTCTGGAACGGAAAGTCCAAAACTATCGGATGAAAGTGAATGTCACGGTGAAGAATGCCAACCTCATAAAACTAAACCTTCCGAACAATGCAATTCTGATGATTGTGGACCCGTAACGGAAGATCAAGAAAAAGAATGCAAAAATGGAGTCTGTCAAAATATTGAAACAAGTAGTAGTACAGGTTCCCCTCTTCCAAAACATCCTGAAGCTTGTATTGGTGACAATTGCATGCCGGTTGTTGAAACTTGCACAGATGGAAAATGTGAATCATCTACCTCTAGTCAAACTATTTGCGAGAGTGAAAATGGATGCCAGCCAACTGATTCATGCGAAGGAAGTAATTGTGCAGTTGGATCAGAAAACACAATCACCAAAGATGAACTTCCAATTTGTAAAGACTCAGAAGAATGTAAAAAAACTGACACATCTAGTTGTGAAGGTTCTACATGTGATACATCGAGTGTAGACACAACAGTGCCCGATATAAACAGAATCCAATCTGAATGCAAGGAAGAAAACTGTAGACGCAAGGATCAATCGGAAGACAATAAACCGCCTGAATGTTCTGGTTCTACTTGTATTATTACGCAAGGAATAGAAGGTGAATCAGGTGGTATAACTACAGAATCAGCTATAAAAGATCAAGTTTATAAGGAATCTACAACTGAAATGATAAACGATGCTTACTCCAAGTTACCGGAATCTGAAAGAACGCCTTCAGAAGAAACGCAAAATGTAACTCAAGACGAAGCAATAACCGAGAATCAAGACATTTCTCTTGTTCATTCCACCGAAAAATCGGAGGAGTCGGAAACTGAGGGTATAAGCCAAACAGTTACAGAAAAGGGAGAATCTTATACAATTAGTTCTGATACACATGCGACGAAAATGGAGGAAGCAATTACAGAAATATATAATAAACCAGAAACTGACTCTAAAGAACAAGTAACAGAATCTATTAAGGACACAATGAAAGAAATACTTACAGATTCTCCATTAGCTACCCAATACGATAAGCAACCTTCTGATTTGCCAAAGGAAGATATAAATTATGAAGCAACGAAACCTTTCGAAGGTTTGACTGAAACATCGGACATTGAACCACACGATCAAATAGACAAAGATGAAATATCAGGGACCAGTATTGTCAAAGATTTTACTCAAACACAAGAGATGTCTACTAAACCTACAAACATATTGGAAACAACATCCAAACCATTGGAAACAGATGAGCCTGAACAAGAATTCACTAATAAACAAGAAACGTTCACTGAATCATCAAAACAAGAAAAAACTACCATCGAAAGCCAAGAAATTGGAAATACTGAATCTCAGCAAAACGTTTTCATTACAGAACCCTCTGCAACATTGTTGCCTGAAATTACTACTGAAGAATATGTTAGCATTCCAATTGAGGGTGAAGAGGTTACAAAAGAACATAATAAGGATACCGATATACTTGCAGAAACTACTACAGAACAGTCTGTGAAAATTAAAGAATCTTCAAAACCACATGACTCTAAATTAGATGAAACTCCAAATGTAGTTACTGAAGTAATATCAACTGATACAACGATTCATGAACTTCATAAGGATGAAAAAACTACTGAATCAACTATCGAAGACCAGGCTGATCTTAGTAAACCAACCGAGATATATGAGGCCATTACGGATAAACAAGAATATAACACAATGCCTGATGAAGTTCAAGAACATCAGATAGTTCTTGTAACTACCGATAGTCCATTAATACATGCTACACAACCTTCCCCGATGGAGGAAAATCTAATTACACAAATGCATGATGACATTCACAAAGAATCACCTACTACTACTATCTCAGAAGAGTTTGATATAAAAGAAATTACTACACAGCCATCTGAAATTTCTATAACAAATATAGAAGAAGTAACATCTGAAAGTACCGACAAACACGAAATTCCTTCTCAAACCGTGCCGGATAAATTAGAAGAACACACTGATACTGCAATCAAAGATATTCATGAAGTAAGCACTTTAATGCCTGAAGAAACATTCCAAGATGATACTAATCTTAAGCCCTTAGACAAAGAGCCACAAGAAAATGACATGACGACTGATGCCGTACTAATAAATGAGGCTGGATTAGATACTACAATTTCTTCAATATTGCCTGACAAAGAAATAACTCCCAAATACACGGATACCGAATCTGGTATGGAACCCAGCGAACAAAGTACAGCAAATCCCAAAATACATTCAACAATATCAGACGAATTTATCTCTCTACATGATGAAACAGAGAAAAAGACGTTACAAACTTCAACAAGCAGTCAAGTGGGAAGTGAAGCAGTTACAACAGAATATTCAAAACAACCATTTGAAGACAAAAATGAAATGCCAGATTTTACACAAATAGGCAGTCAAACTCAAGAACCTTCCATTGATGAGCGCACTTTAGCGCCTACAATATCATATACTGAAGGTTATGATGATTCTCATGACACAACTATTTCAGTATCTATAGATATTGACAAAACAAAAGAAGATCCACAATATACTACCCCCGAAACCGTAAGTCAGTTTATAGAAAAAGAGGATGTAACAGATGATCATCCAGAAGAGAATGTTACAAAAGATATTAAAGATGAAATGAAGGGTACTAAAGAACCACAAGAGCCCACAGAATCCACAGTACTTAAAGATATGGAAGTTCAAAATATTGTCACACATGTATCTGAAGCCACAACTCAACCCCAAGAAACTGAAACAAAATTAGCTGTAGAATTCCAGACTGATCAAGGAATATCCAGTACCCCAACAAATGTGATCAAAGAGGACAAGGAACAAACAGAATCTCCAATGTCGCTTATTACAGAACCAGCAGAATCGATACATTCAGAAGATGCAGATCATTCAATCATAGATACAACGACGCTTATACCTAAAGAAACAAAAGTATCAACTGTAGAAGAAGAAAAAACACCTGACTATTATTATACAAAACCACAGATTTCATATACAGAATCTCCTCAAGTAACTGAAGAACACGGAGAAACAGAAAATACATTTGAATCTAAAACACCGTCTCAAACCTTCCCAGAAAAAGAAACGAAACCCGAAATTTCATTTACAACATCATCACAAGAATATACCACAGTTAAAATACTAGATATTGATAACAAAGAGAAGACACCTTCACCACCATCTTCTGAAGTTTCTGAAAAAATAGCCCCAACCACTGAGTACCAAGATAGCATGTTGACACAAAGTCCTGTTACGAAAGACTCTGAAGTATATCCGACCGAAGTTTTACATGAATCAACTTCTGTGGTTCCAGTTGTGGTAAGTTCAGAAGAATCGCTTGCTCCAGAACAAGAAGAAACATCTACAAGGTATCCAGAAGTGTATGGCTCCATAACAACTTTATCTTACGATCATGAAACTGATACAAAGCCAGACAAAATACCGGTAAAGGATACCTTAGATTATGCCACAGACCAACCACAAAATAATGTAGACTTTACAACTGTTGATAGCATAATATCAGAAACAATGAAAGATGACCACGGAGATACTCAACAAAATGATAAATTAGATGATGTTAAAGATAGTGAACACTCAATTCCAACTGAACAAACAACCAAATATCCTGAAATAATAGACAAAATTCCAGATAAGCAAACTGGTGAACCAAGTAAACAAGAAGAATACACAGAGACAACAGAACAACATATTACCACCGAAGCGGCCATTTATCCAGAAAAAACAGTATCTTCTGATGTTGAAATTCAAAGTTCTGTAGACCTAGATCATGAGAAGTCTACTGAAGTACAACAATCTTCTGATGATAAAGATGTTACAACGCCAATATATCAAGATTTAACAACAACCAAAGAAGAATCGATGCCAGGTTTACCGGAATCACATTTAATTACCAGTGATACTTCAACAACGGAAAGCTCTGAAATTTCATCTAGCGATGAAAATAATAGACGTACTCTTTTGCCTGGTCTCGAAACTGTTCAACCTGAGCAATATACCACAGAAAAGCAAAAGATTACTGAATTGCCAGAAATAACAAAGCCTCAGGATATGGAACAAACTGGTGGCACTTTCCAAGAAACATCTTCAAGTTCACCAGAAATGGAAATCGACACTCTAGTATCTGTCATACAAGAATCTGATCATGTAACATCAATACCGGCAGCTACCGAACGTATTCCAACGATAACTGAAACTGTGCCTTCTTATCAAGATCAAACTATATCTGTTATTACTGAAAGTATTGAAGAACTTACGACGAAAGAGCATATTACATCAAAACCTGAAACTGAACTTGATGTCATTAAAGATATACAGACGGAACAACCATTACCAATTGAAACTGAAAAAGATTTACCGGTTATACCAATAGATAAACCTGCAGAAATACCTTCAGAACACACATTAGCTCAAGAACCACAAACTGAAACTTCTATACCAAAAGAAAATGAAATTTCTGAGCCAGTGGCAACTGAAGCTTCAGTACCAGCAGATACTGAAAATGACATATCTGTGCCAATAGAAACTATATTTGATTCGAAAGCAACGGAACCATCTATACTAAAAGAAACAGAATATGTAGCAATTGATTCGTCTATGCCTCATGAAACTGAATCTGCTGTATTTGAAGTTACTGAAACTTCTGTACCAAAAGAAACTGAAGCAGTGGTATCTATAGTTACTGAAACTTCTGTACCTGAAGAAACTGAAGCTTCTCTACCGGAAAAAACTGACACTTCCTTACATAAAATACCTGAAGTTCCTGTATCCGAAATAACGGAAACATCTGTATCTGAATCTTCTCAACCTAAGACACCTGAAGTAACTGAAGCATCTCAATCTGAAGTAACTGAAGCATCTCAACCTGAAGGAACTGAAGCATCTCAACCTGAAGTAACCGAAGCATCTCAACCTGAAGTAACTGAAGCATCTCAACCTGAAGTAACTGAAGCATCACAACCTGAAGTAACTGAAGCATCTCAACCTGAAGTGTCAGAAGCATCTCAACCTGAAATAACTGAAGCATCTCAACCTGAAGTAACTGAAGCACCGCGACCTAAAGTAACTGAACTATCGCAACCTGAAGTAACTGAAGCATCTCAACCTGAAGTAACTGAAGCATCCCAACCTGAAGTAACTAAAGCATCTCAACCCGAAGTAACTGAAACATCTCAACCTGAAGTAACAGAAGCATCTCAGCCTGAAGTAACTGAAGCATCTCAACCTAAAGTATCAGAACCTTCTGTTACTGAAATAATCGAAGTATCTGTAACTGAATATTCTAAACCTAAGGCACCTGAAGTGACTGAAGTTTCCCAACCTGACATTACAGAGGGCTCTGTGCCTGAAAAAACCAAAGATACTGAATCTGAACTAACGAGCGTTTCTGCAACTGAAGTAACTGAACCTTCAGTAACAGAAGAAACTGATATATCTATACAAAAAGAAACAGAAAGTGGAAGTATTTATAGCCAAGGCACAACATATAAACCAAAAGATGAAAAATTGGAAGCTCCTGTTGAAGAATCACCAACTTTAGAACCAATATATTCTTCATCGGAAACTACACCATATCTTGTCGAGCTACAGGAACATACAACCAAAGTTGATGAAGACATTTCATCAGGTACGCTTGACGGAAAAGATATAACAAAAGCTCCTGAAATTTACCACACTGAACGAGGTGATCAACCACTAGATAATATCCCAGATACATTTACGCAAGAAGACTCACATGAGGAGCACACAACTAAGGAAACCGTTTCCAAAAAAGATGAAGAGTTATCTACTCTACCTCCAGAACAAGCTAGCAAGGTTGAAATTGCGACTGAAGAAGTATTAATATCATCAGATGTTCCATTGTCAACGATGTTAAATGAACCAGTCACAACACAAACAGTATCTTCTGGAGAACAGGGTATGACAATGTCTCCGACTGTTTTATTACCACTCGATGAACATGACAAATATACGACTGCAGGTTTCGAAATTGAAACAACATCTGATAAGAAAGATATGCCATTAGGTACAGAAAAAACACCTGAACATGAAGTAACTGATTCCGATGATGCTCTTGTTCCGGTTATTACAAAAACTACTACAATAAGAACACCAGAAGAAATTTCAACACATCTTCCTGTAGCAGATAATACATTTACTAAACCTGAGGGTAAACCAAGTGAATCGTATTCTCCTACAACAGCATCGGATTTGTCTAAGCCAGGTATGAATGAAATTCAATCCACAGAAGAATTACCTTCACCTGATTTCCCACCTAGTGGATCTAGCGGGTATGGTCAAGAACCAGACTATGTTGAAGAAGATCAAGCTTTCGGGCCAGGAACTTGTCGTTATGGTGGTAAAGTTTACGTATCAGCCCAACAAATCCCAAGAGATGATCCATGTGATTTCTGTTTCTGCTTTAGAAGTGATATTATTTGCTTACAACAAAGTTGTCCCCCTCCCATTCATGGATGTCATGAAGAACCAATCCAAGGATTCTGTTGTCCACGCTATGAATGTCCAGTGTCGATGGCGACAACACTCAACGTTACGACTACAACAACGACCACAACAACAACACTGCCACCGCACTTCCTTCCTCACGCATACAAGGGCGCCGCACAGAGAAGAGGTTGCCAAATAAAGGGACATTCATACAAAGTCGGCGAAGTGGTACGAGCCTCGTCAGGACCATGCTTACATTGCACGTAAGTTTTATTTAACAAAAATTTTACGATAATTTGAGATAAATATTTATTAGTTAAAGCTATCATATTTAAATGTTTGTTTTATTTTCAGATGTGGAGGAGACGGACAAATGAAATGTGATCCGAAGGCATGTACGCCAGAACCTATGCTACGACAAATGATTGCAGCTGCTGTTTCTTCCAAGCGACGAAGGTGAAATAGTATCTAGCTCACCAATTTACACAAGAACATCACAAGGATGAAACACCTGTGTGATAAAAATTACTTATGTATTCTTCTATGCACAAGAATAATGCTCAAATTTCGCGATGGTGTAGTTTAAGATTTCGTGTCATATGTAGTAATTGATATTAATAATAATTTACTTCTCACAAAATCTGGTGGCACGCACAACTCAATTGTCAATGAATTAACTGTGACTGTGATTAAAATAATTGTATGTATAATTTTCTGAATCAGATTTACAATCTTTAATTAAGGCTAACTAGTAAATGTCGTTTTTTTACAAAAATCAGTGCCAAACGATAGTTCTAGGTGGTAAAAGAAAAAGCGTTTTAAGCGAAGTATTCATAATTTTATAAAGCGACCGAAACGGAGCTAAAAATTGTGTGAAAACGTTTTTATGTGACAAAATGCTTCGTGGGTCCCATAAGATCGCCGAAATCTTGACCATTTTTACAAGTAACCTTAAAATGATTTACCGATATAAGTTTAGTCAATTCTTTACTTTTACACGATGTTACATTACACGTCTAGTATCGTGTAAATATAAAGTAAGTTTTAAGGATCCCTGATGTTGTAAATGCCTTACTTAATTTGTAATAATTTATATATTTTAGGTGTATAGTACTTAAGCCATGTTTTGAGACCAGTGACTATTTTAATTTAGAAATAAAAGGTCCCTCAAATCAAAAATGAAAAGTGTCAGTCGACGCATCAATGTTAGCTAAAGCCTTGGCCGACGCTTTTCCACCTTTCACGTCTTACAGAAACCGACATTTTATATCTTGTTTTCTATAATTCGTGGGAGTAAAAACTAGCACTTACCTACTAATTAAATTGTAAGCATTTTGTGAAGAACTTTTAGAAAATCACAAAAATAATATTGTAGGGTCTTTTATAACTTTTGATATAAAAAGTGCTAGGAAATGTCAGATTTTGATGGGTACGAAAGTTCTAAGGACTATTGCAAACGTCTCAAATCGAGATAGACGAAAGCGAGCGTTTGCATTAATTCGTACCAATCTTCTTCTGTTTATGCAGGTTGTAGTTATATTTTCTTATTTATTAAATTTTATAGCAATAGTAATAAATATTTCTTCAAAACCATTAGCGATTTGTTGATTTTTTTTAAATAGTTGAACATTACACAACATTCAATTGAACACTAAATACAATGTCAATTAAATTACACTATGTTATCAGTTTATTAATGTTTCACCGAAAACATGCTATGGTCTTGCTGCCTGTACAACTGTGCAAAGGAGATTTAAATAAAATATTTCAAATAAGAAAACGGTTTTTATTGTTCTACTAATTTATCAATGTGTCCAATATTTTAATTATGAGCAATCATTTAAATACAATACAATACAAAAGCTAAGAATAATTTTATTACACAACAAAAGATAAAATATAAATGGTCTTCGAACATTAAATTATTATTAGTAGCCTCTATTATTACTAGAACCCGATGTTTGCGCAATGAACTGTAGCCAAGAACAGAACAGACATCGAGAACAAAATTTGTGTCACGCCAGGAGGTTCTATTTTCAAAATTAAGCCCCCGTTCTCTTTTCAAAGTAGACTGAATCCACTGAAGGGTTATAGCCAATTAGATACAGTTTATTGCGCAAACGTCGGGTTTGCGCCTCGCTGTATACGCTAGTAATAATAGTTGAATGGCGTTCTCTTAGTTTTCTCTTAGCGAGCAATCTGCTTGCTGTGCCCAAGCAACATTTTGTATTCATTTTGTTCAGCCCCAGATCTACGATTTTTTCGAACTGGGGTCGAAACTTAATAGCGGCACCCCTCTCTCCAGCGTTTGAAATAAATTACTTAAAAAAACATACTAGTCTGTTGTGTATCAAGATCCGAATTAATTTCTATTTGAAATAGAGGAAAGTATTTCGTCGTCAAAAAGAATGCAACTTGACTTGGCTGTGGATTATGGTGACGCCTACCCGTCTGGCTATCCCGGTTTGGCTTGGCTTATCAATGGACTATGGAGCATAGAGGTAAGGGAGAACTGACTCATAAGGAGGGAAAATTGAAAAAGCGCCCAGCTATAAACAGTAAATTGGCGCTAGTGTAGGCAAAGGGTATGGTATTAATGTAGCAGTTGTTGACGGATTGAAGTTAGACAGTGGGGGTTCAATATACCAAACTTCAACTGCTTACGTAGTCAAAATTTACCCTGTTGCTACCGTGGCGCCACCAATTTAACGCAGTTTGACGGACACTTTTGCACAACAGAGTCATTTCTCCTTTACCTATATGCTATGCTATGAACATAATATACTAATGGCTCTAGTTTTGGCTTTGGCCACAGAATGGATAATAGGCTTTGATAGTAATGATAGATGAGGGGGTAGCGTTAGATTTATGTAACGATACAAGCATTCCAATTCATTTTACATTTAATTTTTGGTGACATAATATTTGCGTTTATTTTTTTATTTATTTAACTCTTTATTGTACACCAATAAAATAATACAACAACAATCTAGAAGTAAACAAGAGAAGCAGACATGTGAGGTACAAAAGGCGGTCTTATCGCTACACAGCGATCTCTTCCAGACAACCTTAAGACTTGAAGAGCTGATTAGAGTAAGATTAAATGAATTAAGGTTAATAATATTAATATAGTTATACAAAAACCGAATATTAATGCAATATCATTTACTTGTGACATAAAAGAAAAAATGTAAGCTTACACCTATTTATTGCAAAAGCGCCATCTAGTGGCCAGTTATAACAACGTTCTTTACATACTCACGGCATACATACTCAAATATTCACAGCATCAAGTGTGCACCGTTGCCTATGGACATCAGAACACGACGACCTCACCGATGCATTATCAACCTGATAGAAATAAAGAGGAGGGGGAAGAGACTGCTTACAGCGAATATAAAACGTGAAAAATTTAACAACTGAAACAAAACCAACTGTCGTTAGCATTTAATTTTGGAAAATAACTTGACAAGTATACTTTTACAACTTTGAGCTAAGAATGGCAGCAAAGAATGAAATCCTAAAAAAATAATTATGAAGCTACTTAGTGAATTTGCACATTAATATAAAAACACTTTAAAGTCATCAAAAATGCCGCTAAGTGTAGTTACGAGAAAATGTCGAGCAATGGAAAAGCTACAATTTGTTTCACAATTTGTCAATTTGTTGTTGATGATGATTATAAAATATGTAAGTCAGTAGGCGAGTAAGGTAGTAGACGTATCCAAATAAAATGTGGGAAGTAAAGCCAGACTTAAATTTCGGTTTTGAAAATATACCCCCATTTTATTGTTTTCTTTGGAAACACAACAGACCTATTCGCGATATTCGCGATACTTTTGTCAAAACAATTTGATCATTAATCGACTTAAAAAAGAGGTTCTTAATTCGGTTGTATTTTTTTGTCATTCAGAACACCATCATTTATGAACCGATTTGGAAAATCATTCTTTATTTGAATGAAGATACTTTCAGATTGGAACCAAATTAATTGAAAAGTTTTGACTATGGAATGCATACCTATATAATTGAGGGAATTCCGAAGGATGAGAATTTTCGAAGGCTGTTTCTTTGAAGTCAGTTTTTTTTAGCAGAATTTAGATTATTTTATAAAATTTACTCATAAATATAGACTACACAATAACAATATTGATTGCAGTGCGTGTTAGTAATAAGACAGCAGCGCCGTATTTGGGCGGGGAAAATCAACACTATAAGTATATTGTCAGCTAGCGCTCGAGTCCGAGTGTTCAACGAAGGCTCCAGAAACATAAGGTTGTAGAGCTTTACGCTCCCAATAACAGATGGCGTAGAATATAAGAAACAAACCACCACCTCGAGTCATGTAAAATTACTTTAATATTGTAAACTAAAAATAATAAAGTACAAATACTATAATAATATTACAATGCAATACAATACAAAACACTTTATTGCACACCGATATAAAAATATACATGTAAATAAGATAATATACAATGTATAGAAGACAATAGGCGATCTTATCGCTAAAACTTATCTCTCTCAGATATCCTAAAGTGGAAAACTTATCTACTTAAGTATACAAATAAATTACAGGTAAAGGTATACAGGTACATCTAACGTATGATGTTCATGAGATCTGCGAAACTAACACTAAATGAAGGAAGAAAAGGATAGAGTAAAATTATTATAGGATAGATAATTATTATGGATTATAATTGTATTAGGAATAACATGTAGAAGTAATAAGTAACAATTAAGAACAGGTCAAAGCGACATATAATGCGCTTCAACTTGTCTTTTAGAGGAACAATTAGACTGAGCGTATCTAATGGAAACCGGTAGAGTATTCCAAAGATGAGCTGAGAAAGCGGAAAAGGATTTTTTTTAGAAATTACAAAAATAGAAATAACAATTATAGATATTACAAGAATATTAAGTAATATACAGTTTAACTAAAAAACCAACAATCTCTCTAATGTTCATATCTGGTCTATTTCTTTTGTTAAAGCCAAAGGTACACAGGTCAGGAAGTAATGTAAGTTATAAGTCGATTTTGTTACTATTTATTCCTATTCCACGGCATATTTTGCTCCTTGTATGTATTTCAAATCTACGCATAAATTAGTTCTAAGTTTTGATGTAGAGAGATTTTGGATGCCAATTTCCAACAGAACATTTTACAAAAACTTTTTAATTAAATTGCATTTCTAGTACCTATACTTACAGAAAACAATCTTAAAGTACCTCCACAACCTACATATTCAAACAGTGTAAATACCTGTTCTTCAAGTTGCTCCTGCAACTCTCTTCAACTTTTTGTTCAATAATCATAACATGGAAATACCATTTGGATGATGGCGCATTCATAAATATTGTACGAGTATATCTATTAGTTGGTGCCTTCTGAAAATCGGTTTGAGGAAACTGATTAAAATTCCCCATTTAAATAAATAGGATTGTCTCTGACTATAAACCATGGGTCAATAGAGTCGTTTAGTAGAATTACTGCAAGTAGAATTCATACGTTCAAGGATGCAAAATAGTATGCGGTGATCTTGTTTTGAAGCTACTTTATAATACAAAAGTTATTTATTATTATCGAATACCTATTGTACAATACTGCATAGTAAAATGGGTAATTAGACTTAATAATATTATATTATTTTCTTGTCATCATCATTCTAAGTATTATAATATTTTATGTTTTCTAATAATTCCCTGCATTAACATCAAAGCTGTGAAATAATAATTAGATGCTCCTAAAACTCAAGTAAGGCTTATCCACATTTTCATAACATGCTATTTGTTACCTATGTAGAATTATGTACCCTCAATTTGAATAACGCTGTCTCTCTCACACCGCTATTCATTGGTCTAGCCCATCTCGCTCTATTCCATTACTTTTATATTGTTCGCTAACTTTCTTGTTTGTATAAGCAAATACACGTATTTGAAAGTTTGTATATTTGTAGCTTGTACTTGGTATAAATAGGTACGTTTTCGTACGACTTAAGAACGATTAAACCTAACACGTACCCTCATAATTTAACATTTATTGTTCATGGTTGACTAGGTTTAGTTAAGTTAATTATGTTATAGAGCTTGTGTAATGCGCTGTAGAAAAATAGAGGCAATTAAAAAATCCATTATACAAAATCATGGAGTGTATGTTCTTAGAAAAATTAAATTTTTAGTGAATAAAATTCTTATTCTATTCTATCTTAATTTCATCGGAGAGGTTCAACGACCTTATAAAATTGTATAATCGTACAATTGAGACGCACAATTGTATCATCTTACAAATCCATCAATTCGACTGGAGCAGCGTGGTGGAGTATGCTCTAGGCCTTCTCAAGAGGAGAGACCCGTGCCCAGTAGTGGGCCATTAATGAATTGAAGCTAACCAGACGTTAATATGACAAAAGCGTACTGGTTGTCTTGATCGCTCTGGGCGATGTGCGAATTACTAGACCAAGTCTTATTACAGTTTTAAGGTTGTGGAGAGGTTTAAGAAGGACATGAGGAAATTATAATACAATGTTCTAATTTGCACACAAATCTAATATCTTTTTAATAATAAAACTTATGGAGCTAAATCTGTACCCATATTACGTACATTATTTTTTTGGAAATATTAATAGAGGAAAATCTTTTTTCGTAATTTTGTTTATTGGCCTTGCGAGTGGCACGCGAAAACCACATAACATATTAAGATCATTCTTGGCATAATTTATTAGGTAGATACTTCTTTGCATGGTTCAAGCAAGCAGGCATGCACCATGCAAGCAGGCATGCAGCATACAAGCAGGCATGCAGCATGCAAGCAGGCATACAGCATGCAAACAAGTATACAACATTCAAGCGGGCATGCAAACAAGCACACAACATGCAAGCAGGCATGCAGCGTGCAAACAAGCATGCTACATGCAAGCAGTCATGCAACATGCAGCAAGCATTGTTTCTGTCACGGCTCCGGCGGTCCCACGCGAGCTTATCGTTGCAGATGGTTTTAATGTCGGCGATGCCTGAAAGCAAGCCGAAGCTGCGGCGGTGAACGTTAAAACCATGTGATTACTCATAGGAAGATGATGGTGACTGTCTGGTGGACCAATTCCGGACTTGTACATCACGGCATCTTACCGAATGGCACAAAAGTGACGTCAGGTATCTATTGCAAAAGAATTGCAAACAATGATGGAGAAGCTCGCAATTCAACAACCAAAATTGACCAGTCAATCGCTCTTCCCACAACTTACCACGGCTTCCTCTCCACAACAACGCGCGAGCTCACACTTTACGACAGACTATCGCAAAGCTATAAGTGTTACAGCTGGAAGCTCTCAGTCACCCACCGTACTCACCAGACCTTTTTTTTCCGGGGGGGAAAATGCATTACGCATACCACCCGGGCGTAGGGGGTACCCGAGTGGTTATGTGGGACTCCCGTATAGGCTAATGAGACCCACGGTATACCCACTAAAAACCCCCCATCTTCCACCTCGCCGCCTTGTGACGGGGTTACGGGAACGCTTTCGCACACATCCGCGACCCCGCCAGCGGCAGCCACCCACAAGCGGCCCCATCGCGAAAGCCCGAAGGCCCTCCACTATGGGCGCACCAGATGATAAGGTGCGCCTCCCTCCTGGGCCTCCACCAGTACTGTAGCAGACTCCCCCCGAGTCTGCTACTAGGAGGCCATGGATACCAGATAACTGGTACCCGGTGGAAGATTAGGTCTGTGGTTCTTCCACCGACCACACCTCGGCCGCAGAGGATAGGGCAAGCGGCGCACCGTAATACCGACATGCCTCTTCCTCTGCGGCCCCACCAGTGCCGTTTCGGCGGAACGGCCCCGCCAGCTCGCAGGGGGTAGGGAGAGTGGCGCACCGTAATACCAACACGCCTCTCCCCCTGCGATCCCTCCACGGCCGCAGAAGATAGGGAGAACGGCGCACCGTAATACCGGCACTCCTCTTCTTCTGCGGTCCCACCTCCAAGCACGCCCGCAGCGGACTTGTTCAGCCCGCTGGGAGCGCCCTCCAGCCGGCGACCCAAACAGGCCAGCCCTGGTTGCCTCTTGGCTTCACCGTGGGTGACCAGTCCACGGTTACTAAGCCCCCCCTGCCACGACAAGGTGGGCAACCCTTGGGGGGGGGGGTACTCACCAGACCTTGTCCCCAACAGATTTCTACTTTTTTTTAAATTTAGACTATTTTTTAAGTAAAAAAAGTTCAGCACCTGAGAGGCAGTACAAAACGCTTTCGCTGACTTCATCGCCTCCCATCCGGCAGACTTCTACAGCAAAGGGATAAACATGCTGCCATTAAAAAAATGGAAAAATTGTATAACTAGTCCAGCCATAAGTTCTGTTACAAATTAAAATGCTTTTTTTAAATGACGTAATGTAATATTAATAAAATTTATACCTACATATTTATTAAAGTCTCAGCAAAAAATAAAAAAAATATTCCATTCGAAATGGCCACCTTTGCCTTTTATACAGGCCTTTAATCTGTTTGGCCACGAATCTATGGATTTACGCACTGTTTCCAAGGGAAATTTCGCCACTGCTTGCTCCAAAGATTTTTTAAGAGACTCAATGTCGCCGTGTCGTTTAGAGCAGGCCATGTCCTCTAAAACTGACCATAATTTGAAGTCTAAAGGGTTGAGGTCTGGGCTAGATGAGGGCCAGTCTTCAGCTCTTATAAAGTCCGGAACATTGGTTTCAAGCCAGGCTTGGGTAGTTCGTGCCTTGTGACCAGGTGCAGAATCCTGTTGGAAAGTCCACGGTATATTTTTAAAAAGAGTATTGCTGAGAGGTTTCACAACATGATCCAAGACTGTATCTTGATACACTTTGGCTGAAGTTTTCACTCCTTTTTCACAAAAATGCAGTTTTGTGACTCCTTCATAAGACACGCCCCACCAAACCATCACTGACACAGGATGATAAGCACGTTGTACCTTCCCGACCACTTGAGCAGCTTCTTTAGAACTGTGAGCGTACACTTTATCATTTTGCTTATTGTAAGTGTTCTTCAATCGTGAAAATTTTTTCATCGGTAAAGAGGATATTTCTGTGCCTTTCACCTGCGTATCGCGACAGAAGGCGTTTTGATCGATCCACTCTCTTCAATTGTAAAGATTGATTTAGGGCATGTCCTGTATATCGACGATAAGCACCGAACTTCAGGTCTTGTTTTATAATACGCGACAGAGTCCTAGCGGGAATCTTCATTTTTCGCGATAAGATTTTTGGCTCCTAATGGGGTTTCGACGAATTCTGTTAGCATTAACGCTGTTAGCATTAACAGCCTTTGTAGTTCTAACAACACGCGGCCGCCCCGATCTTTTCTGGTCTTCGACAGACGAAGTGTTGTTGTATCTGTTGATTGTACGATATACGAACATACGGCTGATACCAAGCTTTTGAAGTGTCTGGAATATGACCGACGGCTCCATACCCACTTTGTGCAAGGCGATCACTGCAATCCTATTTTCTTTAACACCCCATTCCATATTGTAATTTGATAATGAACACGAAAAAGTATGTGAAATGGCGCGAAATCGAAAGAAGATTTTAAAATAATATAGTTACCTGTTCCAAATTCAAAATAATTAAAAAGCTGAAAAAAAGAAAAGTTTTTATGTAACAGTATTTATAGCCAGACTAGGTAGATAATTTGGGCCTTGATTAGCTAAAATAAAAAAAAACCATTTTCATACAAATCTCCAATTTCACAGGTAAAGACCTAATATTGGTGACCAAATAATATTTCGTAAAATGTTGTTTCGGTGTGCTGAAAATATGACAAATAAATCATTTATTTATTTATTTATTTATTTATTCTTTATTGAACCTTATACAAGTAAAGGAACAAAAGGCGGACTTAATGCTAAAAGCATTCTCTGCCAGTCAACCTTAGGGCAGTGGGAGAACAAAGAAGGCGGTGACAACAAAGAAAGAGAAGAGTAAAAATTAATGATAAGTCATATCAAGGAAAGGAATAAAAGGTATAAAACGTTTATGAACGAATTAAATATATATATATATATATATATATATATATATATATATATATATATATATATGTGTGTAAACAACATATATATAAATATTATACATACAATTGCAAACATATTCATATATAACTACATGCACATATATACATAGTTCATACACATATAATTATATATTACATATATAGATTTGTGAATGATGATGATGGCTGTGACTCCTATTTATCATTATAAACTAATGAGAGGTAATGAGCGTGAAGCTGCTTTTTAAAAGAGTACTTACTACAATTACTAGTGGCCCTTCTCAAATTGAGGGGTAGAGCGTTCCAGAGACTGATAGCTTGAGCAGTGAACGAGTAGTGAAGGAAGCCAGTACGGTGAGAAGGAATGGAGAGAGCCAGAGTCTCAGAAGAACGAAGCTGCCGGTCATGAGTGTCGCATTGAAATTGGAATTTGCATTTCAAATAGTCAGGGGCGAATTTGTCATATAAGATAGAGAAAAGAGTGCAGAGTAACCTTTTGTGCCTTCGCTGCCGTATAGGAAGCCATTTCAGTTGAGCGCGGTAAGAGGAAACGTGATCATATTTTCGCAGACAAAAGATAAAACGAATACTATTATTTATTAGTCGATCCAGTTTGTCCAAGAGATCCTCATTTAAATCAGGGCAACACACATCAGCATAATCAATGATGGGGAAGATGAGAGCCTGCACCAATGCAACCTTTAACTTAATCGGAAGAAAGTTTCGGAGACGATTTAATGCACTTAGCTTAGCAATCACCGAACTACTAATGTGTTTGATCTGCGTAGACCAGCTTAATGTTGAATCAAAATACAGTCCAAGATTCTTGACAGCAGGCGAGAAGGGGATCGGTGAACCGTTAAACGTGACAGGTGCAACGGAACTCATGTCTAACTTAGCCAACTGCCGACTGCTTCCAAAAATTATAGCCTGGCATTTGATGGGATTAACTGTGATACCAAAATTATCAGACCAGAGAAGCAAGGTATTTAAATCAAGGTTCAGTTTATTTATTGCGGTGTTGATAGACTCGATGTCTGCTTGAGCGTAAATTTGGAGATCATCGGCATATAAATGATAAGAGCAGCTCAGCTGGGTAGACAAGAAATTTATGAAAAGGGAAAACAAAAGAGGAGATAAAATTCCCCCCTGCGGAACGCCAGCAGTAGTGCCGCACCAGTTAGACAAATTATTACCATGTCGAACAGCTTGCTGACGGTCACGTAGGTAGGACGAAAACCAATTAATTGAGTTAGGACAGAAATTTAGATGCTGGAGCATAGCAAGAAGGATGTCATGGTCAACCATGTTGAAAGCGTTGCTAAAGTCGACCAATACAAGTACCGTGACCATTTTATCCTCCATGCCTCCCCGAATGTCATCTGAAACTTTTTAGCAAATAAAAAAGTTCAAAAGAGGCTTCAGCCAATAGCAAAAAGTTATTTTGTAAATATGCGAAATATAGTTCGGTAAAATAATACCAATGACACATACATGATACTTGGTTGCATGATCTATAAATATGTCAAATAATGCATATAGCAAAAAAGACGTCGGTCAATAGTTTTCAGTAAAATGAAATTCAAACAAAAAAACTTCGGTAAAGTGTGCCCCTTAAACTATAATATGTATCCAATATCCAATAATAACCTATCTATTAATTTCGTACTTCGCGTTTTACTGTTTATGGTTAAAATAAATGTATTGTACATTTTACTATTAGCCATGACATTATTTATTCATAAGCAATTTTTCAGTAAAGTTTGTGAGTTTATGACGTTGTAGGGGGTAATCTCTGGATCTACTTAACCAATTTAAAAAATTCTTTTATAAATAGAAAGTCATATTATTTGTGAGTGGCATATAGGCTATCGGATAATTGGGGTTAAAATAGGGGTTGGAAGTCACTCTCATGCAAAGCAACTTTGTCAGTTTTAGAGCTTTAAATACATAATATTATGAAAATTTTATGTAAGTTTGTGATTATGAACAAAAGTTAACTTTAACACATTTTTTGGAAAATCATTCCATAAAGCATTAACTTAGGGGGTGGAACTTAGTACGCAACTTCGTCATTTTTGAAGTTATTTTAAAGACATGAAAATTTATATAATAGAAACAAAATTTGAAAGTATTACGTAGTAAAATCATCCCCAAAAGGGTTAATTAAGGAGGTGCAAGTTAGACAAAGTTTCCTTTATCAGTTTTGAAGTTAAAAGGGTGGATATTTATATATTATCTTATTGTTAGACACAAAAAAATAACTGTGCTACGGTTTTCTCGAAATTCATCCCCTAAGGGATTGTATACACAGACATGTATAAATGTTTAAGGAACTTCGTCATTTTTGAACTCAGAAATTTGAAAATTAATATGTAAGCTTATAATTAGAAAGAAAGAGAGAGAGGGAGGGAGGGAGCGGAAGAAAGAGAAATTCGGCGTGTCAGCTAGTAATGGATAAATTCAAAAACTACTGGACCGATCTCTAACGCCCCAAATCAGAGTCACTAATATAACTTTAATCGCTCTTTAGTAAAGAATCACCAGAAAAATTATATACTAAGGAGCGATTTAAGTAACCATTAGTGACTCTGAGTTGAGGCGTTAGTAACACGGCTATATTTTATTAAAAAAATAATTTGGGATCTATTCAAAAACCGAAGTAAAGCGAGGGCAGTTACTAGTATTTAACACATTCACTGCGTTAGGAGACTTATTCGATCTCTTGCAAGACTTTCGTATTGTGCGGCGACTAAAATCATGTTGTTTCACTCTGTTGCGGGAGGCCCTAACTTCTAAAGTTCTTTGTGTAATTGTAAGACAAATATACATATTTGCTTCTTACTGAAAGATGGATCCAAGGGCGTTAAAAAAAACTTTAGAGATGGAATAAGTCTCTAACGCACTGTAGTATAAAATGTTTCATTCCTTGCGTTAGGAGACGTGTTGATACTCGTGAATCGTACCCCTCGTAGCCGCAAGTAAGGGAGGCCGGGGAGCGCGGGCACTGCGTGTATTTGTTTTAGTGTTGTTCAACTGTCGATGCGGACGGTCACCCGCATGTTTGGAAAAAATACTATTATGTATATGTTATCTGTGTATTAAATATATTTTGAAGTCTGTTGGTGAATAATGAGTTCTTTTAAAAGAAAAAAGTGTAAAAAGTCCATTTATTTTGGTGTAAATAAATTAGACTTAGAAATAAATGATAAAAAATATAAAGAAAAATCATCATTATATCATTCCCATTTTTACCGACTTCAAAAAAGGAGGAGGTATTCAATTCGACTATATTTTTTATGTTTGTTACCTCAGAACTTTCGACTGGGTGAACCGAATTTGATGATTCGTTTTTTAATCGAAAGCTGGTGCTTGTCATGTGGTCCCACTGAGCGAGATCTGACAAGTAGTTTTTAAAGTATTTTGAAGTCAATTATTTTTTGGTTGTAAAATTTTGATTATTCAATAATTAAGTTAAGATTAAATACGCAATTTTAATACCCTAAATCGATTAATTATCTAAAAATTTTCACTTGCGTCGTGGTTTCATAAAACCATACAATTTAATTTTCTTTTTCCATCGACAGCTGAGATTTTATTTTATTCACATCACTAGTCACTACACATATTGAACTATCTTCCGTTGCGGTACGCGGTACAATCGATACCTAGTTTTTTTTGTGTTTGTAGTTTATCCTAATGTCATATCTGCGTGCGAACCTATCAAAAGATAGACCAATAGGCTATCTTGAACCCACAAGAAATTCATAAATATATCATTGGTTTTGAGAAAGATATAAATTATTTTCAAAATTGTTGTTTTAAGAGACTGATCAGGTCTCATACGCACCACAGGATAGTTCAGTTTCGAGATCTTTTAGGTCTCCAACGCACCACATGAAAGTTACTTGAAAAGGATGCCGCAGGGAACGTGTTAATAATGTTTAGTTATGCAGATGTTAGCTTTTTAATTTTTAGTCTTTTTACCCCACTGCCAGGAAGGGTTATGTTTAAATTACCTGTTTATATTTTCTATTACCTTACCTCATATCTTCCAAACCGCTGAACGGATTTATGCAATTATCATAAGATTATTTAAGATATCGTTAGACTCATCTTGGTATCCCAAGTGCTCAGATAAATATGTGAAATTAAAATGTAATTTAAAAAAATCGTGGCTGTGAGAGGCCATTGTTTGAAATATTAAAAAATAAAAATAAAACGAATACTGTAATATGGGTATTAAATTAAAGAACTCATCATAAGATTTTCAAAAAGGTGAATCATATACTTAGTCTGAATCATGATAGTTTTTTTACTTTGAATACAATTTTTTTTGGTGACATTGGAAGCATATCCGTAACTCTAAGAGAGTCACAAACGCGTGAAAATAATTTTTCAAGTTTAACATTAGGAGGGTGTCAGCTAGGGCAAATAAGAATCCTTACTGGTTGGAACAAAGTGATTCCAATGGGCTTACTGCTTCTATCACTACTTTTTAGGGTTCCGTAGCCAAATGGCAAAAAACGGAACCCTTATAGATTCGTCATGTCTATCTGTTTGTCCGTCCGTATGTCACAGCCACTTTTTTCCGAAACTATAAGAACTATAGTGTTGAAACTTGGTAAATAGATGTATTCTGTGAACCGCATTAAGATTTTCATACAAAAATAGAAAAAAAACCAAGAGTTTGATGATTGAATCCAATTGTATAAGATCCACACCAGCGGGGACTCGATTAGGAAATTACTTCGATTGGAAATGATTTGCAACAGATTATTGTTGTTGCGGAAATTTTATAGAGTACTTCATATCTTGTGTAAGTATATCATTAAAGAATAAAGAGGATTTATAGATACATAACAGCCTTATAATTTTCTCATTAAATTACTTTAGCTTTTGTTTTGTAGTCCTGGTTATTTTTCTATAAATAGCATTCCATCCTCGCCTCGCTAGTAAATAAAATACACAATTTTCCGAACAACAATCAAGTTTATTAATTTATAAAATTTTGTTAATCCCAACAAAAAAAAAAAATTGGTTGTCTGTAAAGTCGGTTTACGGACAATGGTTTTACGTGATAACGTCTATTTCGTAGAAGAATAATTTATGATATAAATAATGTAATGTAAGAACGTAATGGAAGCCCTACGCACGGAGCCGCGGTGCTACTCGCCAGTTGTGTCAGCTTGAACATGGCTTGACGCGCCACCGCGACCCGCGTATCTAGCTAGATTATAATATTAAATTTCATACTAACTATACGATTTTAAACATATTTGAGTTGAAAATTTGGTTTAAATCGTTTTAAATATCAGGAGCTGCGCGACATCTGTGATTTTCTTGACTACAACTAAAGTCCGAGTCGATGTACTGTGTAAAGTTCTTTCAAGTAGTTCATACCTATAAACAGAGATGACGCTATTGTAGATTTTCTTCCAAGCGGACCGATTACGCTTGAGTGGGAGAGAGACGGCCGGTCTAGCGTGCCTCTCTCTCTAATGCTGCGCGCGCTTCCGTGACGTTACTCGGTTTTCGTGAATGCCTCCCAGGCTCATCGTCTTTATAAACGTTATCACGTTAAAACAAAAAGACCTTTTGAATTAAATATGAAAGGATTCTTAATCCAGCCACTTAGAGAGAAGATATAAATCAGTGGGTTACATAGAGAAAAATAATTTAAGATTCAAGTAGGGATGATTGTTGTAAATTAAGAAAGTACTGTAATTTATTATCAAATTGTTATAGCCCAAAAACAAAACCATAGGATATTTTATAATATTTCACTATACGAGTACTTATTTTCGTTTATACAATACTTATTACTTAAATCCAAGTACCTAATGTATTTGAATCATTCGAAATGATCGGTTGGATTCCAAACTATTATAATAAAGCACCAGAAATAAATTGATATTGATAAACATGAATTCAAAAACATTACTAAGTATTACAATAATCTTCTGTTTTAAAAGATCTTATTAAACTAGGTAGGTACTTATCATATAGGCACGTCGTATTTCAATAGCGCGGTTAACGACTTCTCCCTTTCTATAATCAAGGTGATCAATATTAAAGATATCAGAAGTGGGATTAATGTGCAGGAAGACTACATTAACGTAATTTAAATTGGTTGCTGTTGTTTGCTTTATTGTTACTGATAATCAAAAACCTTAGTTTTGTTTATATTGAAACATTTATTTCTGGAATTATTGTTACTATTAACAATGTTAGTAAAATAATCTGCCTAATAATTAAGATACCTAAATGAAGGAAAATAAATAGCAGATATTAAATCCTAATATCTTAAGTACGTTTAATTTTTACCTACCTAATAGGTGCTTCTTATTTTCGCAATCATTCCTGATACCCTATGGTTCCAGCGCCTTGGTCCTTCTTAATGCACCTAAACAAAAAGCTGTTAAAAATAAATTGTCATTAAAACAAAAAGTGCGATATTGTGCACATGCATTAACAAAGTAATATTTTTTATTAATTTCTCCTTAAAAAAAACTCTGCAGTCAAAACTGTCGCATAGACTATAGAGTATAGATGGACGTTTCTAATGAAGCTGTACCGGTATTTTATTTGGCATAGGTTCGCGGGTTCACAAGCTCGAGTCTCGCGAGTCTCGCGGCGGGCCCGCGAAGTCCCGTGCACCCACCATCCGCGGCGCCGCCCCGCTCGGTTCGCGGTCTCCATGGCGACCAGCTCAAATGACGTATCGATCCCGCGAGGGGGTACGGCGCTCGCGGGGTGGCGCCGCTCCACCCGACCCCCCAACCCCCCTTGAACCCCTGCCACCGCCACTCGACCGTTGGCCCATGCAAAATGACGGATGTAAAGTTTGGATATACCTCCTTGGAAGGAAATAATATTTTCATTAAAATGAAAATGAGGTACCTAAGTAAGGTTTTGATATTATTTTGTTCCGCCATATTTTATTGTGAATGGTGAACGGATCCGAGAACCCAAACTTTATAATGTTAAGGAAAATCAAATTATAATTAAGTACATTATTTTTGAAGCACACTTATGCCCCTTCCCAGTGTCACTAACGGTTAATTAAATCGCGCATTAATACAGAATTTGTATGGTGATTCTTTATTAAGGAACGATTTAAGTAACGCTACATTAAAGACTGCTACAAACTGTTACTACTCACTCAAAGGCTTAGGAATGCTAACGTTGGATTAGGAACTGCTATCGGATGATAGCAACCTGATTCGATAGCATAGTGTCCCCTCGGAAACCAGTGTAAACACATCGAATAGGTCCTACCGCATTCAACATGGTTAATTCAATTTATGATGAATATTTCTACGTGTATTTCCTTCAGCCATAATTATGTTCAAACTTTGACTTAAATTATATCAAAACGCAGACTTCTTTTAGATACTAAAGTTATTCGAAAACCTGCTAACTTCGTCGGGAACTTTTAATTGCTAAGAAACTAAGTAGTAATTGACATTTTTTTCTAATTAGAAGTGTGTTCACCGAGCCAAGCATGTTATTTATCGATGTGTCGCGATTGCGAACTAAGAATAGAGCTATTCGTATATAGTTTTTTGGTTTTTACGTACTCTATGAATTTTGCTATTGACACGTATTGTCAATAAGGTAAGAGAAATTTTTCCGGCGCCAGTTTTGTAAGTAAAAATATTATTATTCTCTATCCGTAGTAGCGCATGCATTACCAGATTATTGTAATTGTTGTGTATCAGTTATAATCAGTTACCGATAAGTCGGAAGGCTTGTTTGCAAGAAGTATTCAGATTCAGTTGCTGATGAGTCGGGTAGCCTGTTTGCAAACAGCATTCAGAATCACATTGACTAGTAACGGAATCAGACCAGTTTGTGAGGCTTGGGCTGGCTATAAGGGAAGGTTGGAGGCCATTCAGAGGGAACAGCCTTCATGTACCCGTGAATCAGTATCAGAGAGAGGATCACTTGTTGATTAGGTATCACACAGGTTGAACCAGCCCTGCGCCAACGCCAACTTTGGTATCCAAATACAAAGTATCACGGCGGGTGAACTAGCCCAGCGTTGGATGGGAATTAAAAAAGAGAACAGAACAGATCATCATTCATACTCACACTTTCGCCGTGTACCTTTCTAACTTTAGGTATTTGGTGACACGATTCTCCCATAATAATAAATCGTACATTCACTAATCCATAACAATTTATTATTATTTCATGATCTCGATACAATATGATACTAATAAATACACTTAGTAACAATGATTACAAGTTTAGTTCCTTAGTGATATTCGTTTATAATCATACTAAATAATGGGATGTGGGTACCTATGCACAGTTTTGAATGGCAACTATTATCTCATACCGAATTTATAGGACTACACGACACTAATCGACTACAGGTATAGGACTACTAGTATCAATTTATTTATAGATCGAGTATAGATCTAAGATATATACTAAACTACTAGTGTTTTTATCAAACGATGTTCTGACATCAATCACCTATATTCCCTATTTTCTAGATTGGAGTATCTTGATACTCCATGTAAGTACTTATTCAAAATTATGTTACATACATAATATTAAAGTATACAAACACCAACTTATTTCAAAGAATAGCTGCACAACTGCAAAAACAGGTTATGTACACTCCAGGTCAGACATACAATGGTACCCACCAAAATTGTTTCATTTATATTAAAACAATACAGTTTTATTATTTTTACGCTTTTTTTCATAAGTACATAGACGTTGTCGTAGCAGTATACGACGTTGAAATTACACAATTTGCATTCAAATAAATATTTTTAAATCAAGTCATTGCTATGTTTAAAAGTCTCTTCTAAAATTTTGTTTCAAACATTAACATAATTAAGTGGTTCTCAAAGTTTTCCCATTATAAACTTAGCGAGAAATTTTATTTTTCCCTCAAGTCACGCGTCTCTGTGTGCGCGCGTATAGACGACACAGCGAATTGGATTTTCTCTGGTGTGAGTAAACCTACTTTTGCTGATAGAACAACAAACTGCATAGAGATTCTTATTATATTTTATTATGGTTATTATATAATTAACAATTTTACATGTAGGTACGTAAACTTAATCAAATAATTAACAAAAATTTGCATTTTATACATAGTTTCTATGTAGTATCCATTAGTGAACCTCGAATTTATCTTTTGTAGAAAGCAATTAATATAAACTTTTATTACTTAAATATAAGTAACTAAAATTTTTTCAGTTAATTTCATTTGGTGAAATTCAGGTTCTCTTTGTGAATAACCTGAGCACTAAAACCTAGCATAATTTAAGTGCAACAATGTAATGTAGGAATAGGAATAACACGGACAGGAAATATCAGCGGATAACTACATACATCAGTTGTCGTTTTTGGTTGTATAGTTATCCCCTTTCCATTCCATAAATACATTCTCCAGGTGAAGCTTATCTTGCCTCTGTAATTTTGTTCCCTCGGGTATTCTTTATGTTTACAGTTACAATTTTTCGCACTCCTATGAAATGTCCTGGTAGGAAGCTTGTAAAAAATAAATACTTTGAATATGTATATGTTTTTGTATTCGTATAATATTATACAGCTAATGAAAAAAGCGTATATTCTCTTAGAATTATTACTAATATTTATCTGTACACTTTTTAACTATATTCACAGCAATATCATTGAATTCACAGATGTGTAACATCTTTTACGGACACCTGATTTTAGTCACATACCTCTTTTGGCTTCCGCATTTATAGCTATCCTAAAACTTTAATTAATCCAATATTTTTCCATCATGCATGCTAACTGCTATTAAAATTAATAAATATACTAATTATTCTAAATAAAATAATACATGAACTACTCCATAGCTTTGAGTTTCAGTCATAACGTCTTTCCTCGATGCGAACCAAGAAATATAGATCCTCGCGAGCAAAACCTGTACTAAATCACTAGTCTGCATTATTACATACATATAATTCTACTATCAGTAATAAATACCCACGACGATGTTGCAAAACTTTCGTAATTTCACTCTGGAAATTAAGCAATTTCAAACAAAGCCAATGTAAATAACGTAACCTATGTATACCGCGCAGAGCACATACTTACCGAGCTTTTATTAGCGGATGAATAATAAAATCCTATTAAAACCGTATAACACATGCTTACTTACGCTTACTTATACATACATATAAAGGAAGTAACCGCTTGTCAACAATAGGCTAGTTGACAAAATTTGGAAATTAGTTTAAAACTATAGCTTAGCATCTATTTCACCCCAAAAATATATTATTCTAAGAAAAATAAGTCTTTTACATTAGTATTTTGAGTTTTTAGAAATGAACTTGAAATTGACCGCGAAAAAGGCCAAGACTGTCATGGCGTTTTGAATTTTTGAACGTCACACCTGGCGAAACAGCCGTATTTGTGTATGACAGTCAATTGTGTTTTTTAATAAATAATGAATTCCTCGTATTATAAATAGTGTATAGTGCCCCAATGTAAAAGTACAACGATAAAAACGCCAAACAAATTATTCATATACGTTCCAAACAATAAACAAATACGTAGAAAGTGGTTAAATATGGCAAGGAGGCAAGATGCTCTTACTTTATCAACTGATTCCACAATTTATTTCTGTGAAGATCATTTTGATGTAAGTAATAAACACAACTTGATGTATCTATTTATAAATGTATAGTAAAAGAAATGAATTTTGCAAAATCTACCATAATATACCACACATAACCTATAAAATGTTATGACATTCCATAGTAGGTAAATGCGACTCTCTGACTGGTAACTGCTAATTAAATGAGACTTTGTTTGTTCTTCACATTATACTTACACAGAAGTTTTAACATTGCGGAATTCCGATGAACAAAAATCGGTGTTTATTGCAAAAAATTTGCCAAGCATAACGGCGTCAATTTTGGGCAAATTACTGCTGTTTGCTTTGTTAAATCCTGATTCCATAGCAAATTATATCTGTCTTTCAAGATTAAACTAAAAACGAACTGTATTAATTTAACGAGAATTGCTGAAAACTCCAAATAACCTGTTCATTTTATACGAAAATGACAGCTACAACGTAGTGTTTCGCGAGGTGTGACGTCACGCTTCCATGCGCTTCACTGATTGATGTTTAATGTCACGTGATTAAACGCCTCAATTTGTCGATTTTATTTTCCAAAAATATTATTAATCTTTTATTATTTTAATAGAAAAGCTGCATTTTTGTTTACTAATTATCATGGTTAATCATTGGAAACTCTAAGCCATTCGATTTATAAGAATAAATCGAGTGGAAACAAGCCTATTCCACCTACTTAATTGGTAAGTGGCGATGAAGTGTAATATTATCAAATAAAATTCTCTGTTAAGTGCGGTCCTCTCCATACATTTATTTACTGTCGCACTACCAGAGAAGGTATCTCATGTGATGAGGTAGACATACATGTAGAGTTATGGATCACCTAAAACAAACATGTTTGATAGGTCTAGATCCTAGAATTCTAGATCAAAGCGTACAAAAGTGGAAACAAGCCTATTCCACCTACTTAATTGGTAAGTGGCGATGAAGTGTAATATTATCAAATAAAATTCTCTGTTAAGTGCGGTCCTCTCCATACATTTATTTACTGTCGCACTACCAGAGAAGGTATCTCATGTGATGAGGTAGACATACATGTAGAGTTATGGATCACCTAAAACAAACATGTTTGATAGGTCTAGATCCTAGAATTCTAGATCAAAGCGTACAAAAGTGTAGAGGCTCAATAGCAATCGACACGCGACTCGAGTTACGATACGATATAAAATTATTTAGTTATGATTAAAAATACGAGTAGTACCTGGGCTGTTACCACTTTTATTTACATATATTGTAACTATAAACTCACAACTGCAACTTTTACATGATTTTCCACTCTTTAATTATGCATAATAATTTTCCGTTCCGTTTATAATGACATCATGTATTTCCCCTGCTGTAGAACTAAATTCGTAGCCTTGCATATCTATTACCTTAACAGCAATTACTGGGAAAATGATTTTAGAGTTACGCGTTCTTATTTTCCTCCACAATATCTGATTCATCTCATTCATCATATTAACTATTGAAATTGTTTCTATGTGACGGTGGCCACTTACCATCACGTGGATAGTCAGCTCATTTTTCAGTTAGTTAAAAAAATACTTAACACACCCGAGGAGTTGGAGGCTGTCTCACTACTACCCACTACGCCCCCTTCTTTCTACCGACTAGGGTTGGCCAGCGGTTATCGTAAGATAACAGTCGTTAAGCCTTGTTGGAAACCTCCAATATTTTTTAATGGAAAAAGCCCGCAAACTAGCTGACGATTCACCTGATAGTAAGTGGCTATCGTCGCCCATGTTCCACATCAGCGACACCAAAAGCATCACTGATGCGTTGCCGGCCAGGAAAGAGAGAAGAAAAAGAAAGAAAATGAATGAAAATGAAAGAATATGGCTTAAATGAAAGCTCCGACACTTAGGTGGCCACGATCCTCTCCACGAATTCGCACTGAATGGAATCTACGTTGATAGAGGCTCTAGGCTTCCTCAAGTCAAGAAACATGTGCTAAGTAGTGGGCCATCAATGGGTTGAAGCCAAGCCAGTAACTGGAAGTTAACACTACAACCTAAAAACTGTTAGGTTAGGATTTATTTAAAGATGAATCCAAATCTTCAATAAAATTAATAAATCAAATCTATCTCGTTATTGTTGAAAGTTACTGGACAATTAACAAAAACAATCATGTAGATAGCTAAGTTGCCCATAATAACCATACATAACTAGTACCCTACCTGTCTGTCTGTCTAGACGTAGTTAAGTACGTGTGTACGTATGCAGATATGTCTATCAAAGGGATCTGCAATATGCAACCCTAGTTCCCCGATGGCAATTATATCGGCGCTTTTACGAAGGGGCCCACTAAATTGATCTAACGGTCAGTCTCTTCTCTTCTTTGATGTTACGTTTTAATTACTGTTTACCTACAATTACTGTTTTGGAGACGTTTTATATTTATTTATGGATGTTTGTATTGCATCTATTAATTAAAGTACTTCACAAAATATATATTAAACTGAATATTTTATTTACATGTACATTTAATTAAGTAATTATCACCTATGTATGTGATTTTGGTTATTTTGGTACATATTTTTATTATGTAAATGATCAAGATGTTATTTAAACGTTCACGTAGATTCGTAAAGTACTTAATTTAATTAAAACGTGGCAGCGTGGGAAGCAGCGTTGTAGAAACGACGACAAGATACACTGACGATAATAATTTCGTACCGTATAATATTATGATCTAGATGGTGATAATGTTGAGAAAACTTTGACTGTATGGCGTATTAAACGAAGAAAAATACACTGTCATTTTGGAATTCAGAAATCAAGCAAGCCCGGCATAAAGATTGTTAATCATCAATAGGCTAAAAAAATCATAATGATTGTTGATTGACAATCATGCTTGTACGTGTAACCTTCGTACATGAGACAACTGGTAGTATCACTAACAATCTTTGTTATAAATGGAACATACAAGTGGTTTAGCCAGCGCATCATAGATGGCGCTACACTACTTAATTTCAAATTCACTTTCATATTACTAGAAAGGTGTGATTTTAAAAAATTACATTTTGTACTCAACGATTTATTATGTATGTTACCAGTAAAGCCCGATTTCAGGTTAAACTAGTTTGACCTAGGCCAAACGAGCCAGATTGTTGAGCTCTTTACCTCTATGCATGAGAGATCAGAGGGTTTTTACCCTCTTTCCCATGTCTTATTAATAAAATGGCTAAATCGATTAAATATGGTTCTCTGTATAGCATTTGTGATTAATTGGTGATTGTTGTAAGATAAATGTTATGCTGTTAACTCGGGGACGCTGCAGTTGTTAATTTTCTCATTTATCTAGAGTCGATTAGGAGTCTGGTTTGTAGTCGGAGTCTGGTATGTAGTCGGAGTCTGGTTTGTAGTCGGATTCTGGTTTGTAGTCGGAGTCTGGTATGTAGTCGGAGTCTGGTATGTTGTCGGGGTCTGGTTTGCAGTTGGAGTCTGGTTTGTAGTCGGAGTTTGGTATGTAGTCGGATTCTGGTATGTTGTCGGGGTCTGGTTTGTAGTTGGAGTCTGGTTTGTAGTCGGAGTCTGGTTTGGAGGCCTAAGCTGTCTTTACTTTGGATTTAGACTAAAGCTAGTAGGTATGCTTATTTTCTATGAATTTCTCTCAACTTGCCATTACGTGGGATTGTTTTCAAGCAAAGCTTGCATGAATTTATAAAAGCGCTTGTAAACCAACCCAATTTCAAATAAAAATATTTGAATTTGCAATAAATTTCTGACCATCTATCTAATTCTAAACTCACCTTTGATGTGACTTTTGCAAAATTTACACACGAGTTAGGGCTTAATTGCAGAAGAACTTTCAGAGCTCCATCGGAGGTCTAAGTCACATTATAATAATTTGACATACTTAGGACTTGATAGGACTTTAATTTATGTTATTTATTTCAGTCTTATTACATAAGACTTTCTATTTTGTGTCTTTTTAATGTTGTAAGTATCGTTGTGTCAATCAAGTTACTGCAGGAGACAACTTTACCGCATTTTATAATTTCTGCCGACAACAGACGTTAAAAAATTCGAAAAAAGTAAATTCCCATCCGCTAACACAATAGCACAATGATTACGAGCATAGTTGAGCTTACAAAGAAAATCACAAAGATGATCACAATCACAAACATGAAGAAGACGCAGTAACTACAAGTATTTAATTTGTGTTATTACGCACATTCTAAACTATTCAAAATCATAAAATGAAATACTTATTTATAAAATTGCATGAGAAGGTAAGAAAATAGGTTTTCTTTCTACGCATTAATTTCAGTTTATGTTACTGATATTGTGTTAAATTCGTGAAGTCATTCAACACAGTTAACAATTTCTCTCACAAACTGGTTATTAGTTTGTACAGACTAACTTTATTTAAGCTTTATGACTGGAACAGGTTATTCCATAAGGTATAATAACAGAGTCAATAAGAGTAAAAACTCCGAGGGAGTAATTATAAAAGCATTATTGAATTAATGTTATTTAAGTTGAATTCCTTTATATAGGTTTTTTGAGTCATTCTTATATGATGTACCTACTTTGTGAAGTGTATGAAGCGTTACCTACTTTGTTTAAACCGTATCAATTATTGAATGCTTGTATTAATTGGCTTGCAAATAGATAAAAAATAGCATGCTCATTTATCTGATGCTAACTGTAATATTTACCTTTAAAAGTTATGTTAACATAGTTAAGATGCGTAATAGCAATGCATGAAATGCATCACTATAGACTACTCAAGAGCTTTTTATTGGCCTATCAATATTCTATGGACTATGTACTTACAATATATTTTACCGAAGACTAGTAACCCACCCCCAAGAGTAGGCAGACAAGAATTCTAGAAAAAAATGTTAATAAAAATTCCAAAACAGATTTACGTTACAGATTCAGCTACCTTACAATTTTATTATGTACGTATGTACCTATTATGTATGTAGGTATAGATAATATTTTCAATTTGACATAAGGCATTGGTCCCGTACATGTACAGCATAATAGGACGAGACATCCCCGCCCCGCGCGCCCCTCCCCCGAGCACCCCCACCCCAGCCGGCAGCCTGCACTGGAATGCCCATTGTCCGGCAAATATGATGTTGGCGAGCCACTTATGTCAATAGCTACGTTTGTTCCTACAAATTGTGAGTTATCGCGTCGTTTCCTATTATTCAAACAAAGATAAAATTAGCTCCTCGGACTATAAAATGTTGAAAAACTTCGGTAATCGCTCGAAAATAAAACCTTGCATTAATGTGACAAATTGATATTTGTATGAATGTATAGATTTGTTTAATAGGTTAAATGAGTTAACAATGACATACCTGGTCAAAAAGTATAAATAAACCGACTTATTCAATTATTTTGAAACGCAGAAATATTTCAGGAAGCTAAGGAATATAAAGCACACTGCAATATGAAACTAGATCTGTGTGTTCGATTAGAAGTCAATCCAATATGAAGAGAAACTCAGTCATGTTTTAGGAAGGACTCGTGCGCCACAAGGAATTGAAGCTGGAGCGCGAGTTACGTATTAGTACAAATGCATGGCGTCAGTGGCGACTGGCGTCATGGCGTGGCAGAGTAACGCATAGATGCATCGAGGGCATTATAATGTTGTAGTGAAGTTATTAGTGGTTGAATCAGGCGAGGCGCGCGGTGGAGTGAACGTTGTCAAGGCCAACTGAGGTCACTCCACCGACGATCTCCGAGCCACGATGCCAGAGACCGGTTCTACAATTTTTAGACTCTTTTTATTTTCATTTTTGTATACACGACGCTGAGACTAAACAATGTTTATAATGCCAGCCCTCCTCAGATTACCATTTATTTTAGAAAATGAATTAATGCTTTGCGAGGCTTTCATATACCTAATTATAGGTATGAGATTTTACTCAGAGAAAATGGTATTTGATCGAATGATGTGTGTACTAGGTAGGCTTCGAATTTTTAATTTACTTTCTAATATCCCGAGCGTTCTACACTTCAGGTTTTACATCTCTACATTTACGACTCCCATGATGACTTATGTTTCCTTATGTAAAATTTTTACAACTTATGCGTATAATTTCGTATATTTCGTCAATTATAATAAATTATTAAGTAACCTATCTATAAGTAAGTACCTACCTAGCTACAGTACTCTAAAACTGACATTCAGAATTGAGCACAAAATTACAAAATAACCTACTTCTTAATTTTAAAGGTCCTATTGCGTATCTCGCTTCATAAAAAGAATGGGGTTATTCAAATAAACAGTGTAAAAACCATTATATTATACACATAGGTATAACACAAGTCTCAAGTAGATATTTAGGTAAGTATCTACAAGATTTTCCAGTATCGAAAGAATCAAGAAATTGTAAATTATAGGTGCATACAGCTAGGTATACATACATTTCAAAAAGTAGAGCTCTACTAAATTCGAATGCCGTCCATCCAGAAGCCAAGGTTGTATAACAAACCCTATACCTAACGGACAAAACCGAAATCACGAGGACTATTTTACATTATATATCTACCTAGATATTTAGTCGTAAAACTAGTATATCAAATATAATATAATTGAATTATATTGTTATCTATTTTTCAGGAAATTCTAGGTAAGTAGCATAAGTAAATAGATGTGTTTTTGAGAGTAGTTAATGTAAGAGGT
Source organism: Thymelicus lineola (assembly GCA_963932265.1). Classification (NCBI taxonomy): domain Eukaryota; kingdom Metazoa; phylum Arthropoda; class Insecta; order Lepidoptera; family Hesperiidae; genus Thymelicus; species Thymelicus lineola. Next base: position 9,258,434 of record OZ010686.1, read on the forward strand.
TTCAAACTTTCAACCACTCTTGTGAGCTTTCTCTGCCCGTGGCCCGTGCTCGTGGTGCATCCTGCTAAACAAAGAGTTTTCGCCTATCTGAACTTCTTTGGGTTCTGCATCACCCAGATCAATCCCGACGGTAATCAGTCACGGCAGTAGCCCGAAGGAAATGTTGCCTGCCAGCTAGTCACCTCCCACCTTTCTAGAATTAATAATGAAGTTATGTAAAACATATTTTAAGTGTAGGGTCGGAGGGGCAGTAATAAGTCGTTACCCCGCTTCTTCGTAATCGGCAACGCGTCAGTGATGCCTCTGGTGTTATTGACAACGTAGATATATGTATAGGCGACGGGGACCATTTACTATCAGATGACTTGTCTGCTCATCGGACATCCATTTTTATTAGAAGGGTATCAATCAACTACAAATGAAAAGATAAAACACAAGGAAGTAGAATGATTACATAAACGCAACATGAAATGTCAAATATTGTTTAAATTAACCAGATATGTCTGTTTTTGATACGACCGTTTGTTTATTTTCACAAAACTAGTTTATTTTTATTGATTGTTTGATAGCCGGCAGATGGCGCACGTAGTGCTCGCACTGGCCGTGTACGGTAAACATGACACCCTCAACGTTTGCTATGGAATTTTTACACGCTGCGTAGCTCTGAATACCAATGTTCATTAAGACCGTTGTGGGGTTTCCCGGACAGATTTGAAATCTTTGGGAACCTGATAAATATAACGACAGCAGGTAAAATAATGTGAAGTTTTTGTGAGTGTGTCTAATCAGTCGAATACTTGTTCAATATAAAATTTTACTTTGATGGACATTTTATTGACTTTAAAACGAGCCTGCCGAATATCAGATATTTTTGTACCAAATGAAGACCTCCGACAAGGCTTAACGACTGCAATTTAAAGAAAACAACCGGAAACGATAGATTAGCGAAAGTGGTCATAAAAATTTTATACCAAGGGTCACCCCTCGAACAACGTTACTCTGTGGATCACTTACGATTGACAAAAGTCTTCATTATAAATGAGTATTTCGTGATATACAAGACTAGCGCCCTACCCACGGGTTTTCTCGCGTTTTCCGGGATAATAATTGCCCCATATCGTATTCATTTTAGAACTGAAGTAACTTATCTAAGAATTTAAAGAAAATGACTTTTATACATTGAACGACATAAAAACATGTATTCTATGCCCAATAAATAATAAAAAATGCCCAATTCTTCAATTACATTTTTGGCGTTTACCAAAAAATACGAATTTTGGATACAATTCTAAAGGTGCGGCATGTTTTTATGCCGTTCAACGTATAAAAGTCATTTTCTTAAAATACTTAGGTAAGCCAATTCAATTCTAAAAGTGCAGTCTACCTGTATGCTAAATGTCATGAAAATCCATTCAATAGTTTTTGCATGAAAGAGTAACAACCTCGCAAACTTTCAGATTTATAATGTTAGTAGGATATATTGTTTCAATTTAATTTAATTTAAAAAAACACGTTAACATTTAACGGCAATGCAGAAAATGATTCAGAAATGTGCCTGAATGTGAATTACGAACTGTAACATTTTTTATGATAACTACTCATGCTTCGCTAGGTATGTGTATCACTTAAATACATCCACACGTTGGAAACATTCAGAAATATCAACGAACTGAAGAACAATGGAGTATTATGTGGTAATAGTGGAAATATATTCGTTTGCTTATGCGTGGAAAAAAAGTATCTAAACAAATCGCGGTATTGTTATACCCGATACAAGATTAAAACGACCACTCGCTTATAATAATTTTATGGTCATGCATACACAAGGCGATATTTATTGGGATCCAAGAGGAAAATTTGCAATTTAATACAATTGATTATTTATCCTTCAGCTTTATAGACCTAATAAGTAATACAATTTCATATTGTTAGTCGTAGAAGGAATTTGCTTCATTCATATTTCAATCTTGTCAGTTTGTATGTATTTTTTGTTGCAATTTTAGTGCTTCAGCATGTAACGAGATGTTAACATCACAACCTGGTTTGTTTTGCCACATATTTTCAATTTTATCCTTGTTTGAGACAAAAGACTAAATGGACTGCGACCACTATAACGAGAGCTTCTCCTCCTCCTGCATACTATAGTAAAGTAGAGCACTCGGGGATATCTATCAAGTTTATAAAGGTCTTTGTACGTGGTCCATTCAGCGCTTCGGGCAAGTCACTTGTCGGGGTCATAACCTGTTTGCGACCCCTCCTTGTGGGATCACGGGGCTCGACAAGTTTCTATCGCTAGGAAAACAGATCCGTCCGTGTGTTCACTAAACAAATTAAATTCATAATTCTTTATTGCGTCAAACATGGTACATAATAATATGGTGGTAACAATAACATGTCAATGGTCAGCATATTTGGCTGGATGCAGCATGCAATTTCAAATTTATTATATTAAATTTAATTAACATTTATACATTAAATTACCTTCTTACAATATTGCAATCATATTTTAACGTAATGAAATCTATTGTATTTTCTTCGTTACAAAATTTGGGGGCACGGTCGTGGCCCCGCCGAGACGAGGGCGCTACCTACCTTTTCTCGAAGCGCTTTGTCGTTTTTAGAACCCTTACTTTTGGATTATACCTGATAAACAAAAGTAGGATATGATGTAAATAGTGGACTTATTAAGCATATAAAGTTTCAATTGCATAGCTCTTATAATTTAGATTTTATTGATATCTAAAACACCCCAATTTCGTCACTCACTGATGATCATCAAAATTAATTCGTACTTTCTGAAGTCCTAGAAAGCTGTAATATGTAGGCTATTATTTGTACACCAACAACAAAAAATTCTAAAACTTGGAACTTTTACCTCCCAACCCCTTAAACTAGAGGATGGTAGTTTGTATGAAACATTTGACAAATTTTGATACAAAAGGTCTAGAAATTGATATAGGTTCCTTGTTATAAGTAATAAAATATATATTTCAGGATTTTTAGTAAATCACCCCTCATCTTTTAAATTAGGGGGTGGAAGTTTGTATGGGTTTTTCATATACTGTCATAAGTATCTAACTTATAAAAAGAAGTGAAAGCCCACTAAAACATTTTCATGAAAAAAGGTTGCATAAAAGCTTGGATCTAAATGAGATCTGATAACTTTTTGATGTAGAGCCATATGCTCTCGTCTGGGCAACATTTTACATGAAAATGTTTTGGTGGGATTTTGTTTTCTTGCACAACTTATGTAAATATTGCTTCTTTACTTTTAGTTTGTTGTGATTTTGAGGACAAAAGAGAAAGTATGAAACATTGCTCATTCGAAAATTATGAGTAATGGTTCTCGAAGAACGCTACATAAGTTATTAATGTCATAATGTCATAAATACTAAAATTATTATTTTCTTACTTTGTTATAGCATAACATTATTTAACACAATTCGCGTGAAAAGCCTTTACTGTACCTAGTCAGTATATCTATGAATCCGTGTTAAGTGGCTGTTAAATCTGTTTGCGACGAACCTGTAAACGGTTGAAATGACGTAGAAAACATGTTGTATCTATTAAGTAGTGGCGTCCCGAGGCCCGTGGATATTGTTAAGACACACAATGCGAGTGCAGCAGGCCGATGTGCCTTGTGAAATGTTGCACGACTACTTTTTTCGTCTGGATTCTATACTCACGATAGTCGTTTTTTAAGCCGCGAGCTCAAGATGTACAGGTTTATCTGTTTAAAATTTATTAACATCGAGAAACAATTTCAAATCCTTTTCTTCAGATGGCAAAGGGATTCATGATGAATGGAATTGTATCCTATTAAGTATAAGATTCTGCTTTTATTTACAAGGCTTTAATGTTACCTTTAATTCCAGTTTTGGATATATCGCCAGTATCGCAAAGAAGATTTAATAAGCTTGCCTAGAACAATGACTCGCGAATCTTCATTGTCGTACATTATAATAATATATCTTTCCAAATACGAAGCCTTTTATTTCTGTAATCTGAGATACAAAGCTACAAAGTCTCTCAATATTTCGAATAAATGTAGTTTAGAGTAAAGATCAAGAATTGTAGGTTTTGTATAGATAAAACCTACAATTATAGACTTTCTAAATTAATCTTCTCAAGCAAAAAGATGGTAGCTAACCTAACGGGCTTCACAGTAGCTAATACAGACATATCTACATATATAAAACACATAAAATGTTCGTACGGATGTCCTTTATAGACTCTGAAACCATCTAAATAATATGCTACAAAATGGTTTCATTTGAAAGGCAATAATCCCAAGGTGGTTTGAAACCACAAAAAAAATGCATTAGGCACATTCCGACCGCTGTAAAATTCGATTTTTCCCTTTTCCCATACAACAATTTGGAAATAATATGTAAAGATGGCGAATAAACAGACTGTCAATAAAAAAATACTGATCTATCATTGTCACCAGAAATTTTGTCAGCGTTGTGGAACACGCTGGGTACCCGCTAGTAAGAAATACCAAAAACCAAACATATAAACCAAAATAATCAATAGACCGAGGTTAATTCAGCAAAGGCAGTATCCAGTGGCTAATTATGTCACAAAAAGCAAAAAGCTTTGCGGCAAGATGTCATTAGTGCAATATGTCGTAATATGATTTCCAAAACGCAAAATAAACGACCGTGTGTACTGACACACTTGCTCATTAGTAGCGCGAAGGCATGCTAATATTAGGCAATTGCTATTTACTCAAAATAACAAGAATTATATTATTACCTACTCCTTGATTTGTGAGCTTGCTATCTGTGTAGGGTGATAGAGGGGTTGATTTTTAAAATATAATAATTAAACAAGAATACGTTCAAAACAAGTGTAAAAAAATATGAAAAACGCATTGAAGTATAATATTATAGAACAGACATCGCGAACAAAATGTGCCCCGCCCGGGAGGTTCGATTTTCAAAATTGAGCCCTCGTTTTCCTTTCAAAATCGAACGAATCCATTGAAGATTGAAGCCATGTAGCGCCAATGCATTGACATACATGGTGTTCGCGGTGTCGGTTCTATACGCTAGTAATAATACTTCAATGAAAAAAGGTCTTTTACTGTGGTAAGTACAATAAAGTCTAAAAGGTAAATAAATATTCTGTAAAAAAACCGGGCAAGTGCGTGTCAGGCCACGCGCAATGTAGGGTTCCAAAGTTGTAAGTTTATCGACTACTACTCATTAACTACTTATGCTAACATAGTCGTAATAGTTTTTCTTGTAAATTCATCTTATAACCTATTTTTGACAATTTTTTCACTGATCCAACTCTAACCGTTTAGCCGGCGGGGGACTGAGACTCTAACCAAAATTAGCACTTTAAAGCCAAATATTTCGCAAACGAACGCTTAAATCCAAAAGTGTTCTGAGGTGTCACTTTGCAATATGATAGAATGTATGTGAAGTTAGACGTGATTATACGTTACGTGTCCATAACTCATCTCATTGTCAATGTACAATCAACAAGTCGATGTACATAAAGGATAAAATAGTTAATTCGGATAATAAAATAAAAACCACCTGGGATATCATTAAAAATGAGACCGGCAACTCTAAATCTTGTGACTTTAGTTATGAAATAATGATTAATGGAATCAAAATCAATTCTGATAAAGAAGTGGCAAGCGTTTTTGAAGAGTTCTTCCGCAACATTCCCGTTAAATTAACTAGTACACTATCCTCTTCTTTAACAGAAGCATTTTATCTATTAAGAGATAATGTTAAGGAATGCAATGTGGTATTTGACTTTAAGCACATTACAATCAGGGACATAATTAAAGTTTTCCAGTCTCTGAAAGTAAAAAGTACGGGTGATCTCTGGGGTATTTCAGTAAAAATAATTCGTCACATAATAGATATTATAGCTCCTTGTTTAGTTGTAGTTTTTAATAAATGCATAGATCTTGGTGTATTTCCAGATCTAATGAAATGCAGTAAAGTTATACCATTATTTAAAACAGGTGAAAAAACGGATATTAATAATTATAGGCCAATTTCTATATTACCAACACTCAGTAAGATCTTCGAAAAGATCATACTGAATCAGATGCTAACCCACTTCAACAATAATAATTTATTACATCCGGAGCAATACGGTTTTACTAAAGGTCGTAGTACAACAGATGCCGGAGCCAGGCTCTTAAAGCATATATATAAAACCATCAAATACTTAGGCGTCGAATTAGATGAAAGACTAAGCTGGCGAACGCATGTCCATACTTTAGCAGGAAGGGTCAGAAAAATCATATATATTTTTAAAAGGTTGCGAAGTTCAGCAGATGTGCAGACATTGAACATAGTGTATTCTAGTTTATGTGAATCAATTATTTCTTATTGCATACCAGCGTGGGGCGGAGCAGCAAAAACCATACTCAAAGAGCTAGAAATTGCACAAAGGGCTGTTCTTAAAGTCAAAAACTTCAAACCCTATAGGTATTCGACAACTTCCCTGTATTCTGAATGTCGTGTGTTGACAGTCAGACAACTATTTATCTTGCGTACAATTCTTCGTAAGCATGCCACGGTTCCATATGCATTAAGCAACGTCAATGCACGCAAACTAGATAGACGTAGACCTATATCTCCTTGTCCGGCGATACTGCACCGAACTGTTTTTGCTAGCCGGCACAATTACGTATTAAGTGCAAAAATATATAACAAAATACATAAACGACTAAATATTCTAACATTATGTAAACGTGATCTTAAAATAAAACTTAAAAACTACCTACTAAATACCGACTATGAAAACACAGAAAAAATCATTGTATAAAGTAAAACTTTGCACACGGTCATGTAACATACGGCTAGACCTCATCGTGAAATCATGCATACACGCACGTATATACACACACACGTACACATGCAACGCACATACGCACACACACACACACACACACACACACTCATAATAACTTTCTCACTATATGTAAAATAGAACTGATACAATATGCAATAATTGTATCTCGATTATCGATTAATAGCTTGTTAACATAACGTGTTGTTGTACCAATACTATATTATTATGATGAGCTACTACCAGTACTACTATAGATTACTGTATATTATTGTTGTATACAAAGGTAAGGGAGAAGCTATGACTACTGAGATACAAGTCAAATAATGACTTAGTTTAGGAGACAGAGTTATGCCTTTATATTGTATTATCAATTTTCACTTACAGTACAAAAGGATAAGATCATGAAAATTGTAATCTTTTATTCATTAATAAAGCTGTAATTATCAAATTCAAACTTTCCGGGGCGAGGGCCTGGAGATCTGTCATACAGGTTATCCTTGTACGGACTCCAGACTCTCACAAAGCAAAAACTGTACTTAGAACATAAGATAGATTTAATTAGTCCTAAGCCTGTTTTGTTTTGTGAAGAGAGAAATAAAAATATATTATTATTATTATATGAAGCATGGGAGTCGTCGCAAAATGCTATAGGTGTATTTTGTGATTTATCAAAGGCGTTTGATTGTGTTGAGCACGATACATTAATATCTAAACTTAGTCACTATGGCGTGAAAAACAAGGCCCTTAGCTTGCTCGCATCTTATTTAAGTAATAGGATACTAAAGGTTAATATAAACGATGAAAAGTCATCAGGGTCACCTACTGTGATGGGTGTTCCGCAAGGCTCGATCTTGGGCCCTTTTCTTTTCCTGGTGTATATAAATGACTTACCACATTATGTTAAAAACCATGCGAACATTGTGCTGTTTGCAGATGATACATCATTAATATTTAAGACTGATAGGAATAAAAATAATTTTGACGATGTTAATAGTGCTCTGTCGCATGTCTCACATTGGTTCACTATAAATAATTTACTTTTAAATGCAAAGAAAACCAAATGCTTAGAATTCGTGTTGCCAAATGTAAAAAAAGTAAATAAATCTCTTAAATTAAATAATGAAACATTAAATATAGAGGAATCCACGGTTTTTTTAGGGGTGACCTTGGACAGTAAACTGCAATGGGGCCCGCACATAGCATCTCTCACAACTAAACTTGCTAGGGCTGCTTATGCTGTTAGAAAAATAAGGCAGCTCACTGACGTCGACACTGCTCGGCTTGTTTATTTTGCATATTTCCATAGTGTTATGTCTTATGGTATTTTACTGTGGGGCAAAGCAGCCGGTATAGAACAAATTTTTGTATTACAGAAAAGAGCCATTAGAGCTATTTATACATATATATATAAACTAAAATCAAGGGAGTCCTTGCGTGTCAAATTTAAACAAATAGGTATACTTACAGTAGCTTCCCAATATATTTATAATAATTTAGTGTTTATACGGAATAACATAACTGCATATAAACAAAATTGTGATTTTTCAAATCGTCAAACAAGAAGGATGCATCAATTGGCTACCTCTTCGTACCGTCTTTCTAAAGTGCAACGTTCTTTTATGGGACTAGGTATAAAATTTTATAATAAAGTCCCAAAACAAATACATGACTTACCGGTGCAATCTTTTAAGAAACGTGTAAAGGCTCAGCTCTTAGGCAAGGGCTACTATAGCATAAATGATTATTTATTTAAATGACAAGGATGCTTGGAAATGACTAGCTAGGCAACCAGTTCTGCACAGGTTAAAGAATACCTATTTTTGTAATAGATATAAGTTTTATTTTTAAAAGATGTGCTGAGGAGTTTCTTTACGGCTTTTCTTCTCCTCCATAACAAAGCACCTTTCCGAAAAGCTGGTAGATTAAAAAAATGACGTGCATAAGAGTATCAGTGATACCTACATGAATAAAGATTATTTCATTTCATTTCATTTCATTTCATTTCATTAATAGAGATTAGTTATATGAAAAAACATATGAAAACGATGATGTGACAAAACTTTCCTTTTTATTGCCCTTTATTACTTATAATTTCTATGAAGTTTAATTGTGTCATTGTAAAACACAGATACAAGTAGACGCGTTTGCGAAAGTATTAAAAAAATTGTTCTGAGACGAATCCGAAATGACCTGAGTTGCAAACATTTACATAAAAATAAATACCGATATTGAAGCCAGTAGCATATTTAATTTCAGTTTTTTTTTGATACCCATTTTTGTGAAGGACCCAAATATTAATAAGAAATATAAACAGGTACAAGACACAAAAAGTAGCAGTTATGTTAGAAGAAAAATATCGTCGTGTTTAAGCAGAAACACCCTTATGGGGCAAATAAACAGAAAGTCACAATTTATCCTCAACTTCAATAAATCAAGGAGCACAAGTTGCGAGATTTCCGCGGCAGTAACATCATGATGTATTAGGATTACGAAATAAATAGCATGGCTATAAATATTACTGAAGTATTACAAAGATTTTAATCATGACAAACCAGTGGGGCAATACTGGTATTATAGTTTGTCGGATGAATGTGAAGACATGTCAAATTTTAAAAAACTGTTAAAAATGGTATACTCCCTACGGCCACAACTAAAACAAGCACCAGTGGTGGCCGTTAGATCAGTGCATTAGAAATACTTATCTGTAATAGAATAATAGAATAATGCAGGGCACAATAATAATATGACATGTTATAAACATGGAGTATAGAAGGTAGAAGGAGGGCCATCTCTGATGAAAAGTGTCCGTAAAAACGCGTCCCATTACGGGTGGCGCTGCGGTGCTATCTAGAGTCTACAATTTTAATACTATTTTCAAATATCGCTATTTCTCAAACACTACCTCCATTAATTACAGGGGGCATAACTCAGCAAATTTCACTCCGTCTACAACAACTATGTTCATATCGCTATTTCTTAGACATTAGCGCCATTCTGGAATGGCCATTATTGGAACCTCTATTTTCAGTAAACAGCTTGACATATTTTCAACTTTCCCCTCATATGAGATGTCCCTCCTTCTACTCTATCCTCCATGGTTATAGAGCATAAATAACAATATCTGTCATATTTTGCTCCGACATACCCTACTTCAGATAAGAGTGTTGCCTTATCTATTTTTTATGTTTAAGTATTAAAAGATATGTATTCATACTAGATCTTTACCTATAAAATTGAAGATTTTAAAATATAAAAATTTTGGTGAGTTTTTTATTTTACTAATGAAAGTACTGGCCCAAATTATCTACTTACTACTTATACAATTTTGCCATTTTGATGACTGTTCATCACTTTACTGTAGAAGTCTACCGGACGCGAGGCGATGAAGCCAGCGAAAGCGTTTTGTACTACCTCTCGGACGTTGAACTTTTTCCCACTTTAAAATATTGTCTAAATTTTGAAAACACTAGAAATCTGTTTGGGCAAGGTCCAGGAAATACGGTGGGTGATGGAGGGCTTCCAGCTGTAACTCTTGTTCCTTTGCGATGGTCTGTCGTGAAGTGTGAGCTCACTCGTTGTCGTAGAAAAGCAATGGGGAAAAGCGATTGACCAGTCTTGGTTGTTGAATTGCGAACTTCTCCATAATTGTTTGCAATTCTTGGCAATAAACGTCACTGTTGTGCCATTCGGTATGAATTTAAGCTGTGATGTAGAAGTCCGGCACTGGTCCACCAGACAGTCACCATCATTTTCCTATGAATAATCTACTTTTTTAGCGCACTGATTAGGTGCTGTACCCGGGTTCACCCACTGCACTGAGACGAAAGCGTACGGTTATTGTACAAGATCCACTTTATATCGCAGGTAACAATTCGATTTAGAATTCCCTCTTTCCTTTCCGATTCAGTAGTGCTACGCATCCTCATATGCGCAAGTCTCGCTGTTGGTCGCTTGGTTCGTGTGGCACCCACTTATCTAGCTTCTTTATCTTTCCATTTGACGCAAGTGCTTCAATGTTGTTTTGACACTAACTCCAAAGCCCGCAGCAAGTTCAGCCATAGATTTTGTTGGATCCGCTTCCAATATCGCCTTCAATTCGTCGTTGTCGACAATGGTTACTGGCCGACCGCGAGGCTCGTTCTTGAACTTAAAATTTCCAAAATTAAAACATTGAAGTATAATGTCATAGAACAGGCATCTCGAGTAAAATGTGTCCCCTGTCGGAGGTTCTATTTTCAAAATTGAGCCCCCATTCTCCTTACAAAATGGAATTTACGTAGGAACTTTTATTCGAAAATTTTATGATTTTTCAATTTATCTACGGCGCCAAAACCTACCACAATTTCACAAAAACAAAACACTATCTAAAAACAAATGACTGAATTTGAAATTAAAATAACACGGCTTTCGAACAAAATTAATTTGAATTTTGAATTGCGCGGCAACCCACAAATAATGAAATCTGAAAATGCTGGTTATAAAATCTCTAATTTCATACGTAAAGACCTATTATTTATCCGACGCGCTATAAATAGGTGACACCGATATCAATCTCCATCACTCTGGTATACTTGGATTGGTAAACTTCACACAATTTTGAGAATAATGTTAAAAACTCATAATTTTGCAAGTTTCCTCACGGTGTTTTTCTTCACCACAATAAATGATAATTCATCTTTAATATACTTATTCACAACAATAGTTATACGGAGGATACGAACTCCAGCTGCTAGTATGGGAAACTAAGGAGCGGTCCAATAAGCAGTAATAAGCAGTAATTTCTATTCAATAAGATGAAAACCCTCAAGAGATTTTCTTTAATAAGTATGCAAATGATATTATATTTCAATGTCAATCGTTAAATTGTTGAGAATAAATGACGACATATATTTTTTACGCTTATTTGGCTTCAACCAATTATTTGTCCACGACAGAACACGGATCTTTCCTCGTAACTGAGAAGGATTTGACCCGAGTGTCGGAAGTTTTTATCAAAAGCTTCCGACGTGGCCTATAGGGTTGCTATCTCGTGATAACAAGCGGCACAAGGCACTTCGCTAAGTGCGGTTTAATCTTAAAAAGGCTGGTAAAGGTTTTACCTAATTTACCTAAACTCATTTAATTGCTTGGTGAAGATTATTTCCGATATTTTCGTTTAGATATGACGACATTAAAAATATTCTTTCTTCTATATTAATATACATAATTCGTGTACCTACTTAGGTAAATATGTTCGACTAGGCAATTCCAATACCATAAGCCGAATCCCAGGGAGAATACCAACAGCAAAATGAATTCCTCGTAATGTCAACATTATTATTCGATTTAAATGAATATCACAATTATTCTTGAATGTTCATTCATCAAGTAATACATATGAGATCTATATCTACTAAAACGAAACGATATAAAAATAGAACTATCAAGAGCAGTTCACATAAATAGAAACTTAATTAATTACAAAACAAAAAGCTCTTAAAAGCTTTTCATTTCAATCTCAGCAGAGTTGGGGTGCCGCCCTTCAGCTATCTCACCGCGCTAAATTCCATTGCGATTTAATGTTTTTTATCCCTATCAGCAATATATTTTCACTATTGTTATTGCTTTTAATTTACTAATATTATTTTATTAGATTTGTAAAATAAGGATCAATTTATTAATAGTTATTATTGTTGCATTCTATTAGCCTACAAAATATCGATATTAAAAGCCTAAAAATAAGTTTCTATCTGTAATTAATACCTATTCCATCGGACTTCTATATGAAAAATAACTCTACCGTTTATTTATAGGTCTTATTGGTAGATATTATAAGCTATTCCTACCAACGTAACCCAAATCAAATATTAAAAATAATTCGTTATCTACAGTAAACATCGCCGTATCGGTTTACGACCTACGACAGCAGATATTCAATCTCATTTGGAGATGTTACTTATAAGAGTAAGAAACGTTTGTTTAAATTTTTTCAGTTGTAAACTGGAGTAAAATGAAGGAACGTCCCGGCGCGGGACGGAGGAGAATAACACATGGGGTGCAGCGAAGGGTGCGGCGGGGCGGCCCACTGAAAAGTGCGCGGGTGGGGCTGAACAAACTCGCGGGGACATACAACTGCGACCCACGACTATTACAATATTTTTGATTAGTTATTTTCATTAGCAAATTTTATGGAATGGTTTTAACAGGGCTTTGTGCTTATTCCTGAAGGGATTATAAAAGATGATACTAGCGAGAAACAAAACTGAATGTATTTACGGCAATTTAATATGTAAATCTTTATAAGCTGAGTAATATTATTGTAAAGAAAATATAATTACTTTATATAATCAAATCTATTTATAATCTTATTTAGTTTACAATTACAATAAGTATGTTGTTTCTAGATTAGGATAGAATCAAGTTACTGTAATAAGAAACAGTCTACGCTAAACTTATAGAATGTAAAATAATTTCAGCTACGTAATAACACACAAGACATAATAGGTAATAATAACACACAAAATATCTGTTTTACGATTAAGTTAACATAACTATAGCAATTTGTGGAACGTCCAAAGTGGTTGTTTAAACACAATATATTTTAGATAAGACTACAACAGCAATAGAAAGTGTGTCACATTCGCGTTGAATGTATCCGGTCGTAAATCTTACGCAAGCACCGTTCAATAAGTAAAAAGCGCTAGTAATGTGTAAGAAAAACATTTCCGGCGCGGCTCAAATTGTACGTCCCTCCAGCATGTACTCTCAAATAGGGGAACAAGCATTTTAGCATTACCCCCGTGCACAACTCTTCCCGCGGGGAGGGGGAGGCCCACGGCGACGTAAAAATCAATATGCTGGAGTTGTTAAATCACGCTTATAAACGAGCACTCGTCTTCGTTTCATTCCTAAAATTTCTCAAGTAGGTATATGAGTTTAGTTTGAATGGCATCCTTCATCTCTAAAATCACACGGGAAGTATCGATTTTGATATACAACGGTCGTCTTAAAAGTCTGGAGTTTCCTTGATCGCTTTTTACAATGGCAAAGAGCAAAGTTGAAAAGTCCAAACCTTTGACTTTTGCAGTGCCAATGAGTAGTATAGTAGCACGCTTAGACGCTTCAATATAAGCAAAAAAGGTCAACCTAATAGGTTCCATTAACACTTCATTAAATTACCTTCATTCTTTCTTTAACCACAGAAGACATAATGGTACATAATTGTATTTCAATGTCAGTTTTTCAAAATTACGAGATATTTATGTATTTTTCGCTTAAAAGGTTAAAGTTTATTTAATAGAACTTACTCGTATAGTCATGCTCATGACAACCTGGTATACTGGCCTGGGATACTACCTATAGTAGGTTGTCACTTTTACTGGCCGGCGGCCAATAAATACTGCCCTTCTTAATCAAATTCAACTAAAATGAATATAAAATATATAAAGAAGATCTTGCTTTGCTGGATGTATTCCCAACCGGGACGAACGTTTGTCAGATCAAGACACAATGTGTTAGCTATAAGTTGTAGTTCTATTCAAAGTCACTCTATAACCATACTTCAGTCCACAGTAAATGTTTTATGTGGATAAACCTAATCTGAATCTATATAATAGTAAATATGTCAGAGCAAGTCTAATTTAATATATATAATTTTTCATAGCATTGAAAGTCTTTAGTCAGGTTTTATCATTGCTACGGTTATTAATCTTAATCCTACTTCTTATCGTCTATGGCCTTACCGCCTTTATAGGGGATTTAAAAAGCGCCTTGTGTCTGATATCTTCTTTGGGGATAAAGATCTACAAAGATTTACATCACATAAAGATCTACTAAGAGGGAACAATTATTTTGAATACCCACGGGTATATTAAGCACAGCATACAAAAGGTTGGAATGTTCTATTAGAATAGTTTATTAGTATTAAAAAATTTCCATAATAGTATTAAAATGCAGCAAAATAAATACTGTACATGTATTAATTAGCGTTATTTTCGATTAAACCATAATAGCTACGTAAAAATAGCTTTATCTATTCCTAATAAAATATCCAAACAATATCTACAGCATACGATTTATTAATTATCAAAGCCGCGGTCTAAATACAGTATGTATAGATGTATAAGAAAACACAATTAATTCAAACAAATAATACACCCTGCTACACAAAACATGAGAACGGGGCCGAATACCTCCACACACAATCCACACAAACAAGCTATGTCAATAATGGCGTTCGTTTAGATCAGAATTACGATTGCATTAAATTGTACAAGGGACTGGCGGGCGATAATCTATGAAGCCATTGTGGAATTAAAAATACAATACACAGTGTTGATTAAAATATCGACGTCTGTGTTACTACACCTTGAATCTTTTGATGGCGAGAGAATACACTTTTATCACTTTTACAGACAAGAATGGGCTCTACCTACTTAGTGTTACTTGTAACTGTAACATTCAATACTTAGTTACACTTTGTAGAAGTTACAGAAAAGCTTTTTCACCGAAGTATTAAAATATCCTTGTACCAGGGATAACATAAGATAAATAAGAGATAAATATGTAGGTTTTAATAACTTAAAAAAATAAATGGTTTTAATAATAACCTTATTTCCCAATCTTCTTCACTGAAGTTACAGAACTGACATTTCATATGAATACTACGGTTCCGCTTCGCGTCGTTCGGATCCTATCAAAGCAATGAACTATTCTCTCGGCTCTACATAACAAATATATTCTATGAATATAATTGAACGAGGACTTCATACTCGTAAGTTATACACAACTAGTAACAGACAAACATTGGATATTATTAAGATTTTATGCCAGAATTTAACCTTTAATATGTATTAAGGTACTTGCTGTTACTATATAAAAACATAACAAAACACTAAGAAGAGTAAATGAATATTCATATGAACACATTTAAACGGTCATCGCTCTCAAAACGATATTTTCTTCTTTTCTTTGTAAATGATCTTTCAATTTTATCTTCAACAATTTAATAACAAATCTAATCAAACGTCACCTTCTGTTGTCTATTAAATAAGGAAGCTGAAAATTTCGTTTCAATTTAATAAAATGAGAGAAGACAAATATCGTATATATTGTTATTACGGTAAAATGTGAAATAGTTACCTAAAAGTAAAAAGTAATATTACTTGTCCCGTTAAAGTGGGTCACCCTCCGGGCCCAACTCCCCCGGGCCCCTCCTCGGAGTCTCGTCCGCCCGACTGTCCCCACTACCCCTACCACCCCCAACATTCATTGTGCCGCAATATATTTCTTTTTATGTGCAAACAGAAAAGTCATTTATTTAAATTTTCTCACGAATTCGCATCGCAATTTTATTTTATTATATTATCTATATAGCGTTTAGATTGCTCTGAAATTCATGATTTCATTACGCGGATATTCACATATGTGTGCGGGACGTGGAGTGCTATTGAATTGAATACCTTTCAATACTCAAATGCGCACATTACAAATCTACAAGGTTTCATCTTCACAAGCCTCGACTTGTATAAGATACATTTTCTTTTCATTCAATATTATTTTGCTTTAAAAGGCTTGTTTATATTGAGTTTCATCTATCTTTGGACCGACCTCGCGTCGTCGCTATTATGTCCCCAAATAATTAAATTGCGAGCGCTTGACGTTGTACAGAATAATATTAAACTCAATCACATTGCAAAGATCACATCAGCTCAGAGAAAGTTACAATGCCAATTATTATAAAACAAAGGGATGTTGTAATAAAGGAGAAGATTAGATTAATGTTGAATATATCTTATTCTTAAAAGCTCTGCTATTGATAACCTATCTTAAGTATCCTTAATTTATGAAAATGGAAAATGGTAATACTAGGTAGGTACATAAATCGACAAAAGCTGTGTGAACTATGTATTTACTAAATTGTTTCGAGTCCTTCCGTCCACTACTAAGAAATAGTGAACAGACTGTGACAGTTTAGGAGACATCTGCTTAGTATTTAAGGTGCTTGCTGTCTTAATCTTAAGATGCAAGTTGTAATGTATCTATAATTATGTTTTCTTTTCGAAATAGCTTCATATGCTTCATATACTTGTAGTATATAACGGTGGAAATGTACTTCAATTCACTGCTGCATTGACGTAATTTTAATACATATGTCTAAGTTATGGAATAAAAATCGAAACCTTCTTTAACGGTATAACTGCCCCAAGTTAACAATCAGGAAGACATTAGCCTGATAGTAACACCTAAGAATTTTCGTGCTCTCCAAAACATGGTATATTTCATGAAATTTTTATTCACTAACGATCTATTACGGAGTAGTTTTATATCTCAAATACGAGTAAAATCGTCAGAGAGGTAGAAGTGGTGGGGTGTGTGGGCTGTGACTAGAGCTCTAAATAGAGCTGTTAGTAGAGTAGAGCAGATTAGAGCAGTACGCAGAGTTGGTTGGCTTGTTCATAGAAAAATACACTGGTTTTTGAGAAAAGAGATCTATAAAGAAAAAATTTGGTGTTGTCAAAAACGTCGTTAAATAAAATGATTGCAAAGAGTGTGAGCGTATTTATTTTCAGCGTAATAGTGGCCATATACGATCAAGTGTACTTGTCAAGTTTGCAGTTTGACTTGATGTGGCATCCAGTGTGCATGAGATAGCTATATGGCCAAAAAGCTATACCGTAGCCATATACCGTTAAGTATACTGGATGCCAAAGTACACTAGATCGTGTATGGCCACCATTAATTCTCTTAACGTTTACGATTGACATGAGTGTTTCAGCTTAGTACACATGTGAAACGTTTCAAATGTCAGTTTGTACTTAGTTTCTTGGTTATTATAGGGACTTGGTTGATCAAGGTTTGCTCGGAAGCGAATGTTTGAGTTACGAGGAGGTATTGTCAAATAGTTTACGAATAAAATTAGTTCTCAGCGTTCGCGATACCTAACTTCAGACGCAATATTACGGTAGATAGAATCCTGGTGAAATGAATAATTTTATGTAAATAGAAGAGTAATAAATTCATTCACATTATAAAATAAAATATATGTATAGATACATTTGAATAAAATACAAGCTACATATTTAAAACATAAAAAAATGAAAGATATGAAAGTTTATAATAATGTTTACATATTTTAACATATTTATTAAAAATGATCACCATTGATTGATTAAAACTTGGGACTTGTTTAGCAGTGATGAAAGAAAAAACCACGTTTGATAATGTTTAACGCAACAATGTAGAAAAGTCAGTAAGTGTGATGTCGATTCCCTCCTTCGTCTCAGTTTCCGTTCGTGCATTCTAAAGCGCTATCTCACCAATACCAATCACCTTCCGATCCGAAGTACAATTTAGAACACATTATTGTTTATAATTCGACTTTTCCATCAAATCTGTGGTTAATCAATTGAATAAAATCGGCCATACATTGTTACATAAAACTAAAGTTCAGAAGTATATCTACATATAGAATGCGCCTTCCAATATTGCTACTGTAAAGTTATGTTATTTCATTATGTTATGAGCTTGTGCTCGTTTAAATTTAATAAGGCTTTTTCATTATCCTTAATGAGGAAGTAATGTAATTTTTTATGAAAATTATTAAATGTGTATAATTGTATTTTTATTACATGGATGGATTGTAAGTATTTATTAAATAATTGATATAATTGTGTAATATTAGTTGAATATTTAATAATTAATGTCTGGACATAATGATATTTTAAATGCCAATATTTTTATTATTTGTATATACATTTTGCATGCCGTGAAAGGTGGATTGTGGCGGACTTATCTATATTCTATTACTGTGTATTATTGTAAATACCCACATTCAAGCAAATAAATGATTTGAATTTGAATTTGAATTTGAAAAGTTCTCAGGATGTAATGTATAAATAAACACATTAATATATTGCAATTTGAAGTTTGAACATACAAAAGCATGTTGTGTTTTTATTAAAAATCTTTACGAAAATTAAGTTTTCAGATCCGAAAAGCAAAAAAAATATTATATTAATATGTAATGTAAGCAGCTATGTGTTTATGTATATTCTCCAATGTATTACCAGTACATACTATTATGTCTTATGTGGTGTGTCTCTACATAAAAGGGTGGTTGCTGCAGTTACTTCATGCTTGTAATACCAGAGTCTAGCTCGAGGGCTATGAGCTGTGACGCTCATGGCGAATTCGCTCTGCGCTGCAAGTCGCAGTTTCAAGCGTTAAAGATCAATTTATTTATTTTAATTTTATTTATTACACTTTATTGCACACCATAACGTATGTATTTTGGCTATAAAAATGCGCTGCAAACTGCAGCCAAGTTATTTGAATTTGTATGCGAATGTACATTAGTTACTTTTTCAAATAAAAGTGTTAAAATTTTTAATGTCATAAAAGGTTTTCTCAACGCTATGTTGTAGACGGAATAATAAGAGTTCAGTTTTGACTAGAGAATTCTAATATCTATTTTGAAATAGGTTACATTAAATAAAACCGTTTAATTAGAGCTTATTTACTTAGAACTTATTTTCTACTATTTAAAATACACACTTCACAAGCAATGATAACCTAGCAGTTTTAACTTCCTCAATACCTCGGCTTGTTACAATAGATGAGTTCAAGATAAAGTGAGAGCAGAAGGTCACTTTTTTATGTTCCTAAATAGCCAACAAAGTCATCAGATAGGAAGCGCTCACCGTCGCTTAAATTTAGCTGGAACGATTTAACTGGAAGTTACAAGGCCTCGTGTCCTCCATGAGCTTCTTGGACATGGCACCAAAGCCATGTTCGTTCCCAAAGGTGCATCACGGGCAGAGAGCTAGCCTTGGACGGAGCCCTTTACACCTCAAAATGCATAATTACACGGATACAGTCTGTTAATAATAACGGAGAAGGAACTTCTCTGGATACCTTTTCCAATTCATAATAGAGCAGTGAGGAGAATGCCCTGGTGAGGAGACGAGGAGGAGCCCCTGGAGGCTCCTCAATCACAACGACATTCCTGTTCCCAGCAGCTGGTTAATAATTAAATAACTGTTCACACTGACACCCTCGTACTAGGATCCCTTGTTTTGTACACATATTGACATCACAAACACCCACGATCCGAGAAAAAACATTTATCTGTCACTTAAATGTCTATCTCCGGCCGGAAATCGAGCTGCCTTTGCTCGACTCGGACGGTCAGCGCCAATAGAACTAAGCCACAGGGTTGAACATTGAAGCTAGTCTAGTTTTGATTATCCTACAAATATTATAAATGCGAAAGTTTGTATTAATGTTTGTTAGTATTTCACGCAAAAACTACTGAATGGATTTTTATGAAAAGAATACAGGTATACCATAATTAACCTGGAGTAAGACATATGATACTTATTATCCCGAAAAATACGGGCAAAGCCGCGGACAGAGCGCTAGTTCCCCATTAAACAAGCATTCAAGGGACAAACAAAAGTTAACAATATGACTACTTACTGACACGAGAGTGGGATAATTCACCTGCCTAACTGACTTCCTCATACTCGTTTAAACATAAGGAGCTTTATCGGTATTTGCTGCTACCTATTTCAGCAACAGCGTTGGCCGGTGGCCCTGAAAGTTACAGACGTCCATGAGCTACGGTATCTCGTTATTCGTTTGCTATCTATATCATAATATAAAATAAGTAATCTATACTAATATTATAAAGAGGAAAGATTTGATTGTTTGTTTGCATTGAATAAGCTCCGAAACCACCGAATCGATTTGAAAAATTCTTTCACTGTTGGGAAGCTACACTATCCCCGGGTGACATAGGCTATATTATATATATTTTTTTACTATTTTTCCCGGAGCGAAGCGGGGGCGATTTCCTAGTAATCAATAACAATAAATAGAATTTTTGCATCTAACGTTTGATGAACTTGATATAAAAAGCTAGTTACGAGCTGGCCCGCCGCATGCCGCCGCACGCATTGACATTGTTGACAACCGATAAGCTCTTCACTCTCGCTTAACCGCTTCACACTTCAAAGCAAATTGCTACCGACACTTTTACCTGATATATGATTTCCATACTACATTTATTTAACTAGGTGTATTACGTCTATGAGAGTCTTTACGAGTTAATGTTTATGGGATATTTGGATCTGTGGTGGCGTCAATCCACTGTACATGTTGATGGAAATTCATCAATCTGAATCAAGTTAACTTAACACTGTATTTTTTCTATTAACGTATTATATTATGCATCCCAAACTTCTTTTTAAATTTGAAACTTTTTAATTAATATTGTATTTAAAACGAAAGTTCTAACAGTGAGGCGGTAATTCAATACGAATAGGCGGAATAGGTAAATATGTAGTAAGTAATATTATGTTAAGTAATGTGCTCTATCTCTACATAGAGTAACACAATATTTACATTGATATTCAAGACTATAAATAGATTGCTAAAAAGCAATATTTGATAAAATATATTAAACAAAGAAAAATACGTATTTTGTTCCGCTAAAACAAGCTGTTTATTGAGGGATTCATAGCTGTTGGGACCCGCGAGCGGCCGGGCCGGACGGCCGCTTCCCGCAGTCTACACGCCCTGTTAGACAACTAACAAGCTCGTTCACTTTACGTGTGACACTTATCTTGTCGACTTACACTTTCCTTTCAGAACCTTATGGATCTTAAATACAGATATAAGTTTAGTTACTGCTGTTTCTCTAAACAAATACTATAGTAAGTACCTGTTATATTTTATTTTTATGTAAAAATTGGACAAACGACATGGACCATATTGCCGGTAAGGCAAAGAAAGAAGTAAAAATAAGAGATAAATGATTGGTTCACAAGCCATGGAATACGAAGAGTCGTTTAACAGCTAACTCAAGCAAGAGGGTGCTAGCTGACCAGGCAGGCTTCATGGAGATAATAATATCTAGGTACCATCAATAAAATATTAATAACATTGCTAAAAAACTAAAAAAATCATTTAAAATATAAATTACGCTCAAATAATACGTACTCATACATTCGAAAAGTAAGTTTGATATCCGACTCTACGGATTTTGTATACGGAAAATATTCATAACTAAAATATATGTATTATAATAAACAGGTAACTTTGTCCAAAAACATGTAACTGTAATACCAGTACTTCTACCGGTAGTGCCACGGGAAATTCAAATGGATGTACCATGATCGACTCGTCCTTCACCGCTCTATCCTCCATCGTAGCATTCGTAGCTAACTACAGGCGGTATTAGACAAGTGACAAGCTCGTTTACGTTCGCATTACATGTGACACTTGGTAAATAACTCTGTTGTAACACTTCAACTCACACCGTGTAAGCTGGTGTATGCACATCCTTTCTCTGCGTATCTGGTTGTTTTATGCTCAGTACATTGAGGCGTACTTATTAAAGAATTGTTGTCATGTTTAGCGTAACGAAATGAAATCGGAATAGTGTTGATATCGAATAACTACATACACTTAATCTTATTTGAGATTAATTCCGACGTGCCTACCTACTTACTGTCATAAGGTTGTACCTAGGCTTAAGTCGGTTAGTTAGTCTTTAAATAACAAATAGACAATACAATAAAACAAGTTTTTTTCTACTCGGTCCTGTTACCTTTAAAAACGCAATTTTCCCATTTTTATTCATACCTCAAACACCAAAACTGACCTATGGTAACCGTGCGTGCTTGACGTGCTAACTTTATTCCCACGTTTACCTGTCCACTCGACCGGTAGCCACAGAAAATTTGTCGTCATCCCGATTCGCCCAGGAATGTGTAGTGTTTAGTCTTTACGTAGTGCAAAAAGCCTGGTGTTTATTTTCATTGAGATGGGATATAAACAGGGCTGTGGCACGAGTGCGGGCGGGGTCAGTAAAGTTAGTGTCGGCTCGTAAACGTATCGGGCGGGGGCTACCGCTCGCCGCCGCCGCCCGGGCGCCCCGCGGCGACCGCACTCGACACGCTGCCGCACGTCGCCGACGCTCTGAATCGCACCCATTCAAACATTCGCATGCAATGGATACACCTTGCGAATATTGTTTTACTTGCACTGGTGATGATGAACACTGTATTGTTTTAATTTTGTACTGTTGTTGATTTGTAAAAGTGTTAGGGAATATCGATTGCATTAATAAAAATATCATAACTACTTTTTTAAAAAGATTTTATGAGCATTGTTATAGGATTTATGAAATATCAAAAAAGAAAAAAACAGACTCGTAATTTGATGACAGGTTTCATTGGTACAAATCTTACCTACATTAACTAAGAAATAGAGACGAAAAAAAGACGAATTTCGTCTGTATTGTACAGACGAATTTATTCATTAGTAAATCACTACTTCAAAAGTAATAAGCTTACTGTCTTATGCTTGTGATGTAAAATATTTTTTAAATTTTTTTATGACTATTTATATTAATATTCATTAAAAGTTACCTCAAATGAAATTACTTTGTGCACATAGCCAAACTTAAATCTCTTTTCCTTCTTTAATCAAATTGTTACAAAAGCAAGTAATCTTACTTTTGGGGACTTGACCAGCGAAAACCATTATAATCAACATCATTAGCTATGCCAAAGTCTATCGTAATCTTAGTACCATTCATATCAATTTAATTTAATATTATATTTAAAAAAAAACTAAAACTTAAAAACATTAAAACCTTTTGATTTTAGCTACATATTTTACAAAACAATTCTCCATCCGACACTATAAAAAATGTTGCAAAATGTCTAGGGCAGGTCCATGCTAGGCTCCCCTGGGAAAGGCGGCGGCGGCGGCGTTCCGACAACAGACAGCGGGTGTCAGCCGCCACGTGCTACCCAAGGCCACTCGCTTAGTGTCAAGGTCATTGCCACTCCAGCTCGGTACACGCGGCACCCACGCTTCTCCTGTCACCACAAATAGACCGACCCACTCAAAACAACCGTAACATGATGCAACTACTACACAACACGTGCCTGCGACGTCAGAACAACAAGGCAGTGACTGCATCTCGACTTGACCAGACAGCTGATCCACGCATACTTCGCAATCCTCCGCGAACAGCTAATTGACAACACAGTCATAGGCTTAATCATTTGCGTCAACTATGTGTGTAGTAGTACTGTAGTGAATCGTGAATGATATGCTTCGGGCACGGTCGGTTTTTGGATGAATGACCACTAGTAGGTAATCAATTATCATGAGCGCTTCTGTAATAATGCAAAGGCCACGTGAATCCGTAGGTCCTTAAAAGAGCAATATTAAACCATGTTGGACGAACAACAACAACAACAAAATAACTCGAAAACCAAGTATTTCCGCATAAGAGCGACACTTGGGTTAGTTACTAACTGCTACAGTAGTTGTGTAGTACTGGAGCAGCGTGGCGGAATATACTTTGAGCCTCCTCAAACATAAAAACCTTCGCCCTGAGGAACCCATTAAGGTGTTGAATCAATACGCTAAATTAATTCCGTACTGTTCACCAGAGCGCTTGGTTGCATTGGCACCTTACTCCTAAAACGTCACATTCCGCAGATGATAAGATGGAGAGTTCTGGGTTACCGCCAACATAAGCCTCTACAGCCATTTTGTTAGAAGGTTCATACTGACTGACCTCGTAATGTGATATCGGTCATCTAATGTGAGTGTTCATTCTTGAAACTATTTTGAATGTTATTTCACTAGATATAAGTACTATTGGTAACTTCGAAGTTAAACTTGTGAACTTAGAGTATTCCACATGTGTAGCTCATAGTGAAATATCATTCATTTATAAATGAAGTGTAAAATTAAATATCTTTCATCAATGTGCAAGAATGATGTAGAGTGTTATGAGAGTTTTAGATTCAGTTTTAGATAATGAATATTCAACATTAACATACTGCAAAGAAAATTCAGAATTTCAGTTTATCATGCTTATTTTTTCGTAGTACTCGAAAAGATAGAAAATGATTCTAAAAGATAAACGTTTGCTTATTACATTTTTATAACCTTCTTAGCATGAAATTCGATATTGACTTAATTTCATAACCTCCCCTTCCAAGTTCCACCGCTTGGTTCTGTCGGAGATTCGTCTGGTATTTAAGATTGAAAACTCTATCTTGGTGTCTAAATATGGCTTAGAAATAATCTCACAAACCACATAGTGCTATAAATGATGACCGTTTGAACTTTAAAGTATCACTAAGTAAAAGCCTTCCTTATCGAGAACTCAATCAATTTCAGTAATAATATCTAAGCAGAACGAGCACCGCAGTGTAACTACAGGTCTACACGTTCGCTACAGTAACGAGTAACATCAAATTAAGGTTTAAGCTAAACAGAAAACATTAATGGGACCTTAATTCGCGATTAAGGCGAACATCGTATGCGGGGTGAGCGGCGTGGAGACGCAAGCTGCGGAGTGCATGTGCGGGTGTGTGGGGGGCAGGGCGCGGGGCGTGCGGGGCAGTCGCGCCGCGGGCCGCCACTTCTCTGTACTCGAGGAGCCCCGGTACACCTCGGTTTCCGGCGGGTGCTCCCTCGCGGCTTCGCAAGTAAATCCTGTCGCGCCGGGCCGTGTTTCCGCGTGTTCCGCGCCGGCCACGTGCCAGCTCGCCGACGGTGACGGTGACGACACCTCGCATTGCGTACCTTGCGTACCCAGCGACCCTGCGTATCCACCACCTCCATTGATAAAGCTCAGTAATTATACGAGTCGATCAATGTTGCTATTTTTGTGAACTTTTTGAATAGATTCCGGAAGCAATAATTTTATTAGATTAATACTGTTCTTAGCAACTTTGTAGCACTAATATTAATAAGCTTAAGTGGTTATTAAGTAGGCAAATAAAAATATTATTTCTAATAGCTATAATGTTAGTCTAGTGAAATACAAGTTCAATATATTTACGCGCTACTTCTTGTTAAACATTAAAATTAAGAATTTTTCATCAAGTATTAAAATTATATAAAAGCGGACTTTTAAGGGATTTATGTTTGCCATTTGATGTGATTAATTTGTATGTGATATAATCTGGATATTTCAAGCTTTCAAAGTAGGTTAATATTATATTTTAAAAGGACTTTAGTTTTCGCAAAGAAAGCCTCTTAAAATTTTCTGTAATTTCTATTTTATTGTTAAAAAATAAAAATATACCTTTCATATAAGTTAGCTAAAATTATTGTAAAAAACTGAGTTTGTGAAACTTATAATATTTAGTAAATGGACCGTTGCATCTGGAAATCAGTGAACGAACTCAGAGAGTCGATGAGTCAAAATGGAAATGGCTCAAATCGCCGCGGACGATCACGGAAGAACATACAAAATTTATCACATGTACAAGGTAAGGACCTACAAAAAGTAGATACATAATAGATTATCCAGAGTAGAACATCATTTAAAATTCGATATCAACCCTCAGGCTATTAAAATAATATTAGAAGACTGTAGGATCCGTACCGAGATATGGCTTCGATCTTTCGCAATAATGGCAATGTTATTCAGAGTTCCCAATGTTATTGTGATGAAAGCCTGATTGAAAACATTTTTAAACTTCTCAAACCGATTTGATTGATGCTAGCCGTCGTTTAATGATGATATTAATAACTATTTCCAATATTATCCTACTGACAATTCTTACATTTCAAATAGCACACACAACACTCCACATAGCAGCACAGAAGACATAATATTCATTGAAGTATAATGTCATAGAACAGACATCTCCAACAAAATGTGTGTCCCGCCCGGGAGGTTCAATTTTCAAAATTGAGCCCCGGTTCTCCTTTCAAAATCGAACGAATCCATTGAAGATAGAAGCCACGTGGCGCCAATGTATTGGGGCATACATGGTGTTCGCGGTGTCTGTTCTATACGCTAGTAATAATACTTCAATGATAATAGTACATAGAGCAGGCGATAAATACTTATGGTTATGAACCTTTCCTACCTAGATATCTTATTTGTCAAATTAAGTATATAATATAAAAAAATAGATGTTCTGCGAAAAAAGATGAACTTACATTCATGTGCCATATTTTCGTTTCCCTGAAGTCAGGTAAAACCAAATAGCAAAAAGGTAAAAACAACAAGCTCCGTCTTTAAAGGTTTTATTTTCATCTATCAAAACTCTGATTGTTCTTGAAATATAATTTTCCGTATAAAAAAAGTATGATAACGGCGTGGCGACCGACTCTCCACTACTACCTACTAAGATTAGGAGGATCGTACGCTTTTTAAACTGGCCCGGATATTGATATTTTAAAATCGTCCAAAGTACGAGTAAGATCTTATTCAATTGCAATGACGAAATTTTGTCAATGCATTCAATTGACCTGTTGACCACGGATGATAGTCAATGTTTCGTCAATCACTCACACTTGACTTGACCTACGTTCGATGTAGACTTTTGGAACTAGACCCTGAGCACTTCAGAACGGTTCAGTTAATCACACTGGAGCTAAACACTAATGTAGCAATATCAAATCTTATAATCTAGTCTGACAAACCATACAAAATACCAAAAAAAGTTTGATAATAATAAAAAATAATTGTGTACCCTAATTGATTGAATGACCTCCACACTGATTTCTGAACCGACCCTCTTTACCCGTTTACATTCTTTGCAAATTTCAGTTTACGAATGAAAAGCAAGTTCTAAACTGCGGACGATTGAAAACTGAATTCCCAATAATTTACATCTATTCTAGATTTTTTCTACTTATTTTATTAATCTTCTAGCAACTGTTGCAGTTACACTCGCATGGATTGGAAATTTCTTAAATATCGTTACAAAAAAGATCAAGATAAAACATAAATATTGATTCTCTTTTTTCCTATTCCATAGTAAATGGGAATCCAAATTATCCTGAAAATAATCAATACTCATTCTAATTACATACACACTTAACTATATGTACCTAGGTCTAAATAAGTTATGGTATTATTAAAAAAAAAATTAATGATATGAATAAATTATTTTGAACCTAGGTCTTATTTAAAGCGAAGATATAAAACCCTCTTCATTTCCTGTCTCAAGCAAAGGAGACGGGCGAGATAAGGCTTCATAAAATCCATTTTCAACACTGCGAACAAAAACATGTTATTTCTCAAAAAATTGTTTTTTATTAATTTCGTACATTATATTGGTGGCATAGCTGTAAACACCGGGATATTGTAAATATATTATGCAAAAACATTATCACGAATAAATTGTTAAAATCACATTAACTGTCTTCGTAAATGCGTCTTAAATTTTTTATTCAAAATAATTACTTTTTATGAATTTCTTACATTTGAAAGGAGATAAACAATGATGGGCCTATTCTACGATTTTATTTCACGGAAATAAGAAAACTTTACAGCTTTTGTCTGTATCTTATGGGAAACCTGTGTTCAAATCATTCTAGAATCTAGTTTCATGATTTAGTTAGATGTTGGGTGTATGACGGAGAGACGGGTGTTGATGAGACAGTCCTTCTCAGACAGATTTAAATTACGTATCATTTAGCAGCTCTAAATTAATGATTGCATCCGTCAGCCCTTGGAGGTCCACTGCTGGACATAGGCCTCCCCTAACTTGCGTCACTCTGACTGGTCCTGAGCCTACTGAATCCAGCGAATGCCCGCTGTCTTCTTCAGGTCATCACATCAGTCCACCTGGTCGGGGGTCGTCCTGTACTCCGTTATCCGAGAAGTGGGTGCCATTCGAGGACCTTTCTTCCCGAACGGTTATCGGTCCTTAGAACTGTGTGACCAGCCCATTGCCACTTCAGCCGGCTTATTCGTTTGGCTATGTCGGTTATCCTAATTCATCTACGGATTTCACCATTTCTGATCAGTAAAGCACCACGTCTCGGAGTCGTATGTCATCACTGGCAACACACTCTGCTCGAACACCCTCGACTTCAGGCACTGAGGTAGTGTTTTCAATGACAAGAAATGACGCAGTTTCCCAAACGCAGCCCACCCGAGTTGGATTCTGCAAGTGACTTCTTTCTCGAAGTTGGACTTACCCATTTGAATCATTTGTCTCAGGTAAATGTATTCATCTACAACTTCGATCAAATTAATGATTAAAAATTTGTAATAACAAAATAAGAACTGAGTCAAATACTATAAGGTACATACCTACCAGATGAGGTCAGATGTGATGAAACGGATTTGTACTTACAATTATCAATCATGTCAAGAGCAAATTTTTATCCATAATGTTCCTATTATATGTACAGTTGGGAAATATTAAGAGCCTGATGTATACTCGTACTATGTATTTAGTCAGCATTTTTTTAATTTATCAAAGCATGCTTTAAAATACTTTTAGCTACTAATTCTTCCGTTGTTAAGAGGTCACATAAAGTTATCGCCAAATAACAGTCGTTAAGCCATGTCAGAGGGCACTGCACTAACCTCCTCACCAATTCACACTGGAGCATTGGAGTATCGTCCAGGCCTCCTCTAGAGAAGAAATACGTGCTCACCCATCCAACTACCGACTAACACTCGATTGGCAAAAGCCGCCGGGCTATGAGCGTATTTTTATACGGTCTACTTATTATAGGCTAGGTACATAATAACTTTTTAACAAAAAATTAAACCAACAAAAAAATAATTGGAAAGTGAAAAATTAAACAAAAAATTTAGTATTTTAAATTAAGATCCTAAATTAACAGTAAATAAATAATTTTGAGGCGGCGCCAGACAAACAAGCAAAATTAATTTCATAAAGCGTAGAATGAGGGCAGCGGCATGCGATGCACATCTTTTTACCGTTTGTTTTTTCATCTGTTCGGCACCGCCTCAAAATTATTTATTTACTATTAATTTAGGATCTTAATTTATAATACTAAATGGTTTATTTTATTTTTCCTTTTCAGTTTTTTTTCGTTGGTTTCATTTTTTGTTAAAAAATAATTATTTATTTATAGGTACTTAAATTTTGTTTATTTATTTATACTTTATTGACCACAATATTATATTGGGCGAGCTTGCTTAATGCATTCTCTACCAGCTAACCATGTACACAACTAGGCCAAACACGAATTTTAACCAGTAACTGTAACTGACTTATAAGTTATGGATGGTAGATTCAGTTTTTTTTTAACCTACTAATGGCCCACTACTGGAAACGGATCTCTCCTCTTGGGATAGTTTTAATAGGTAGATTTAGTTACCAGGTACAAATGTAGTAGGTGAAATATCAATAATCCCCTATTTTTGTATCTGTAGGGGTAAAATTTTGTTTCCAAATTTTAATGAGAATAAACAAGGTATACACTATCCAATAAAAAAGAATCATCGAAATCGGATAATCCATTACAAAGTTATTGGGGTAACGGGTAAAAATTCCGTGGGTGAATCATTCCCTATTTTCGTACCTTTAGGGTAGGAATAAATTTTTCAAAAAAAAAGGACCAACTTTAAGACATTCCCCATCCATTAAAAAAATAATCATCAAAATCGGACCACCCTGTGCCAATTGTTGAGTAATCATACATTAAAAATATACATATACGCGTCGAATTGAGAACCTCCTCCTTTTTTTCGTCAATTAAAAATGAAACAAATATGTAAAATTCGTAGCTTAAGCAACTGTGAATCGAACCTAGGACCCCATGTTCAAGAGGCAGACCGCAGACTTAGCTTACAGACTTACAGACTTAACTTAGCGTCACTACCTTGCCCGGACAACCACTTAAGTACTAGATACTCTATTACATGCATCCACAATTACATTGAAGGCCCTTACTTATCTTGTTAACTTATAATATGAAGTAAATTACCAAGTTGCTGCTTGACTCTTACATGATGTTTATTAGTACTTACATCAATGTACTTTTTTCAGAATCGTTTTCTTACGGCGTAATTGCATCGCCATGTTTTATAGAACCTGTAAATGGGCACATGGGATAAAGCTATTTGGCCCAAGGACCTTCCAAAGGACCTAACGCCAATGCTTTGCCCGTGGCTCAGCATGGAGAAATACGAGCAGGAAACTTTGGTCTTTAGGATGGAGGGAGCGCTTAGACACTAAATGGTTATTTTTATTGTTAGAGTTTATTTAAAACAGCAATATAACTTGTAGTATTCAAAACAGCAATATAACAGTATTCATACGCACGATAATCACAGGTATTTTTGTTATTTTATGTATTTCACCTAAACCTTTAAGTATATAATCTTTACTGTTAAGTAACTTTTCAAGCTTAGGCTCTATCGTATATAAGGTATCCCACCTATAACATTTCATGTAAAATATGTATGTTTTCAAGGCACACAACCTTATAATGTTATGGATGCCATACACGATCAAGTGTACTTGTCAAGCCTGCAGTTTGACTGCAGTTTGACTTGACGCGCCATCCAGTGTGTGCATGAGATAACTATATGGCCAGATAGCTTACCGTGGCCATACCTACACGATCAAGTATACTGGATGCCGCGTCAAGTCCGTTTCACACTTGATCAAGTACACATGATCGTGTATGGTCTCCATTATGTTATAACGTAAAAAGTTATTATGGCTCCTACACACTATGCCGCTGGTATGCCCGCGCAGCACTAAAGCGCCGGATATCCAGCATTGGCGGCCAAATATCCCTGGAACGTGCCGGCGACATTGCCGGCGGCTTCTGCAGCAGAAATGGGCTCAGTGCCGGAGAGCACCATGTCGGTGGCATAGTTTGTAGAAGCCATCGGATCGCATGAATAGCCAAGCAAACTCCACACCACAAGCCTTTTTAATGTGCTCTCTGAATGACAGTAGCTTGTATAGAGTGACACCGAGGCATTTGAGGGTTTTCGCCCAAGGAATGGGACGGTTGAATAATGATACAGGGCGTGTCATTTTCCTGCGGGTGGATCTGATAAAGTAAATAGCTGAACTTTTATTTGGATTATCCGTAAACTTTCCTTTGAATTAATCATTTCCTATACCATTCGCTAGGGCGGTGGTCGCGGCTTAGAGGGTTGAAGTAATGCAAGCTGATGCAGAGTGGTTAATAGGGCGGTATCGTCCACGAATAGGGCGAGCTCCACGTTTGAATGTCTAGGTGGGGAAAGTGATATGATGGTGATGTGACATTGATCACGTTAAAGATGATGTTCTTAATGACAAAAAAACCTACATGTTAAAAAATTAAAATAATTCCACACTTATTCGGTGCAGTCGGCACTGCGTCGGTGATGCTTTTTGTGTTGCTGGTGTCAATGGGTGACGAAGACCACTTAACACCAGGTGGCTCGTCTGATTGTTTATCAACTAGTAACTTAAATAAAAGTGGCCAAGTGCAAGTCGGACTCGCCCTGAAGGGTTCCATAGGCATTATTTAAACAGTAAATGACAAAGTTATATTTACGGTTTCGAAAATGTGCAGAAATGTGTCTCAGAAACAGCTTTATTTAGATTTTTCACGTTATTTTAAAACTTACTATGAAAAAATGGTTTTAGAAACCTCAATGTCATTTTTAAAGACCTATCTATAAACACCCCGCACTTATAGGTTTCATGAAAAAAAATTGTTTGAGTTCTATGCACATAAAGTTCTATGCACATTCGGAATAAAGTGGGTGTGACATGCATGGAGAAACAGACAGACAGACAGACATGACAAATCTATAAGAGTTCCGTTTTTTTTTTCATTCTGCTACGGAATCCTAAAAAGGTGTTTAATCTTGCCAAGAGAAATGTACTTTCGACTTAGTAATTTTTTGATGCAGTAATTTTCTCCATATAAAGCTCTACATAAAGAATTTGGATACAAATCAACTTCAATCAATCTTCAATCAATCAACACTAGAGACTAGTCGTATAGTTCGACCGCTCGTACTCATATTACCGGCAAGTGCCATCAGACCATCATACCAGACCAGAGCACGAGTCAAATGAAACCAACAGCATGTGGAATAATACGTTAATGTAGAGACGACGGTTTGGAATGATGAGATTGGATATAGTGAAGTTCGACACCCTTGGTTTGTTACTAATAAATAATATATTTAATGCTTAATAATAAATACAAATAGGTTATAATTATTAAGTTAATAAATGAACTTTCTTAGGATTGTGGCTGCAAAACTCGAAAAGCATTTTTTTTTTAATGAGAACAACTGACAAACGAGCAAGTCATCCAATAATTGGTTTAAAATACCAACTTAAATAAATTATTTATTTATACGAACTTAATTAATTTAAGTTGGTATAAATAAATTAATAATAAATAATTTAATAATAAATATTATTATACTCGTATTAGCTGTTGCCCGCAGCTTTGCATTCGGAAATTATGTTTTAACTTATTCAAACTTTTATCCTGTTTTTCCGGGAAACCTTTTAATTTTCCGGAATAAAAAGTTATATAAAATATGACCCAGGGTATCAGTAACAACTTTACCAATTTTCATCGAAATCCGTTCAAGTGTTTTTATGTGATCCCCGGACAGACAAACAGACACTTTGAGTTTTATTATACGATTTTTACTGTAAAGGATTGTGTTTTTATTATACTACGATATTAATAGTAACCATAGAAATAAATATTAAGCATAGAAAAAGGTTTCACGTGATACCGATTGCTACTCGTACCTATAACATGCAATTTGCATCCCATCGACGACAATGAAGTTATACTCGTACCACGAAAGGCAGAGCTTTGAATGTTATTTTTCAGAATAGCTTTATCAACTTAAAACATTTATTTTTTATATTTATTTATTAAGCTTTACTGATCCCAATAAAAATATCACGGTACAAATTGCGAATTTAATTCTCAATGCATTCTCTTAAACAAAGGTCCTTAATTAATATGAAATAAAAGCACATTCAATTTATACGTCCTGGTTGTAGGTTTATAGCTGAATATTTTTTACGTTAGAGCACTAATATATGTAGTAGGTATTACAATAATGGTATCCTAAGTGAATAACAAGTTTAGTGCATTAAGTTCGAAATAAAAGCGCATGCGCTATAAACAATCTAAACGCACCAGCCCGCTAGATCTGATAGCATTCCTATATTTTCCTGCTATCTACCTATGGAGTTGTAGTAACTGGGAATCTTTTATAATATGGAATATCTCTTGGAATTGCTTGTTATCTTCTGATATGATGATAACTCCGAGTATGACGATGTAGAGACAGCTTGATGTAATTAATGAAACATAATTATGACCCCCAATAAAAATCACGCCATAATATGAACATTATTAATATAAACCCAGCATTATGAACCCAATAATTTATTAAAATTATTTCTTAAGGCACTTAATGATGCTTTAATAACCAAAGTATCAAAAATGTTATTTCACCCTAGATATATTCATAGAGTTCTTGATATTATGTAAGATACTCTCTAATTCTCTAAGCAAATTTTTTTTTGTCTCCGAAATGTAATCCACTCCTACAGTACTAAGTTTCCAAACTCAAATATAAAACTTTTACTGCCGCCTATTCCTACCTGCTATTTGTAGGTATAACATATACCTATCTAGGTGAACTTATAGAATATGTTTTTCTGCGAGACGAGGTCTTCCAAGACAGAATATGCTAACTTAAGTAAAGTTACGCCGGTATAAAATGTCTAGTAAAGTGCGGTAACTAAATACTCATATCAAATTAATCAACGCTGGAAAATTTACATACTCATGAATTTCCTCGAGTGTACAGTCCCAGCCACCATGGTTTCAGAAGTGGCGCTGGTTTAATCATACAGACAGACAATATTATTGGAAGGAAGACTGATGCAACAATAGCGCTGCTGGCGTGCTGCGGCCGGAGGACGTACTAATGGCGGCGGTGCGGCGCCCGGGCGCCCCTAGTGTCCCCACTGCCTGCAGCCGGCAGCGCGCGCCACGATCGCCACGCAGTCTTCCCGCGCGGCCCGCACGTGTGTATAGCGTGCCTTACACTGAGCAGACCGAGCTCCATGTAAACCTTTCCGATCGGAATCCAAATAAACCAACCAAGTGAGACATACCTACACTAAATTCGTATTTGTGTCGAGGGACTTCCTTTAACCGCGGACGCAGTTACGGGACCCGCTGTGCTATAATAACTTTGGTGCACTAATTTAAACAATTATTGTTTTGTAATACGATCCCTTAATTAGATTTCGTCCTGTACCGGGATGCGTTAATTCATGACGTGGAATTTATTTACCGGCGTTCAATTGGATATGTGGTGGCGATAACTAGCTGAATGGTAGGTAATCAACTTTCTAATAACAATTCTTAATACTTACATACCTACCTGGAAAATTGCAACAAAATTATTTATTGAAAGGTTGAGACTTTATGTAAGTAAGTTAGTACTTGTCTTCTTTCCGTTCTGTATAATCAAGGATTGCTTCACACTACCTTTTTAATTTTTTGTTGATATAATTTACTCTATCAGTACAGAAATTAGTTTTTAATCATTTTTTCAATGTATCTGCTGGTTATTACTAATTACGTTTTAGATTAGGCTTATTTTTTACTACTGCAACCATTTCTGTTTATTAACTCACTCATTGTACATATTTTATAATACAAATTAAATAAATACATATAACAATACTTAGTATCGTTATCTGTTAACTCAAAACTAGTAACTTTGTGGGTATTATATCATTAAGTATACAAAAATACCGCGATAAAATGTTATCAAATGCTAAAGTAGAGCATAAGATTGATATCTACTGATAAAGAGATAATTTATTCAAGTCAATTAACTACAAAAG
The DNA here is from genome assembly GCA_963932265.1 of Thymelicus lineola. Lineage (NCBI taxonomy): Eukaryota > Metazoa > Arthropoda > Insecta > Lepidoptera > Hesperiidae > Thymelicus > Thymelicus lineola. Next base: position 9,293,923 of record OZ010686.1, read on the forward strand.
TATTTATAAATGTAATTTATTCTCATATAAAGCTACTTATATAAATATAATACCATAACTATTACGTATTTACCTATGTATTATCAATAAATAAACGTAAGTACCTACGTGAGTACATTTCATTAAAGTCATAAAACAACGTTCCTATTATACTGAATAAGTAGTACCTACATAACTATATTCTATAAATTAGCATATGAATAGAATATTATTTGTACAGTAATCTACGTAAAAAGGCATGTTCTAAAAACGCTACCACTGAACCACAGTGAAACCTTATGAGTGTAACTACAGCGCATAACGGCAAATGTCTTTATATGAGTTATCATACTTACGTTACGTTTGAGTTATCAAACTTAACTATTTCATTGTTATACATGAAGTATTTTTCCTAACTTTAATCAAATGACGTAATAAATTAAGTGTATTCAAGTTAACGAAATATACCGTTAAGTTAAATTTAAATACAAACATAAAGAATAACTTAAGCTGTTCTGTTTAATAAATTCCAAACAAGAGAAATCTCAAACCGAGTGGCCCTACCGCTTTTTTAACATGTCTGGACAAAAAAGACGAAGTCACCTGCCAGTTCTTTTACTCGTGTCTATTGAATACCAGCCCAAGGATCCCCTACAAAATATAAACAGGTTACGATGAGAGATGCGTTCCAATTGTAATAACATCAATTGATTTAATGCTATTTTAGTGGGAGGAACTAAACGGGGTCACCGACCGACAATTATGTCCTCCTAAAGAGTTCTCTACAACACAACACTCTACATTAATAGAGCTATGAGTTCGTACGTATTCCATTTTAAAACGCTATTATGTCTATGATTTTATGTTACAGTATTAAATTGTTGAGGTAATTAAACTTTAAAACTTTTTAAGTGTATATTAACAAAACATAATTATATTTTAAAATAATAAGTCATTGTGTATAATATATTTAGTTTTTAAAAAATCACAATTTCACCTGTTTTGATGCCAATTATTAACACATTACCTACTCGGTGTATCTTGTATAATTTAGGCAAATTAATACTTTTCGATGTATTATATATGTTTATTAAACTTACCTACTTTTTAAAACTTTCTACTTTCCACGCTCTAAAAACATAATAGAAACGTTCTATAGAAATGGATGCCTCATTAGAATTAAAATTGTTTAATTTAATGAGTTACAATTTATTTGTAATACTAAAAAGTATTTGTAATGGAATAATTACCTAGGTGGTTATATCTGTAGTATTGTAGGAAGTAAGTAATTAAACTTTATTTGCGTTAGATCGATGTCTTGATACGCTGGAAGCCATATTGTCTATTAGAATAGATTTAGATTAGGTTAGACGTTCATAGTTTATTGGAGGTATTACAAAATCGTTTAACACAGAAAGCAATTATTGGCGTGTCCTTTCACTTGTTGATAGTGTGCAATGTATAAGGCCCACTGGGAGCGCACCAGCCGGTGTGGTGCGGAGTGGTACCCGGCTACGCGCCAGAAACCGGTCCGAGAGGAATGAGACCAACTTGTAGTCCGCCGTGAGCCGACCCACCATACAATATTGATCAATAGTTTTTTGAAACACTTACAATACATTATTGTTTCTTAACCAGAACACGTCAAGTTTTATGTATCATTATTTTTATGTTTTTGGATCGTTATTTATAAATAATGTAAAGGTAACATATATGGGAACATATCTTATCTTGTACTGTAAAAGCGAGGCTCGTTCTTCAACTCAAAATTTCCAGATATTAAACGATTGAACCAATAAATGACCATGTTCATGCAAGCAGTGTTAGGCCCGTACACGTCGTTAATATGTAGGAACGTTGAACGAGGATGTTGTAGGAACTTATATTCGAAAATTTTACGAATTTTCAGTTTATCCATGGCGCCAAAAACTACTACAATTTCACAAAAACAAAACACTATCTAAAACAAATGACTTAATTTGAAAAAAAACACGGCTTTCGATTAAAATTTATTTGGTTTTCGAATTGCGCGCTAATCCACAGATAATTAAATAAATCTAAAAATACTGGTTATAAAATCTCCAATTTCACAGGTAAAGACCTATTATAAATTACGTGTAATAATTTCAGTAATTAGGTTGGTATTAATAATCGCTAATTCCTAAGGCGTGTGAATAATTTGGGATACAAAAATACATAAGGTATATTCTCTGTACCTAGTAGGTACCAAACTAGAAAATAAACACTGATAGTATCCATCAATACTAATATTTTTACTTTTAGTGAAATAAATAATCTGTGCATACCTGCAGTTCCTATTCTGTTATAGAATTAATAACATACAATTATGTTAGTAGAGTGGTGATTTACGAGACGTTCAATAAAATACCTATAAAATCCATTGAAGTATAATGACATAGAATAGACATCTCGAACAAAATGTGTGTCCCACCCGGGAGGTTCCATTTTCAAACTTGAGCCCCGGTTCTCCTTTCAAAATCGAACGAATGCATTGAAGATTGAAGCCACGTGGCGCCAATGCATTGGGACATACATGGTGTTCGGAGTGTCTGTTCTATACGCTAGTAATAGTACTTCAATTATAAAATCTGGTTTGAGATAACGAACTTTTGATTAAATGAAAGCTTAAAAAGTTTTACGATGCGTGAAATGAAAGACAATGTGTCGAGATGCGCACGAGCATATCGCCACAATCGCTGTGGCAGGAATGTGATGTCGGAATGCGCGATTTTTTGTATCGATTCCTTTTTTTCTTAAATTAGATTCGGTGAGGGATGTAGGGTATATGCACCAGTTATCTTGTATGATTTGACCATTTACTTGTATATTTGACACTTCATCTCATTTTTTGTGTTGACAGCAGAGTCAAAAATTGGTTGTCTGTAAAGTCGGTTTACGGACAATGGTTTTACGTGATAACGTCTATTTCGTAGAAGAATAATTTATGATATAAATATTGTAATCACGTATTTACATAATTACGTAAGAACGTAATGGAAGCCCTACGCACGGAGCCGCGGTGCTACTCGCCAGTTGTGTCAGCTTGAACATGGCTTGACGCGCCACCGCGACCCGCGTATCTAGCTAGATTATAATATTAAATTTCATACTAACTATACGATTTTAAACATATTTGAGTTGAAAATTTGGTTTAAATCGTTTTAAATATCAGGAGCTGCGCGACATCTGTGATTTTCTTGACTACAACTAAAGTCCGAGTCGATGTACTGTGTAAAGTTCTTTCAAGTAGTTCATACCTATAAACAGAAATGACGCTATTGTAGATTTTCGTTTTCATATAATAATAATACGTACGAGCTACGAGAAATCATTTCTTTTCAAAAGATTGTAAAATAAAATAAAAATTACAATTTTACATATTAAATTACAGATATATATTTCGTTTTATTATTATTCAGCGTATCTCTTTCTCGATACTTTGCGCGCGTTGTGGCTCGTGACCTTCCAAGCGGACCGATTACGCTTGAGTGGGAGAGAGACGGCCGGTCTAGCGTGCCTCTCTCTCTAATGCTGCGCGCGCTTCCGTGACGTTACTCGGTTTTCGTGAATGCCTCTCAGGCTCATCGTCTTTATAAACGTTATCACGTTAAAACTTTTCGTATTACAAGGTCGAGAATGGCAGAGCTTACGATGTTGATCCATCCCATTTGCTTACTCATGTTTTAACCTCGATCGAAAAACTTGTAATGGGTACAAACAATATTCGAGCATGTCCATATATTACGTAATAAGAATTTTATGGCAAAACTATTCTAGTTTAAGTAACTCTTAGTATTAGTACTCTTAGTACAATTACCAATTTACCTCGGTAAAGCAAATGAGTTTCAATTCATTACAGAATTGAATTTTAAGAAATATTCACTAGGAAAAATCCTTTTTATTTTATATTATAAAGTGTCTAATAAATCATTAGAAAACCGGTAAGCCATCCATCCATTTTATAGTTCCACTAGATACTAGATATAATATAGTGTTATAATCGCTTAAAGTATATCGGTTTCATTTTAGTCTGCTTGGTTTCTAAATGGCCACCAGGTGGTACCTAATAAAATTTATTTCATGCAATATAATGTTCGCTATTTATTGATCCAGTTACTATTTCTTAAGATTGCAATATCGATTTTGCGCTCAAATTCTTGTATTAACTACAAAGTAAAAAGTTGCAAACTAAATTGTAAAAAAAAATTGGTTGTCTGTAAAGTCGGTTTACGGACAATGGTTTTACGTGATAACGTCTATTTCGTAGAAGAATAATTTATGATATAAATAATGTAATGTAAGAACGTAATGGAAGCCCTACGCACGGAGCCGCGGTGCTACTCGCCAGTTGTGTCAGCTTGAACATGGCTTGACGCGCCACCGCGACCCGCGTATCTAGCTAGATTATAATATTAAATTTCATACTAACTATACGATTTTAAACATATTTGAGTTGAAAATTTGGTTTAAATCCTTTTAAATATCAGGAGCTGCGCGACATCTGTGATTTTCTTGACTACAACTAAAGTCCGAGTCGATGTACTGTGTAAAGTTCTTTCAAGTAGTTCATACCTATAAACAGAGATGACGCTATTGTAGATTTTCGTTTTCATATAATAATAATACGTACGAGCTACGAGAAATCATTTCTTTTCAAAAGATTGTAAAATAAAATAAAAATTACAATTTTACATATTAAATTACAGATATATATTTCGTTTTATTATTATTCAGCGTATCTCTTTCTCGATACTTTGCGCGCGTTGTGGCTCGTGACCTTCCAAGCGGACCGATTACGCTTGAGTGGGAGAGAGACGGCCGGTCTAGCGTGCCTCTCTCTCTAATGCTGCGCGCGCTTCCGTGACGTTACTCGGTTTTCGTGAATGCCTCCCAGGCTCATCGTCTTTATAAACGTTATCACGTTAAAAAATATAATTTTTTCTTTATATCTTATATCTATAAAATTAATCCTTTCTACTCAGATTATAAATATAAGCCTTGTTACAGCTCATTCCCACTTGGGTGTAAGTAGGGATTGATAGATACAGAAAAATACCGATCTCTAATTATGATCTGATACGATTGTCAATAATTGTCATACTCACAATATAATTAAATCATGATTTGACTCAAAAATGTCAACATCTGTTTAAATGACAAGTGTATGTGAGAAAGAGCCGTTAATATATAAAAACACAGTGCTACAGATAATGACAGTGCTATAGAAAATGTGTCTGTGTCCGTAGTGTTAATTTAAAAAAACCTACCTAAACCTAACATCTGAATGATTTTCAAAACCGGTAATAAAATTAAAAGCACAAACCTCTAACTTGCGACAATTTATAATATGAAGGGAAGCGTAATTAAAAAAAAAAACAAAAGTAATTAAAAAAATAGATGTTTTCCTAAATTTTGGTTAAAAACCGGTCAAGTGCGGTCGAATCAGGCCACGCGCAATGTAGAGTTCGGTTGTTTTAAGTTCATGAACAATACTCCAGCTAACATAGCTTGATAGCTTTCCTTTTAAATTCATCATATAATCTGCCGTGAATTTTTTCACATGTCCAACACCTACCATTTAGCTGGCCCGCCTGCCAGTTAACTTGAATCTAATTAAAATGAGCACTAAAGTGCTTTAAAAAACTAACTATTTCTCAAACGGACCCCACAATCGAAAAATAAACTTTGCAGACTCAAAATATATTTCGAAGACGTTTTCAACGATACTTCACACTATACGAGTAGTGTAGACGAGAAAGAAAAATTCAACCCCACTTTACCAGTAGGTACCCTGAAAAAGAATAGTTTCCAAGATTTTTTCTATTACCTACTATGTATATTAATTTTAATAAGTATGCATGTTCTATGTTAAATTACATCATTCTAGCACTAAGGGCCTCTGCGTTGTGCTGCGGAAGAACGAACAAATGGACAAAAATTACGAAACTATGAGGGTTCCGTTTGACTACGGAACCCTAAAAAGTACCTTCAATACTATTTCTACATCATTATAGTGTCATGTTCTATACAGAATGAGCATGACTAGTTAATTGCGTAATTATATTGCATATTTATAAAGCTGCAGACAGTTTCCTAATAACTAGTCTTATAAAATGTCAAAGTATTTGATTAATTTCCATTGAATAATTATATTTTCAAAAGACACTTATCTATAAACTAAATAAAACCTGTTTGATATGAAGTTTTTACGACGATCTCGCAAATGGAATTTATCGTGATATTATACCGCATTCGTTTTGGCCTTCTTTTCCTTTCTTATTTTGTACGCATTTTATTCTTTGTGTACGCATAAGACAATACAATCGTATTCATTCTTTTATTTCTATATGGCTTTTTTTCTCAGTTTTCTTAAAATGCGTATTCACTTAAATCCAAGGGGCAGATAACACTAAAGTCTGGTTTTGTTAGAATTATTTTCTGAACTTATTTTATTTTCTTTTTAAGTGTTTTAACGCTGATACGTATGAAGTGTTAATGTCAAATTTACATATTAATTAGTTCGTAATTTTTTTTTTACTTGACACAATAACAACCTTGGTATTTGCCAAGAGACTGTTTGCTATTTTATTATGCGTAATTTCATTAATAGTACAGTTTTACGATTTTGTCATTATATTACTAATTACTACTGACAAAATTGTTTACTATCTAACATAGTTTAATAAACTGTTAATAATATACAATATGGTACAATATACAATACGGTGGAAATAAAAGACGGTAGTTGGAAGAAAAGTACCCTGAATATTGATGATGGCAAATTTTACTGAAAGGAAACATTCCTTTATTTTGAAAAATAATTAAAACTGCATTCAAAGATTTTTGAAAAATCACCTACTTGAGCCGGGAATTTTCTTTCGGTAAAATTTGCCATTTACAATATTCACGGTACTTTTCCTCCAACTATCGTCTTTTATTTTCACCCTGTATATTAAGCACCTGATAAGTATTTGAAAAGTGAATATCTATTTCGGTTGATTAGTTTAGTTATACCAACAAATAACAATAGTTTGATCGACCGAGCAATTAAATGCAATTAAATAAAGGCAAGGAAGACAACATTTCAAATGAATCATTCATCGTGAATGAATACGAAAAACCTTATATTATATTACGATACACCTGAGTAATCTATCTGTATGTAAACTTTATATCGTACCTATGCACCTATTTAATACGAGTATACCGAAGCCCGTCCCATCATCCGTAGCATGCGTAAAGACTGCTAGAAAACTGTAATTTTGCATGGACTTTATACATATTTATACGTTAAAACTTAAAAACGTGGTAGAAATCTTTAAAAAAATTTAGGTTACACTGTACCCTTGTTACTGTACACTTAAAAAAATTATCACGGCCAGGATAGTTTAAGTAGTTAGTAAAGTCGATGAACTTACAACTATGGAACTCTACATTGCGCGTGGCCAATAAGGGTCAGTTATATGACTTTGATAATATGGTTATATATTTTTTATATCATATAAGTTAATGCTTGACTACAATCCCACCTGATGGTAAGTGGCGATGTAGTCATATTAAATTAACATTCGTAGTTTCAACTTCCAATTTCCGATTTCCTTGCACAGTTTTCGACGAGATAAATTGAAATACCTACCGTGTATCATCGAAAATTTAATTTGTGTAGGGAACATTTTTGCGCGATGTCTTTTTACAATTTGAAATACTGGCTATATCGTGTACCATTGACATAACAAAATCCGCAGTCGATAACTTCGATAGATAAGAAAGTGTTTGCCCTTTGACAGTTATTATAGAAAAACCTGATAGCAGGGTACAAAATATGTAACCAAATAAATACTAATCGATCGAACCAAACCAAACGATAGGTATTTATTGAGACGTGAAGGAAGGATTGGAAGTAGCGTAATGTCGAATGGTTTATTACAATGCTCATTAAATCACATCACAATCCATAACTGTCCCACTGCTGGGCTTGATTCTCTTCGTACACCTAATGTGTACTATACTGGCATGCTGCAAGATTCTTCGCTCTGTTTTCCTTCATCGAATCAAGTGCTAATTAGCTTCTCATTCTATGTCTCTTCATTCATGTCACGTCATTCTATGTGTTCTAATATGCACATAACTTTTAAAAATTGGAGATGCGTGCAGAATTCTAATTCAGGCTTCCGCGTTCAGGAAACCAACGTTCAAACCGCTAGGTGTGATACGACACAAAAACACATTACAATGGACTAAAAGTAATTGAACCCGGGACTCCGAGGGCTCCTCGTCGTTCAAAACAATAGACTTCCTGGAAAATGCAGTAGTTAACATTTTGAATATCCCTGACCTGCTTTCTTTAATCTAATGAACGAATAAATAATCACATAATCAGGACATACATAGATACAGTTTTTTTCGGCGGAAGATGCGAAGAGATTTAAGACGAGGTGACTGGGCTGGATCGGAAAGTTAGTTATGGAATTCACTGAAAGTTATTTGAAAATATGGTTTGATTAAATTAATAAAAAAAGATTGCAAATCTCTCAAAGTACCTAGTAGCTACTCAGCATCGTCAGTCAGTGAAAAACTAAGAAAAACATTGATAGTCACTTTCTGTATAGTATTCGATTCGTTATGTCTTATTAAATACTTATTTATCGCAGTACCTTAATCGATGACTGCATAAATCATGATGGCCACGCACACTATTAGTACCTTCGTGAGACCCATTGCTATCCTATCCCTTCTATCTCGAGAAATACTTAAGAGATCCATCTTCAATGTAATGAATACTGAATAGAAGTTATGAAACCAACAGAAACTGTTATAGTCATACATTAAAATACATATTATAATTATTATGTACTCTTTTAAATAGGCTTGGTGTTGATTCCCCTATCGAACCGTACACAATATGTATCTACCTCATATAAAAATCTACTTTGTGTTCGTTTTAGGTCGTTAATAAACCAAAGTGAACGTAAACATTTTATTTGTTTCAGCGACCAGAAAGCCTTGAAACCCCTCTGTCTACGCCTCGCGACACGAAGGGAAGTCTGTACGCTATGAATGATCAGGTCAGTGTAAAACTTGTCTATTGCGTAGATTATGTTATCTCTAAACTATAAGGTAAAACCTTATATTGCATACTATCGGACACTTTGTAGTTTACTACTGCAAGTTTAAGTTCAAAACTTTGAGACACTGAATTAAAAAATAATCCACATTATAACTTTTAAGTTTGAGTACGCAATGAAAATTTTAAGTAGCCGGAAACTGAAATTAGCGCATTCAATCATGCAACATCTTCAACATTCAGTTTTTATGTAGATAGATCACAGAGTACATTATTAATAATTTACTGACATGAGATAGCTGATGAAGCTGTTCACTCACCGTACCTTCAAGAAGACCACTTCTATAAATTTTCAGAATATTGCACTAACGATGAAAATCCAATTGAAACCGTCTATCATAATACTTAACGAGATTAGCTCTCAGGCGATCTTATTAAATAAAGATATAAAGCGTGTACACGAACATTACAAAGAAAATATTACTTAGTTGTGCGATGTAAAGAAGTAAGGAAGTCGTGTGAAAATTATAGGAATTATTTATTTAATACCTAGTTGACAGTTACTTATGCGATAAAGACGTAACATGAGCGGCTTGTGGTTTTTTTCTTTTTTGGAGTCACTTTGGACCTTTTCGTTTTGTGCCCATGAATATACCCTCTCCTTTCATATTCTATACTAATATTATAAAGCTGAAGAGTTTGTTTATTTGTTTGTACGCGCTAATCTCAGGAACTACCTACTGGTATGAATTGAAAAAATATTTTTGTGTTGGATAGTTCCACTAATATAGATTGATTCTGTGGATAGTTAATTTATCGATGAAGTCTTTAGGCTTTATAACGTCACGCTGCAACCAATAGGAGCGAAGCCGCAATGGAAAATGTTGCAAAAACGGGAAAAGTTACGCCAAAATCATGTATGATGGAATTGTTCCGGAGAAGGAGAGGGTGATGGAGAGGCAGAGGGAATTTAATGGTCTCTGATTTGTTGAACTATAAGTACATTCATTGATTGTTAGACGATACGAAGTTTGCTGGGTCAGCTAGTCTTAAATGTGTATTGATATAACCAAGTGACATGAAATTGAAGATTCCTTCTTGGATGTCATTTTTTTCTTCTCTTCTGGTGGTATAAAGATAAACGTCGGCGGCGATCTCTCATAGAGACGTTATCAAATCCTACATACAAGAATGTAAATTGTAAGCCCGGCCTATTGCCAAGAGAGGTCTTTAGCTCCTATATTGTAAGAGGAGACTCCAGTTATGAGTTTGGATGATAAGTGAGTAATACTCAATACTGATGAGGGATGAATTGTTTTGTATAGACAGACCATTTCATAATACCTGGTTCACTAACTTTCTTACGCTAGCCCTAATGCTTTTGCTACTCCAGTTGAGTGCTACTTCGATTTTACGTCCATTCCGTATAACCGGACATATTCATATATTTGGTAGTTACAAATTATGATAATTTATAACGATCTTTTTTCTGTAAAGTTGTACTGAGTTTCGTAATATTCATTCAACAGTACAAATCTAAGATATATTATTATTATCGATTTAAATATCGAAAGTTGATTGATATAACAAATTTTACTTTTACCTTTGTATATTATGCAGGAATCCAGATATCAATGTTTTGCCTATTACCTTGTAATACGACAATAGAACTTAATAACAATAGCACAATTACAGCGAAAGCTTTTTTTACTATTATGTGCCATAGAAACTTCTTTTAGGTATTTTCTCATGCTGACTTTCATACGACTACTAAAGTCGTATGCATAGATAGCACATAGTGGAACTTCTATTTATATGCAAATCAATAGAGTAAAATTATGCAACCCTTTTTTGTAAAAGCACAAGTAATATCCGTCATTCTTTACAGGGCTCGATCCTCCTTTCCAAAAGTTTTTTTTAAATCAACTTAGAATATATTAAGTACGTTTAATTTCACTTCCTCTTCAAAAAATAAAAATAGTTCCTAATGGTTTAGCCTACCACTCTGTCCTACCTATGATATTTTTGAAGGATTCCTCGCGATCGTTTAATTGTACCGTGATTTGATTCTCTTCCAGACTGATAGTAGGTAATTGCGTAAAATTGACTTTCTGTGAAGTCTGCTTGACCAGCTACCGTCCTCTTGCTAGAGGACACTACTAAACGACTAGATGGACCAGCTAATGGGGGGTTGAGAGCCAATACTTCTTCTCTGTTATTGTTTGGCTGGCAATGGTGGTCCCTCTGATATTGCTGGTGTTCATGAGCAACGGTGACGCCTACCATAAGGCTCGTCTGCCACCTATTATTTTGCTATTTACATAAAAAGTAACAAAAACACCTTTTTATTAAAAAACCTTATTTTACAACTTTTCAATAAAGGGTTGGTTAAATGTTTGTACTTTGTAAGAATAATATATAATATAATATAATAAGTCATAATCGCTCGTCAAGTACAAGATTTTCAGAAATTTCCATATTTATTTCATAGTTTAAATTAAAAAAAATACGAAAACTTGTCCAAAATTTTTCGTACCTATTTGCTTTTCCCGAGTAGCCAAGCTAAGAGTTTGCTAATCTTTTGTTTGTAGATCCAGTTCCTAAATCAAGTCTTTTAGTGCTCGCAAAATCAAAATGCGTCCAATATCAAAATTCGTCCAGTGATGCATGGGTAAATTATATTATCAAAACATTTTTTTTTTCTACGGGCACTGTCCCAGCTTTACCGAATGACTCATCGGCGCAGGATGAGAGTTTTGTTACCACGGCAACGGCGCACTATGATTTCAAATAACCAAAAAATTAAGAGTAGCCTTTGCCTTCTAATAGCGCGTCGAGCTGACCTTCCCTATCTGTAAAATCTTATATCCTAATTACCTAATTAGGTCCATATACAAATACCGCTCTATTACCTAATAACTTTTGCATCGACAGTCTTGTCACCAACTCCTCTCTCATTAAGTAGTGCGATATACCTAACAACTTTAAAATGAATCGAAACATATTGTACTTAACATTACAAAATACTGTAAACTGTGATACACATACTTAAATCATAAACACACCAAACTAAATTTTATCAATCGTTGCTCTCAAACTAAATAAAACATCACACTAGATATCTACCGATGAGGCTAGAAATGTTATTCTGTTAATGTTATCTTATATCATATATGCAATCAGGTATCAATATTATGTAACATTAGGTATATATCAATATTATGCACTAAGTAGGCAGATAAGCTAGGTGCTAAATGATAGGTTAATTTGAAATTCCTAAATTATATTATCAATCAAAGTTAATTTACCTACATATTTTGTCTCAATATGAAAGTTTCATGTTCAAAATCAAAGAACATCTACTTACATGTTACCCAAAAACACAAATTAGTATGGACTACCGTAAAAAGTCGGTCATTGTTTTTTGATTGTCGCAATCTAATTATACTCATCAGATTAAAGAACAGAACTTCTGTTATAAAGCAAATAGCTGTTGCTAGCAGAATTACCTGCGTTACGTTTTACTTGTTTCTTTAATTTTCAAGAAATAACTATCCGCCAGAATAATATTATTTGTAATAATATGTATCTATTGAATTTTCTTCATCACTACAAATTTTATAATTCATAATAACAAACAGTGGATACAATTATCATTTTTAGAGCGCTAATGCCCGTTTTCACCAACAGCCCCTAAATTTTAAGGGACCCCTAAGGCTAAAATAGGTGTCCCTGGCATTGATTTCGTTCTAGTTATACATGCCTGTGGTTTTCACCAACTTCTAAGGAACACTTATAAGTTTAGGAGTTTCCAAAATTTTAGGGGCCCGAATTTCGGCACCCTATACTGAATTCCTTACTAGGTGACACTTTTGGCATATTATTATAAAATTCAAATTACAACTTATATTGGTGATGACAATTGAAAGTACAACTGATATTAATTAGTTAAGCACTGGAACAGATTATAATGATATTTATTTTATTATATGTAATTATAAAATTATTCGTGAAACGTGGTGATTAAACACAATTACTACCTATATAACATAAAAAATATGATAGAAAACACATAATAAGACATAAAAAGAACTGAGAAAAATACAAACAGTATTTTGTCGGAAAAATATCGGTAAAATTCTGTCAACCACTACATAGTTTTAAGCACTCTGTGAACCACTACAAACATCACATCTCAGATTAAAGAAATAAAAGGCAGATATAACTTTCGCTAAGAAATGCAACGAATGACGTGAAGCCGCTTTTTCAGTATGTGTGCATGACAACCATATTGACATCTAGCAGTGGCATCGTAGAGACACATACTTCTTTGTGTGTGTAAGTTGCCAGACATTGAAAACAAAGTCGCAATCTCCCACAATTTAGTAAATATTTTTTGCCATATTTTCAACTTGAAATATTATGCACAATTAAATTGACAAATTATTTATTATTATATCACTAGTTATCAAAAAGTATAGATATTAAATATGTCAAATGTTCTTACTTACTAACTACTTAATATGTTGAATTGTTTTAATTTATTGGAACGAAGTTCCTTATCGCGCGTTGTGAAAGGGGGCTAGACGGAAAATTACGACACTTTTTGATTCTTACGAATGACGACACTTTTTTTGAAGTGATTCACAGAGTTTTACAGAGATGGCGCTGTACAACAAAACAATACTTAAATCGAAAGGAACTTCGTTCCATCCGGGTGTCCCTTGACACCTCTCATGTTTTTATAGTATGTTTTTTTTCTCTTTTGAGTAGTTATTTTTAATTGAAAAATGTCAAAATTTTAATACATTTATTATAATTAAAATACATGAAATGACGGAGATGGCCATCCACTGATTGCGGAGTAGAAGAGAGCGAATATTATGTTTTGTGCTCGCACTTAACCCAGACGTCGCCCACTGGTCCTATGACCGCTAACGATGATGTCGAGGAGGATGGGTTTTCTCTGACATATATAATATACGTCATCTTCATTAAAATGCAATGAATAAACAAAGCAAAATTTGGATTTTGGATGGCATTATCTTGCCTACTTTAAGGAATAATAAAAACCCATTTATCTCGTATAATAGCATTTATCGGCAATCTGCAAAATAAAATAATTTACTGAGTAGGCTAAACAGGAACTAAAATAGAATATAATATTTTCTTTAAATCGTGCATTTTATCCTAGGCAACCGTGATATTTTCAATCAACCAGGTTTACCTATGCTAAAATCCTTATTTTATCCCTCTAATCCTTTGTACAATCTATCTTATGTTTGTAATAACCCAGCGACAGGTATTTATGCATTGGCTGCATTTCCTCATATTTAGATTTAAATAAATACAACTATTTACTTTTAAAATATTTTTTTTCTTTATAAGTTTATAACCGATTAGTGTTCAAAGAACCCATGCATATTTCCCCTAATTTAGGGTAATCGATTTTCATATAAAGCTGGTATAAAATTCAATAATTGTCGAAGTTTTGTGTTCCGAGCGCACCGCAAAAATATTATTATAAATAAATAATAAAATAATGAACAGTTACCTATGAAAATATATCTAATCTTCTTTTCCTTGATTTTGAGAACAACTTTAGCAATGTTTAAAATTGCAAGACGGCATTTTATCTGAGAAAATTATTTAATAAATTTTGACAATTGTGACATGCAAGCTATTTGACGCTTTCATTAGTACTGACTCGGGTTTGTATTTGCTTTTTTAGTTTGTATTTGCTTTGGTAGCTTTACATTGTAGTTGGATGAATATATCTGCCTTTTATTTCTTTAATCTGAGCATCACATACATAAGTGATCCCTAACTATGCTATACTATTTGGGGGTAATCTATGCCCCTAGCCATGTATGTATTTTGTGCCCTAACAAAGAGTCACAAAGTAATGTATTTTGATGAATTATTCAGAAAATTATGAATTACAAGCACTACTTATCGCTGTTAAAATGAATTTAAGATAGGGGAAGATTTAGGTGATGCCTTAGGCTAAGAGATACTTAATTAGGGGATCGTTTAGGTGCCACTGGTGAAATCGGGCATAAGTATTTCATTATTTCTACCCAGAAAGCCAAACATAAATTTTCATACTGTGGATTTTCAAACAAACTTTCAACCTGTATTTACTCCCCTTACGGAGGCCATACACGATTAAGTATACTGGATGCCGCGTCAACTCCGCTAGACGCTTGAGCTACTATAATAAATTAAGCATCTAGCTTAGCAGTACCTACACTAGAAAAACAATAAAGTCGAACAGTGCAAAAACCTACCAGCTACCACGAGCTAAATTGTATTTGATAATAATATAAATTAATATTCGTTCATTACAGACCTTCCACACACCATCATTTGGCGACGAAGAATTCGACATACCCTTGATTCACGGACAGCATGCAACTAGTGGGACCGTACAAGGTTCCCACATGCAATACACTCAGCTACACCATTCAGCGCCTCAGGTAAGTCCTACAAAACTAAAAATTTTATGAGACACCAACTGATGGGAGGGGGAGTAAATCAATCCACGTCGCAGATTTGCAGAAATATATTATTATTCAAGTGAAAATCAGATGTAAGGCATTGACTACAAATGAAGGCTGCATGTTCATAATACAAAAAGTTAACATAAATTATATTAAGTCATCGAGATCACCGGTGGTGATGGGTGCACCACAGGGCTCGATCTTGGGTCCTTTTCTTTTCCTGGTATACACCTGGCAATAACATATATATGAACGATGAAAAGATGTAAACCGTCTGTAATATTTCACAGCGAACACAATAACAAATAAAACTCTTTTACTTCATTGTAATTGTACCTACACGGATGCCCTTTACGAAACCCGTCCTCAATCATCTGCCCTAGTTTTTAGATTGCTTTTATTGAAACTAAATTGACTTTCAATGGATCCTATTCTGAATGTTAAAAAATTTGTTTCTAAATTAAACCTAACAATATTTACCTTATGGACTTTTATTGTGGTAAACATAAATTTAAATATATTCGAAATATTAAGCACAGGCCTTAGTGCGAGCTTTACGTGACATAACGGGCTCGCAACGTAAATGCGTGTTGGCTAAAATTTGTATGAGAGCTATCTATCTAGGGGCAGTGAAAAGAAAAGCTTCGGTCCCATACAAAGTGTAGCCAACTCGCATTATTTTACGTTGCGAGCCCGATAAGTTACGTAAAACTCGCACTAAGCACACAGTCGGGGAGACCGGGGGCAAAAGTAACAGTTTTTAGTTCGTGGCTGATTGTGCCAAAACTGTTGATAAGATTATTTAACAAAATCCTATTATTCTCTAAGAAACTTAGTTTAAGTGTCTACCAACTTGTCTAGTCAACGTTAGAGTATAATCGTAATTAAGTTGCACTCCCACTTTAAAAAGGAGTGTCGAATGTTACAATTGATCTATAGTGCGGGGTCGTTAGTAACATTGTTTTGATGGACATTAAAATGACAATGTTAATGAATATACTCATATATTAATTTTAAAAATAATCACAATCTTAAATACAATCAGTTTTTAATTGGTAACTAAAATAAATGCTTTTATTTCTTCAAGCCGCTTTGAAACAAAAAAGTATACACTTCTCTTTATAACTGATCAAAAGCTAATTATTATTGTCTAAAATTACAATTTTAGACAAGTTATAAGCACTATGTCATTTCCAAAATGCGCTTCTTGACGAAATGTTTTTCTCCTAGATTTGATATTGATGACACTTTAATTAATTATTAATAAAGATCACTTATTAAGATTTAATATAATATGATGTTTAATGTGTGATCTCCAATACAAATTAAACGTTTTTGTATTTTCGACCTAAAACGCGTTGAAGAGGTGACGGAATAATGATATTAGAAAAACAAAAACTAGAGAGAAATGACGTATTGATTGAATGCATCACGTGAAGATCCATTAACATGTATTAATATATTATTTTATTCGGGTTAAGGTTAGGTGTCACTGGGTAGAAGTTTTCCCACGAGGAGGATAGCAACTAAGATATAATACAAACGAAACTTTTCGACTATTTACTTTGGTAGCAAATTATTGAAAAAAAAACTAAAGATTTCTTAATGGCTCAAAACTTATTTTGATAAAACAATTATTTTCACCTCGGGGTCATTTGTAGCAAGGGGTCAATAGTAACGTTTCTATTGACCCCGACAAAAATGGTACAATTGTTCCTGAAGACTGTTTTATTTAAAAACAAAAATAAATCAGAAACTCTGAACACTATTTTACTTTTGCGATAAGGTTTATATTGTGTGACATATATAGATTCTAATATTGTTGTTAATTTACTTATACTTTGTAAATTAAAGAGTAGTAACAGATTTTTCAATGTACGAAAAATTACTTCGGGGCTGTCCATATGGCCGTAGTCAATGATACATGTCCACGCTGCTTGGAACACACCGCCGAGTGGTTAGCCAGGCCTACCCGAGCACGTTACGGGCCCCGCGCCCGCACACTCTTTAGCGTTGCTTGCCAACCAAAATATCATCAACGTTACTATTGCCCCGTGGTACTTTTGCCCCCGGTCTCCCCTACCTAAAATCTTAACTATATCTACCTAACTTATTAACAGAGCATAACGAACGCAATGCATCTTTACTAACGGTCCTTCTCAGTTAGGGTTGCCAGTTCGTCAAACCAAATAACCGGACAGAACAGCTGGTTTGGCCAGACATTTGGGTAAAAAGACCGGACACCCTAAATAGGGATGTTGACTAATTTTAGGATTCAATTTTATTTTATAGATAGAACCTCAATATTCACGAAAAAAATATTATAAAATTAATAATCTTCAATTTAAAAACAAAAATTGATAAATAAAAATCACTATCAAATTTCCCACCAAAAACGTCACGTGACGTCACTAAACTATATTCAATACTATCTGTCTACTAAGTTTGTTGAATTTCCATATAAAATTGTTCCAATGACGTCATATTCTCAAAATGGCGTTTGAGGTCACGTGACAGTGAGTACAATTTTTAACATTTTAAATTAATGATATTTAATTTATTGTGATTGATTTCAATAAAAGAATCATATTTTAGGCCTATAAATGTTACCACTAATATTTTAGACATAAATTTATATTAATTTATAATTAGTGTCAACATCCCTATTATTAAGCATTTTGTATCTTAGTATTGTTTTCAACCCATTAATGGCCCACTACTGGGCACGGGTCTCTCCGCTTGAGGAGGCCTAGAGCATACTCCACCACGCTGCTCCAGTGCGGATTGGTGGAGGAGTCCCGACTGTTAATCCTTCTATGGTGTAGTTGTTCAGTATTACTTTTAACAACATTCTAAACTACTGGGCTTGTTTTTTCTTTTTAATTGTTTTTACGCAGTTATGTGATTTTTTACTTTTTTTATTCAATACTTTGTATAATAAATATAGGTTTATTGATCTGGAACATATCCAGTCATAAGGAATCGTGGTTATTTATTCACTCCATCTTTTAATTCCAGTTTTAGTAGTTACAAAATCATGGCACTGATCTTTTGTGAAATATTAGTTTAAAAAAATACCAATAGGAAACAGAAATTGGTTTTAGCATTAAAATGATAATTTCATCTTCAAATTCTTTACATTTTGTGCCTTTCTTATGTTTAAATTATAAATTTCCACAAAATGTATAAATAAAATTAGTCTAAAAATGGACTAAAGATCTAAAAATAAACAATGAAAGAAAATCCAGTTTTAGACCTGGGGTCTGGCAACACTTCAGCCAGTTGTTTTTAATCATGGATATATTACTCTATCTGGATCACAGACGTTGAAAAGTGTACAAAAAAGGCTTAGTGCGAGTTTCACGTCACATAACGGGCTCGCAAAGTATTATAAATACAAGTTGGCTAAAATTTGTATGAGAACCGGTGCTTTTCTTTTCACTGCCGCTAGATGGCTCTGCTTCGGTCTCATACAAATTTTAGCATACTGCATCTACTTTGCGAGTCCGTTATGTCAAGTGTAAAACTCGCACTAAACACTCTGAACACCGATGACGTCATAACGGAATGATCATTTTTCTAGTGTGTCCATGTTAACTATAGTCCAAGGATATATCATCTACGAAGTTATGTACGGTATCCAGTTATAGTAATATTTTCATGGTGTAAACACTATTACACTACGTTTTGCCTTTGACATGACAAATGACAGTTGACAGGTCAAAAGATCATGTCATCGCGTGTTGTGAGATTTGTTTAAAATTGAATAAGTTTTTGGTTGGTACTTTATTTATCTTAATTCAGTAACCGCAATTTGTTTTATTTTTTGCTATTCTATATAAACTTCCTAAAGGAAGCTTCTATTTTCACCGGAACAAAGAAAAAAGTAACTTGAAGTGAGGAAGTATCAAATAATTTACTGATTTGACATACAGGTTGGAATGATGAATCCGGCGCAAGATGGCTTAGCAGCTCCTCCTGGTGGCGCCCCTTCGTACCAACAACCACTCTATCTTCAAGAACCACATACGCCAGTGACCTCGCATAGGTAAATTTTGTTTATAATATAATTAAATTCTATTTCGTGTTTAAGCTATTAAATTTGTTACAAAGACCTAACTTTTAAAACAGTTTTTTGTTTATTATTTACTGATAACATCGTTTTAAATAGATCAAAGATTTAGTAAATGGAAACCTGTCATCTGTGTATAGATATAATAATTATATAGTACTTTGAATATTATGCATTAGAACCTGAATGCTAATTTTAAGGTAGGTGAACATTGGGAGTTATGGACGGGTTATATTAATACAAGGAACAAGGCCAAACTGATTGTACCAAATTTTAGACTATGTAAAACTGGTGGCATGTTCATGGGTATGTGTATAAAGATTATTTATTATTTATTTATTTATTTATTTGAACATCAACACAATGTACAACAAAACAACATAAAGAAGGATTGCATAAGAAGAAAGGTAATTGCCATTGTAATTAAAGATGTAGACTACATGCACAGAGAAAGCGAGATTGTAATAAAATTCCATAAAAATTTACAGAAATGCCTTACTTGAAAAAAACTCATATTATAAGCATTCTTATGACAAAAAGATATTACAAATTAAATGATTATTTTAAAGACTGCATGGTTATGAATTTTATAAATATATAATAGATTGTAGTAGGTGATAAGTGCTATCTGTAACTGTGAGCAGGAAAAAGAAACCCCGGTAGTTTCTTGCTTCTTCTTCTCCTGGGTCCTCTCACAGTAGGGCCCTGTTGAAGCATTGGCGTAGCTTGCATGACTTTTAAAAAGTGTTTGTAAACCAAACCAATTTTGAATAAAAACATTTGATTTGATCTGATCCCTGTTTCTAGGTTCTGGTCGCACCCCATAGGAATTTTTTATTTACTTGATACTTTTTTGAAATTTTACTTTACTTTTTTGAACTAACCTCAAACTCCATAAAAAAAACTACAAATCTTTGTATTTATTTAGTACACACAAGTAATTTGAAGAATAATTACAAAAGTAAATTTAGTACTAGGGCACTGCTTATTCCATGGAGGAATCTCTTCCAGCAGACCCATAAAGAGGAGAATTGCATTAGTCAGGCAAACTCAGTGTGCACTTTGTAAATATTAAGTAATGTAAAAAGACATAATAAAAAATAATATAAATAATAAATAATAGATATATGTAATAATATATTATTATATATATTATATTATTTGAATAAATAATACATAACTAGTATATAAATTAATATTTCATATACAAATAAATAATATAAAATAAATAATATCAAGAATTAAGATAAAAAAAAATTAACGTTATTTAAACATATGGACAGTTTTTGATTCTTTTATGTTAGGCGGAAGGGAATTCCATAATTTTACAGCCTGGACGGTAAAAGAATGGGAATAGTAGCTGGTTCTGGAATTATTTAGTTATTGAATTATTTATAACATTCCAGCATCTTCCACTACTGCACCTAAAAGCTTATATTCTAGATATTAATTCCACATTTGTTAACACTTAAGCAAAAGAGGTACAAGTTATTGAATGCTTACAGTGGTGCTGGTGCCCCATCGGGCAACTACATGATTCAGCAACAGCCTGGTGGGCAACATAGGCTACTAATGATGCAACCAACATCAGTCATGAGCGGCCCACCTACACCTGGCACACCGACCCAACCTGGACCAGTTTATGGGTCTCCACAAAGAGCATCACCCCCAGGAACCACCAGCGATGACTCTGATGACAGCGTGCCTTCTCATCACTCACAGGTATCAAAAGTATACCACTTTGTATACCTCATTATTGTAAGATGTCAGTAGATCTAGTATATGTGCATGCTACAGCTTTGCTTCTCAGAATGCTTTCCATGTAGATTATAATTAAAGTTTTTTGTTGCTCTCTTAGAACTCTTAAAGTAGTTACAAATAACATTATAAGTATTATAACATTTTGTAAGAAGTATAAGAAATAGGAATAAGTTCTTTGTTGGGAAGATGTTTCAAACAGATTTGAGTATCTAATTTATGCTGGCAAACATTTAGTGGCCTTATTGACACTCTATAGTTTTTTTAGTGTAACAACAATATCCGTTCCAAAATTAAATGCAATGACCACATAGCAAGTGTCTTTTATGCTTCACTTTAAAATGCCTGATATTTATTAGAAAAACATTGCATTTAAATTCTTGCATCTTCAGTTATTGGAAGTACTATAAAAAAAAACAGATCGATAATTGAAAATTTTCAATAATTATAAAAGGACAAATGCAGATATCCTTATTTTATATTTTTAAAGTTTTACTTATCAATTTCCTGTACATGTTTACACTCTTTTACTTTTGCCATTTTTTTCTAATATAGTTCATTGGCAAGTAAACTCACCATGTAACAGTTGAATGTGATAGAACTTATTGTAGATTGTTCTAATAATTGGTTGTCTGTTGGTAGTTGCCTGGTGATGCGGAAAGCCTTCTGCCTATCCATTATTGCTCAGCGAGCCGGCAGCAACAAACTACGCTTCATCAGGTATAGGCAAATTTTATCACTCCACATACATATTACGATAGATAAGACACAATTAATTATTGCCAGTGAACTATATTTTTAATGATAAAGAAACAATGCTCAACAAACTTACTAATGGGATCTATTAAATGTCATATTCAAAAACTTTGGTATGTTATAAATATCTTAAGTAAATTTTTGTTTGAGTAATTAAAAATTGCATTTGAATGCTATAAATACATTATTGTGAACTTGTAATTCAAAATAAGCGTTTGTATTCAGATTGGCGTTAGCAACATGGCTGTGAAGAGGTCATCTCCTGAACCAATGGAAAATGGAATGAACCGAGGACAAATGCAGAAAAAACCCAAAGTTCAAAAAAAGAAGAAAAAACGTGACCCTAATGAACCTCAAAAGTAAGTGTTTAAAGTCATCATGCTATCGTAAGTTATTATAAAATATTTTGTACCCGACTGCGCCAGAAGGAGGGTAATGTTTTTCAAGTGTATGTATTGTATATTTCTTTGGCATGCTCTGTAGCCTCAATGGCTTGATCGATTTCAACTTAAGAGGTGCCGTTAGATTCGAGACACACTAGGTGTATCAAAATTGAAAAAAAAATTGCTGATTATTGGCGTCATATTGTGTCTTAAAAAATATTTTTTTCTCAAAACCTATCTAGTAGTGTATCAAAATATAAGCTTCATAAATAGCTTGCAAAAATTCATGTTTTCATGTAATTTGCAATGGAAATTCTAAAATAAAAAAGAAAATAAAAAAAACAAAAACCCGACTTTGTAAAATAGTCCTTTTAGAACAAATAGTATTTTTTTTAGTTTATTTTACGCAGTCGGGTTTTTATTATTATTTTTTTATTGTTATGTTATAATTTAAAATTGTGTAATAAAACTAAACAAGTCGTCTGTTACAGGCCAGTCTCAGCATATGCTTTATTTTTTCGAGACACGCAAGCAGCAATCAAAGGACAAAATCCTAATGCAAGTTTTGGAGAAGTGTCTAAAATTGTCGCGTCAATGTGGGACGGCTTAGATTCGGAACATAAAAGTGTGAGTCATAATTTATATTGCGGGCTAACAATAATCATGACTCCAGTTAGCCTACATTGTGATACCCAAATCTCTAAATTGTTCTTAACGTTTTACCAACCAACATAACTGCAATCATATTATTATGTACACATTTATAAACAAACACAAAATTGTTTTTATTTTAAAACTTTTGTTATACAGGTATATAAGCAAAAAACTGAAGTAGCCAAGAAAGAATACCTCAAAGCACTAGCTGCATACAGAGCAAGTTTAGTATCAAAGGTGAGTTTGTTTTGTTTGTATATCAGAATGCGATGACGCGGACGCCGCGACATGGATTTTAATATTTATTGCATAAACCAATTGGTATTTCTATTAAATTTATACATTTCTATTATATTATATAAAAAAAACATTACAATGATAAGGCCTTTCAAGGCTTACTTTAAAATGAATTAGCCCAAGAGCCCGCGACGGCCAGATCTTCGTTATTTTATGAAACCTGAAAGTTTCTCTATGCATGTCTCCAACACAGGTAAGAATGAGCAGGGACTATGAAGTTGGGATGATGATTACTTTGGCAGGTAATAGGTAACAAAAATGTATAAAATAGTGCTGCGAATTCGTTTAGATATAATGCTCAGTTTTTTTTTTAAATTATTTTATTGAGAATAATATTGGAATGTCAGATACTCAGTACTGTTGCAATCCCCTGCCAGACACCTCTAAACTTTAATAAATAATTATAATTATACTTTCGATGTAATATCAAAGCTGAATTTTATATATTATGTTACTTGGATGACTATAAGATTAATACCTTAGTAGCCAGACAGTTTTAATGGTTTTTACATCTTGCCAGACATATTGAAAGTCTACCCTAGGTGAGGCATATTTATTCAAGTAGATGCGAAAAACAAAATATTAACTATCTCTAACGCGCTCATAAGCTTCTCCATGTACAAGGGTGACATTTATCGATTTTTTGTCACGCCTTTGCAATACGACGTCACTGCAATTTTTTATTGAATACAGTACACAAGTGCAATTTGTCATTCTGTTGTACTAGTTCACTATGTTGTAACCGCCAGCTTTCCGTAATTGGTAATCGACCTATTATTCTATCGTGGATAAAAGTTTTGTGAAGGCGGACAGCAGAAACCTGCCTAAAGTAGATGCAAACATAGTCCGTACATTTCCCAAAATACATGATATACAATAGATTTTAAAAACTCGCCAATTAGCCTATTGACGAGCCAACCTTTGGCACTCGAAAAGCATAACTTGTTAATATCAGATATACATGATTAATGTAATAAAGGGCAGCTTATGTCTTAGCTGTTACACGGTAAGTACATACTCACACCCTCAAACATACCTACATGTTATAATTTATGACAGTCACAACTCACAGGAGAGATTTAGAGTAACCGTCAGTTTTACATAAACGTGTCGTTACGTTATGCATAGAATAGTGTAATATCCAAAATTGGCTTCAACTTAATAATGGAATGGATCACTAAACGGGTCTCCTCTCATGTCTGAGGAAGCCTAGAATATACTCTACCACGCTGCTCCAGTGGAGATTGGTGGATGGGTAAGTGGCCAACCCAAGGGTTGGATTGGAAGTTTTTATGCCACTGACATGGATTATTGTAACGCCTGATATCTATTGATAATAAACTGGTCTCGATGGCTTGACGTGCCTTGTGAACACATAAGTTCGCCCATCCAACTGCGCTCGCAGTTGCCAAACTCGACCATCCGACACTAGCCGGGTCCTGATCGCTTCCAACATCGTATATAATTGAAAGTTATATGTATATTTTATATCAATAGCCAAAAAATCAATCAATCTGATGGTATTTGGTCACCACCGACCAAGAACTCATGTAAAACCATAAGCGATCACGGATTAATCAAAATCCGTACAACATACAACAACAAAGAAACAATAAATGCGTACAACAAACGGAGTGACTAATGAAGGTTAAAATTAAATTCATTAAAGATTTGCCTAAATTAGCATAATTTGTTTATATTATGACTAGGCTATTTGTTTATGTGACTAGGCGACAAACGAGTCGTTAGCGTTACCCATGGATATGGTACCACCAATGACCAAACCACAACACCAAACACATCACCAATGTGTTGCTGACAAAAAAAGAACCGGCTCCCAAACCAAACGAGTCTTTCGGCTGACTCTAGCAAGATGGTGGTAAATTCAGGCGGTCCCCACGGAGAAATAATAATATTTAGTAATAATGATAATAATGAATTAAAATGTGTCTAATATTGTGTAAACTCCAGCCGCATAAGGTGGGTAGTTGTTACATGTATGAGATAAAAGTAGTGTTGCCAGGTACCACATAATTACGGTAGATCTACCGTATTCAGCTTCGACCTACCGTAAAGTTTTTTTTCTTCGTTTTTTAGTACATTTTATATTTACCCACACAAAAATCTGATTTCAGTAGGAAAAAACCTCAAATATACGAGTAAAATCTACAGTATTTCACGGAAGAATCTACCGTGATGACCGTCCAGTTTTTGGACCTGGCAACACTGGTCATAAAAGTTTAAAAATAAATCTGCAGCAATAAAGCCACGTTGAGCCACGTTCTCCCATTCTCACTCGATGGTTTAAAAAATAGGCAAGCACGTTGTATGTGTAAATAAAAGGTTTGAAACATTTTGAAAACGTTTCAATCAATACATGTTTCTTTTTTGAGATTTGATAACCGTAACAAACCTGCCATTTAATATTTATTTGCAATTAAACAGACAACAAATTGTAGGTGTAGTCTTACGTGCATAATGGGTTTTATTTTTACTATGAGTTAGTCACCATTGATCTTAATATACCAGATAGGCAGTTAAAAAACTGAAGTGTAAATGTTATATATCTCAATGCGCGTATTTATCGTTACTGGCAACATCGGTTTTCATTTCTCCGTCCCCGCGTCGCACAGTGGGACGAAAATCAGCTTTCATAGACATAGGAATGTTAATTCTTAAATATCGCTGTTTCTGTTGGATATGGCTTTTGTTTACAGTAACTAAGCCTACATATGTAAAAAAAAGTAATTGGGCATTTATGCGAATGATTTATATTGTTTTCGAGAAAAAATTGTATAGAGCTTTCTTGAAAAATCCGATTTTCTACGGACCTGCAAGTCAAACCGTAATATCCTTCTAGGGAGTGTTACTACTAATTATTTGTAATTTTTTGACATATCACATACAACGGTTACAGCTGCAGAATTTTTTTTAAAAATCGTTAAGTATAATGTACATTTTTTATTTAGTTTAAAGCTTAATTTTTCGGCATCCACTCTAAATATTCTCTAAATGAGTGATAAAAATTGTGTATTATCATTTTGTAAGAGCATGCAACCCAGACACGTTGTAGAGTTAATAAGTTATGAGAAGTGAGGGCAGTAAATAATTATACTTTTGTTCATTTATAAATATCATATATTTATTGTTGCTAGCTTATTAAATTATTTAAATGAGCTTAAATATCAAATACTATGACAAAAAATATCAAAAACACTTGATTAAAAAAATGAAAAAATGTATACTATATAACATTTTCCTATATAATATTCAAATAAAAATAAAGAACTATTAATAAAAAATTAAACTCTCCTACTACACACTACTTATGTATGATAATACTATACAAAACAATACAAGAAATAAATAAATAAAAATGTCTATTTATCTCTACAAACAAGGCCTCTTAAAGACTAGAGTTACAAAAGAAAAAAATAACATTACTAACTAAAGTTTGTGGGAGGGGAGCTGATGCAAGTCAACAGACCCCATGTTTTGTGATCAGAAAAATTTGTACAGGGCAATAAAAAATTTCCTTAAATGATAAAAAAATGTATAAAAAATAAAATAAAAATACAACAAGCACTTATCTACTAATTAATCAAAATCGCTTTCATCTGATCCCAATTCAGAATCAGGTTCCAAATTGGACATATCTACAACTTCAAATGGAGATTCTGGAAACTTGATCAATTCTAAAGTTTCAGCGAAGAAATCCTTACCTTTCTTAGTTTCCAATTTCGGTCTTTGAGAAGAGATTAATGGATCAGACGAAAGAATCAGCATATTTAATATATCGGCATTTGAAGCTTGCCTGGACATTTTTCGCGAATTATGTTCCCGAAATCTCCTAAAGTCTTTGTTGCGGGCCTCTGAGGCTTCTTCTGAAAGCTTACCTATCGGAACAATGTTATTATTGGCGATTATGTCTGCACCATGTATCAGCAGCTTATGAACGGTCGATGACATATGGTACCAATCATATAACTCCACGTATCTTTCTGCAGTTTTACGTGCATATTCTTTAAATTTCATTAGCTCAATTACCTCTCCAGATGTTATTGCTTGAAGAATAACAGCAAATCTTCTGACTAGCTCTTCATCCAACCCAGTGATGGCTGCAGTTATATCGGGGAACTCGAAGAACCTTCTTGCTGTATTCCCGTCATTTGTTGTCCCTGAGCCTTGTTTCACAATATCAATCAATAGATTGAGTTCATCTTTGAATTTATTTTGAATTATTCTTTTTCGATTCTCTAGCAAATCCTTGTGCTCTTGTCCTCGTGCAGCCCACTTTTTGAAGTCCAGTCTGTATGCAATATGTAAAAGGCATTCCATCGTATTTATACGAGCGTGTAACGATGATAGTCCAAATTCGTATACATCACTGTTCACTGTTTTTGACGTTGCAATATCCAAGCGGTTCATCTCTGTAGGCTTAGCTAAGCAGAGATAACACGATGCATTCGATCTGGCTTCCGAAAGATACGTACAAATTTTAGCATCAATCATTGTCATCTTAAGTTGATGGCTCACCTTGTTTCTGTTGCAATCAGTGGGGATAAGCAACTTAATTTCGTCGTCCATTTGCTTTTTGTGACTGATGACCACTTCTTCACTTTCCTTAATAAATGTGAACTGCACTGGACGACAATATAACGCTGAGCATGGCTTGGGATTCAACCACAAAATTTCGTCTCCATCAGTCAGGCTTAATGGCACCAAGGACGTCATAAATATGCTTGAATCTTCTTGTTGTCCATCCATTTTCTGTTTATAACGACTTTGGTTCGAAGCACCATCAAAGCCCCACTTGGATATTAACTTTAAGTCCTTATTTTGCACACTTTCAGGAAGACTTTCCAGGATCCTCTTCACTGTGATGTCAAGCAATGCTTGAAGCGTAATTCTTGCTGATGAATCCGTTACAGTCACTGATTGCTTACTAGGGTAACACTGTTTTTTTACTTGCTGTACTTTATAATATGACGGATAAATGTCAGTTGCACCCTCTCGGATGGTAGTCTCTCTCAGCGTCATATATTGCCACTTTGACAATTTCAGCGAAAGAAGCAATCCTAGTGCTTTTTCTGGAGTAAAGATAACTTTTTTAACTGGTTTGTTAATCATTTCGTTAAATTTTGTTGCTGCTTCTGGATTCTTCAACATATATTCGATAACAGATGCGATATCTTCACGACCTTCTTCCTTTAAAAGAACTGCAGCGGAATATGCCAATTCATTTGGATTTTCATTTTTGTGATCATCAGACCTTCTCTTCTTTTGTTTGCTTCCAAGATCTTCAAATGCTTTCCTTGATGTTTTTGTCATTGTCCCAATAGATGATGTCGATGGTCCTGGACAGATTGAAAGTGCACTAGGTCCTGGCTGTTCTTCTTCACTGGATTGTGGCATGACCATACTGATTGGCACGCAACTTGGCCAATCGACATTAGACTGAAGCCAATTTTCGTACTGCTTTCTGAATGTATCCAGAATGCGGTGAGATTTCTGCCATCTTTGTGATGCAGCACGTGTGAATCTTCGACAAAATTCCTTAAGTGTCACCCGATCTTCGTCCGAAATGCTATCACCAAGTCGATTTACAACTGCACTAAACAATACTTCATAATCGAATGAAGTACCTTCCCTTCTCAGCACAACAAACAAGTCTAAATTGGTACGCAGACTTTCCATTTTAAATATTTCACAGTTCGGGATTACGATTTAATGTTAACAGCACAAAAGTTTGAAATAAACTGAATTATGTGTTAAAAATATTGTTCATTTATAGTTGTTATAGGACTGATTTTAAATGATTAGCAAATTGACGATTTCTTAATTACTCTCTTTAATAATAGTTAATTAGTGCTCATATCTTTACTTCTTTATTATTACTAGAATTCATTCCTAATTAGCCAATCACTTTTCAGAATAACCTACCTAATTACCTAATCACTTTTCAGAATAAAATAACAATAACAATTTTTTTTGGTATGTTCTATTAGAAAATATAATTGTTTACTTAGTTAATATCACTTATTCACACCAGAAAGGTAATAAAATGTAATTAGTACTTAGTGTTTAAAAAACTCAATGCAATAAAATTAAATAAAAAAAGGATCACACATATCGATTTTTAAAAAAAAATCTGCAGAAGTAACCGTTGTATGTGATATGTCAAAAAATTACAAATAATTAGTAGTAACACTCCCTAGAAGGATATTACGGTTTGACTTGCAGGTCCGTAGAAAATCGGATTTTTCAAGAAAGCTCCATACAATTTTTTCTCGAAAACAATATAAATCATTCGCATAAATGCCCAATTACTTTTTTTTACATATGTAGGCTTAGTTACTGTAAACAAAAGCCATATCCAACAAAAACAGCGATATTTATGAATTAACATTCCTATGTCTATGAAAGCTGATTTTCGTCCCACTGTGCGTCGCCGCGTCGGGCGTCGGCCGTCAAGACAAATTCTAAAGTAAAGTAGTCTGTGGCCGCCTCTCGTTCGGTTGCTCTACTCTCTGGGCTGGGACGCCGCCATTGATTTTTATTTGACAGACCGAATCGGAGCTTTGATAGAGTTGTTAGTTTGTTACTTGTATTTAGTGAAATATTAAGAAAATAAGGACTAGAAAGTACCGAATGATAAAAGAATATGCGTGTTTAATTTAAGAGTTGCAAAAATATTGATCGATACTGCATACGGAGCGGCGTGCTATCGGCTATCTATCGGTAAGCTTCATAGAGCTTTTAGAGCTTTGTCTAGATTCCAGTTTAGTTGAATTGCGTCTTTTTTGTGTATTGTTTTGTATTTGTCCTGTTATTATTTCAGATAATTTTAGTTATTTTTATTTAATATCGCGTAATTATTATTGAGTACGTACTTCGTAAAATAATGTAAGTTTACTCTAAAAAATATATATTTCCAAACCACATTGAAGCTGAAAGAGATTCTGACTTATTTTATAAGTTAAATTAATTTAAAGTGATTATATCATTAACTTAAAATCTGCATTAAAAATATGAACGTTTATGATAATATGAATACAGTATGTGTACAATCTATTTAAATTTACAGTAGTACATATAAATATAATAATTAAATAATGTAGGTAATAAATTATTATACAAAAAAAAAATATTGAAATTAAACTGATTGTACAATAACATTGTTTAGGATAAAACTTAAACAACTTTGGTTAAGACCACCCTAAATAGTATAACTTTTTTAAAATATGAATTAAACATATCCCTTTGTCACCAGAGTGGAGAACAAGAAAATCAAGTCATGTATAACCATAATAATTCAAATGCGAATTATGGCAACTACTATCAAGGCCAGGCATACGGGAATGGCCACTCTCCTCAAGGCTATGTACCGAACCAAACACCTCAGGGGTATACTCCTCAAAGCTTCCCAGGGGGACAACCCCCACCTGGTTATACTGGACAGCAATCTCAGGGATACCCTTCTAATCCTCAACAGTCCCCCCAGGGGTACCAAGGAACTATGGGCCATCCTCCCCAATCATATCAAGTGAGTGATTTGTGATTATTGTTCTTGTATGTAGTGTATTAATCAAACAGCTTGATTCTATGGAACAGAGACATTGGTGCTTTATTACCATTAATTTTATATTTAACTAGTGGATACCCGGCATAAGTCGAAACTCGAATTCATGAATGGACCGAATGGTCATTCAGTAATGCTTTGTTTTAGTGGTCTCAAACCATCTTCGCATTATTGCCTTTCAAATGAAACCAGTTTGGGACACATTGGTTGGGTGGTTTCAAAGGAAATAAAGGACATCACCACAAACATTTTTTTTTAAATTAAGCTACAAAACCATTATTGTATTGCTATTGTTTTAACATTACAGAGTTCAAACTATGTTTACAAGAAAAAAAATGATATTGAATGATGAGGTATTATTGTTAATTAGAACTTTAATAATTGTAGATTTTTTATGTTTTTACTTCTTATTTTCCTACACAGGGTATACCAGGACAGCCACCTCAGGCCTATCAAATGAATCCTAACTCAACACCGCAAGCTTGCCAGCCTAGTATGCCGCAGTCGCAAAGAAATTACCAAGCGACCCAGGCATCTCCCAACTACCCCAACACAAGCATCTCCCCACCTGGATACAGACAGGTTCAGTCTCAATCTCCACCAATGAACCAAGTGCATACAACTATGCAGTATCATCATTCACAACAGGTAGTTGAGATATTTATTTGAATTTTAATTTTTTTTTTAATGAATGAATGAATACTTATTCATTCACTTTCACAAATTAATACCAAATATGGCTCACAGATAGTACACATTCTATAATAGTGCTTTGTGAAAGCCTGGTGCCTGATGTAGGTTACAAATACCTGAGTTACAGGTCACCAGTGCCCTCCCGTTTGAATTTTAATAAGTTTTATAAATCAGTCAACAACCAACATTAATATATAAACTGTTCTAGATTCAACAAGCACAACAGTACCAGCAGCATCAGCATCAACAGCAGTCCCATCAGCAGCAACAGGCACAGCAGCAATCTCATCAACAACAGCACCAGCAGTTACAACAGCAGACGCATGTCCTACAGCATCAATCCCCGCCGCCGCAGCCGCCGCTACCCCCACTACCCCAACAACCTCAGCTTCCTACTTCTTGTCCCAAACCGGAACCTAATTCCCCAACCACCAATGGAAATTCAGGAATGCCTCAATCACCTGAGGTAAGGTTATATTATAATTTATTAACATTAAATTACAATATTCTAATTTTTATTGAGCATTGACAGAATAGTAACTTACAATTTTTTTTTCATTGGAATAAGATTGTAAATATAATATTTTGTAATACTAAAATATTTTATTGGTTCTAATAATAGATTTAGTCGATTTTACTTAGTCTAGCATCAAGAGGAAATTAATTAAGTTGTACTACTGAATATGGCCCAGCAAAACATATGATTTATAATATATGATTAACTTATTTTTTCAGCAAAAAGACAATAGGAGTACACCTTCATGCATCCGTCAAGGCTGTACCAATCCCGCAATAGCCAACAGTGAATGGGAGGATGAATATTGCTCTAATGAGTGTGTTGTCAGCCATTGCAGGTAATGTTTAAAGCTATTGTTTAAAAAGTACACATATTTTTATTTTATTTTATTCATTAACTATAATTACATTATCATTTCTTCCACAGAGATGTGTTCAGCTCATGGGTTGCTTCAAATACCAACAATCAGATTCAAAACTTCTCTGCGGTAAAATAAACACATGTACATATCAAAATGTCTAGAGGATACTTATTATTAGGCTTACATTGAATCTAGAAATTACCCACTTGTTGTGGTGTTATTTATTGGTAGACAAAAACTTTGACATTACAATTTTAATGAAAAACTGTTTTTCTCTCATGTGTTATTAATAGAACTATGGACACAATATTTTTTTATCTTAACTCTTGTTTTATAAATTAAAATTCATAACTAATAGAAGCACACAACAGAACGATGAGGATATTGGTTTCTTAATTTCTTTGACAGTAAAATTAAACACTTTTTTAATATGAATATACAAATTTATGTAATAAACGCATTTATTAATAAAAACTATTATAATTGTAACTTTAAAATTAGTATGTTTATAAAGTAAGTGAAGTATTTTTGTTGTTTCATTTCCATAAACTATATTGTTTAAAAAAGTATATTTCGCCTTAATACAAGTATGTATTATTAGATTGTAAGTAATTATATAGGTAAATGTTTATAATGATCCAAGCAATAAATTGGGCAGTTCTAATAAAACTTGTAATTGGTTGACATATTTAATAAAATCGAAGGTTGCACCTTCCAAAATTAAAATGTCTACAAATACTACTAGATTGTGATGGCTATGAGTTCAATATTATAAGTTTCATATTTATGCCTATTTGCGATATATCTAGGGCTGTATGTCGCATTCTAGCCTACTTTTATATGCAATAATAATCATAATTATGTAAATTTATAAAATAATAAATGATAGCAATATCAACTACATACTTATTCCTCTAGGAGTTGTGCTTAGCATATAGGTTTTAGCTGGACCAAAATTCCCTTTACATTGAAAACTATAAAGGTAATGTAACATGAAATAATTATTGTATTGTATATTTAGCTATATTACAAACTGTAAATAACTAAATAGGTACTTGCAATAATAGAATTAGTAGTAGGTAGGAAAGCATACAGCATAACATAGTTCTGTGTTATTTATTTAGTAGTCTCAGATTACAAGCTACCTTAAGCGGATACCTATGAAATTGTAAAATAATAATGTATAAATTGTAATTAGAACTATTATTTCATTAAATTTCTTAATATTGAGCGCCAATTTATTGAACTACCCTCTAATAACTTCATTTTAAGTCATAAATTTTGAGAATACATTATGTGGCAATAGCAGTAGAGCTTCGTGGTAGTGCCACGAGTAATTCACCTGTTGTTGACAACTACATTTTAAGCAGCTATAGAATGCGCTGCTAAGTGTCACAAAATTTGGTTGGTCATTGGAAGCATACTTTTATATTTGGCAGAAAGGCCTTGAGTGGCCTTTCTATATTCGTATACATAATTAAGAAATTTCTATAGTTATTTATATTTGGTGTACGAATAAAAAAGATGTCAATTTAAAAAATCCTATTTAAAAATTTTCGTAATTTTACAGTATCCTTATTCCCTCTGATCCACTTGTTCCGTTTTCGTAACCAGCTACGAAAAAGGATTTTTTTTTTCATTGTTTCGTAACTGGTTATCAAACAAGAAAAAAAAATCCGTTTTAATAACCGGTTTGGCAGTAGTTGGCAACACGTCTGACGTCATGAAAAACTTAACAGTATTGCGAACACGTTGCGTATAGAGTTGGATTGTTTTTATTTCATACATTAGACAAGGACGTCATTATGTTTATTATTTCGTCTTTTAAACTATTCCTTAACTAAGTATCTATATGACATTAAACCAAATCTATGTAATTCATATATCTATGCAGTGACCACTTTAAATTGAGTGTTGCTATCTATTCTATTGCAGAAAATTAATGGTGAAGAGCAGAGTAAGTGTCGATATTTCAGTCTCGACACTTGATTCACCGAGAAAGTGAGCGTTGATAAGACATATTGTGTAGGCGTGCAATGGAAAAACTTTGATTAAGTTGTTAAAATAGTTTTCTATAAATGTGTTTGCCTTTCTTATCTAATTAAAATACCTTATGTTTCATGATTCGATGCCAGCTAAAATCAATAAAGATAAGTTGTAATTAATGTAAACAAAATTCAGTAACATTTTACCAATAAAATGCAATGATAGAGTTAATTTGATTTTTAAAGTCACGCAATATATCGATCGTTTTCTTAATATCGACAAGAATGGCAATGCTTATGTCCTGGCAACATTTTTGCATTTGAATCAGAAAAGGGAAGTACCTACCAGCTATACCTATTTATAGGTATAATTTGAATTGTCAAAGTGATCCGTCAAATTATGGATTCGACTATAGTCTATGGTGCTGTTTAATCGTTTAGTACCTCTGTGATAACTACCACGCGCCATTTGTTCTAAGGATGGCACACACGATCATAAATATTTTGGGGCCCTTTGGACATACAAAATAGATATTGACCTGCGGTTTAACATGTAATGGCATTAAAATGGCCAAGCCTCTTTTAGCGTGCTAACTGTTGACCATATATGCGTCCTGTAATTCTTAAAGCATCGTTTCATTCTGATGTAGTCATAAACTGAACGCAATACCATAATTTTATCAGGATAAGTGGTATCACAGTTTTAAAGCTAGAACCAAGATAGCCCGGTCAAATTAGCTCAAAAAATAAGAGTAAGGTTACATAAATTCCGGGATGGCTGAAAATTTGTGTGAATGTTCAAAATACCATTATAAATTAATTTGCAAAAAAAATATTCAAAGTCAAAGTTCTCAAATATGGGTTTTTTGCCTTTTTCATCCAAGCGGTAAGTTTTATCAAAAAAGTATTGCAGCAGAAATTGTTGCTCATGCAATTATCTACATATAAAAATTTTATTTTCACTTTATTTATTTATTTATTGCCATAAACGTGTGATGATTTTACAGGGTCTTATAAAACGCCATAGTGTACACACGACCCAGGCTGGGCACGGCATAATACACATAATATTCCTTGAAACACAATTTAAAATGTTTACAACTTAAATAACAGTAATTAATAAACACAATTAAAATAATAAAATTAAAAGAAAAATTTTACAATATAATACAATACAATATCTTTATTTGTATATTACAATATAATATCAATATCGATAGTTTTGTCCACATAATCAATAGACGCCGGGCAGTCACTTCGCGCTGGGACACCCTGTAGAAGAAAAGATTAAAAAATATATTTTCTCAGAGCACCTCCTCTACAGATAGCGTAGGGAGTGGGGACGAATTTTTAACCTTTTGAATCGCTATATTTCAACAATGGCGATTATTAGAAAAAAAGTGAAAATTATTTTTTATGGATAATTGCATGACCAACAATTTCTGTTAGTTTAATTTAGTTTTAGTTTGAATAAACGGTAATGTTTAGCTGAGAAACGCAAAAAAAAAACTATATTTGCGAACTTTAACCTTGAATAATTTTTTTTTTTACAAATGGCGGATCGAGGGGGACTTCTCACATTTCATTTATAATGGTGTTTCGAACAGGACCGAACATTCATACAAATTTTCAGCCATCTCGGAATTTATGTAAACTTGTCTATCTTAGAGTAATAATATTACATATAGAGCGCGAGCAACGAAATGGGAGCAGTAGGCACGGGTGAGAACAACACGACGTTCCCGCCGTGACCGCTTGTAGTCGTAATTGAATGCTAGCGGTGTGCGGTTCTAGAGAGATTTTTAAATATTTAGGTATCAAAATGGTCAAATGTGCAGTCCCATCTTGCAAAAACGATAGTAGGAAACACACAAAACTGAAATCCAGTATCACATTTCATTGGTAAGTTGATTTTTGTATTTATTTTTATGAAAATAAATCTCGCATCGCGGGGGTGAGAGGCGGGCAAGCACAAGACCGCCCGCGCACCGCGCTCACCCGCACACCCCACGCGAGACTGTAGTGATGTGATGCGACCAACGCTGTAGTCGATATTTATTATTTATGTTATATAATCATTAACAATTATTCATAATAATTATCATTATAAAGTCAAATGACTTTGTAATAAAAGAGTAAACACTAAACCCGAGTTTTATTTTATCAACCTCTATACATTACCTACTTATTTAACAAGTCCACACGATTTCCAGACATTTATATTACTCATGATTTTCGAACTAAAATTAAAACAAGAGTAATATTGTATTAAAATGATTTCCATATTTCAAATAACCAACAATATAAAGATCACACTCACAGCCCCACCACTAATAATCTGGTATTATGGGTGCCATAGTTAACACTAATGTAAATATAAGTACCTAGGCGACTGAGCTTACGCAAATGAAAATAGAGAAAACGAATTTTCCTATATAATAATATGAGCCCTAGCTAGATCGATTAGTCGCCCCCGCAAACTACTATACTGCAAATTTCATCGAAATCGTTAGTGCTATTATCGAGAACGTGATTACAAACAAATATTTAAATAAATATACAAACATTTCTCGTTTAATAGTAGGAAATAAGATATTGAACATAAAAAGTACCCATTAAAGATATTTACATAACTTATCGATACCTCGTTGCCGATCGGCACCTAATTCATAACTCCCTATCTGTCATACTCTCATCAGTATAAGTATCTATAGCTCAGCTGCCTACGATGTGTTCTGTACATTTTGTGCGATACGCGCGCTCTATTCCTATACTCTAAGTTGTCTATCTTGACTGGACTAAGAGTCTGTGGAAAATCTTACAATACCAAATCGTATTATGTTATCACTTTAATAGAATACGACGCAAAATCATTTGGCACTAATCATTCAATCAATATTCCCAATTTAGTGGAGAAATTCCAATAAAATTACTCATAATCTAATTAGGCATGTTATCATTAATAAATACATTTTGATTTGTAGTGACAACCCTAATTTTTGACAGATGTAAGTAATAGATAATAGATTTAGACATAGACAGAGACAGATGGACAGAATCGCTATAATGTCGAGGTGT
The DNA here is from genome assembly GCA_963932265.1 of Thymelicus lineola. Lineage (NCBI taxonomy): Eukaryota > Metazoa > Arthropoda > Insecta > Lepidoptera > Hesperiidae > Thymelicus > Thymelicus lineola. The sequence goes on from OZ010686.1 coordinate 9,331,626, forward strand.
ACAATCGCTGTAAATCAGTTTTAATTATTATTTAAAACTTCTTATTTAGTATAATAAAGAATTATTTTAATTTATTTCCAATATTTTGTATAGACACACTAGTTATGGTTAAAATATAACATTAAAGATAGCACTTACTTGGATAAATAGCCAATATGATGGACGGAAATGATCTAGCCTCTGCAGCCACCAGAAGAGGTTTTCTATCTCAAGGATGGACTCGTATTTCCCAGGTATAATAAAGCCTCTTATATTGATGCATAATACCATCCTACTTATGTATTTCGTTACTTGGTATGGTTTTTCCTGTAATGATAAAGTTCATGTTTGGCAATGTCTATAATTTGGATGTACCTAGTTAGATTATTATCTGTTTTTGGAATTATTTTAGTCATTTCTTATGAATATCTTAATTGTTTTCCGTGACATGTAACTACTATCTACTTACTCTGTTTAACTACTAACTCTACTTAATTTAAACTTAATATTTTTATTACCAGGTGTACCAAAGTATGTTAGACAAATCAACACCACATACAAAAGGAAGATGGGTGGGAACTATTGTGCTTTTAGCCATATTTTTACTTCGAATATTCTTAATGCAGGTAAGCATTTTGATATTAATAAATGCTACTTACTTATAGCCCCACACTAGAATTCCCTGTGTCGTGGTTCCCGTAGAAAACACACTTATAGAAGAACACACATGGAATTTCGTTAATTATCAGGTACAGCTGCCCATAGAAAACTGTACCATATTTTACAAGGAATGTAAAAAGGATTTTAATCTTGTTTTTAGTAAATAAAAATATAATAAATTGATAAATAGTTAATCAATTATTAACATATTTGATGGAGTCTTAACAAGGATGTTGAATGAGATCTTGAATAGGGATTAATGAATGACTTATAATAACAATAATGAAATTCATATATTATACTATTAACTTTTATTAATAAGTCACCAACTTGTAATAGTTTGCAAATCTACTACACCTATAGGTGACCTATGAATATACTGTTACATATAACAATGTATGTTATTTTTTCAGGGTTGGTACATAGTAACATATGCACTGGGTATCTATCATCTGAATTTGTTCATTGCATTCCTTACACCAAAGATTGATCCAGCCATGGATTTTGATGGTATGTAAATTTTAAATTATCCTATTAATATATTAAAATCATAACCATGACCGATGAACATCATTATACATTTTTGATTGCAAAACAATTTATGTATTATATTAAATAATCAGTACATAACTCAGTCTCTCTGACATAAAAGTCAAAAAAGTCAAAAGTCAAGTCAAAACTTGAAGTAAATTGATACCAGTATCATTAAAAATACACTCAAAAATTATTTGGTATCATCAAATTAATCAAATCCTTTGCTAAAGGAGAAACCCAATTTTCGGCCTCGAACCATATGTAATCTGTGCTAGAACATCGGACTAGACAAGAGTAAACTATATACCAAAAAATTCGTCTTATTTATAAGATAAACATGTTTAAATCTTAGCTTCAGCTGCTGTTGCCAAATGAACAAAATAATGCAAAAAAGTTTTCACAGTATTTACCTCATTACATACGATTTTATAATCGATTGAATCGATTGATAATGATTGATTGATGGAACATAATAATTGTATTATTTATTGATTATAATTATAATATTAATTTATTTTTTACATATTTTCGTATTCCATATAAATCAAAACTATGTAATATATTATAATTACCATTCAATCGTTACGCTAATTTTATTAAATTACATTTCGAATATTTTGACATCGATTAATCGATTGACAACAAAGATGATGACATGTAATCCCTAATAATGTCATTTTGGTAACCATGGTATTTATAAATAACACCACTGTATTGTCATATTTGTCATCGATCTATCATCTTTCTACGCGTGTTCTTGTATATTTTTACCTCAGATTAAAGAAATAAAAGGCAGATATAACTTTCGCAAAGAAATGCAACGAATGACGTGAAGCCGCTTTTTCACTATGTGTGCATGACAACCATAATGACAACTAGCAGTGGCATCGTAGAGACACATACTTCTTTGTGTGTGTAAGTTGCCAGACATTGAAAACAAAGTCACAATCTCCCGCAATTTAGTAAATATTTTTTGTCATATGTATTTTCAACTTGAATTATTATGCACAGTTAAATTGGCAAATTATTTATTATTATATCACTAGTTATCAAAAAGTATAGATATTAAATATATCAAATGTTCTTTTAATATACAGTACTTAAAATGTTGAATTGTTTTAGTCTCTTGTAGGCGTAGTTCGAAAAGAGATATCGTTCTTTTCGTCGATCCCGCTTCTGAAGCTATGGATAGCCTCAGGGATCTCAGATAATTACAATAAAAATACAATTATATTCCTTCTCTTTGCATGCTTATATTTCCAATATTTTCATTATTACAATATTTTGCTATTTTTCTAGCTTGACAATGAATGACAATCATGTTATTCTCTAATACTATAGTAACCAAACCAGGGTTGCTCATCTACAATTTACAAATGTAGGGTCGCTACACATTCAATTATAAAATAGGCATACACTTAAGGTTCAGAATAAGTCCTGAACACTGGATAATGTACCCTATACATCTTTAGAAGATCAGGAGGTTGCTGTGGCCATACTTACAATGAGTAATGGTATCTTGATTGGGCAAGGTACCAACGAAATATAGCGCCTCTTCACAACTAGACGAAATATTAATATTATAATAATAACTAATAAAATCTCTTGAAATATGCAATAGCTTTTATTATACAACCTTTTTATGAAATTCGTTTTGGGTGAAAACCATTGAAGTAGTATAATAGACACCCGCCAACCTAGTTTTAACCATTAAACTCGTAGTTTGTGTGTTAGTATTTTTGAGAAACTTTCATTTTTATTACGTTTGTAATGATTACTCTTAGGTGTTTGGTTTATAGTAAGTGTAACATACATATTAAATAGCACTGTGACACGAGTATGACATAATCATAACCTATAATTAAGGTGATTCATTCTAGGATTTCCTTAGATGGCCAGTGGCCAGTGCTGGCAGCCGTGATAATTGGAGAAATTAAACCTTTTGCAATGATCTAATTGACAGCCAATTTCCAGTCTTGTCTACCTGGGCCTGAGTTTCTATGGAAGCTGGGGTTCTCCTTTCTTAACTTATCAAAATAAGTCAGTCTCATAGCTACCCTCATGTGCCCTCTCAGATTGATGGGCTTAATCCATACACAAACTTTACAAGCTTTAAATATTTTTTCTTCAATTAAGCAATTATCAATGATCCTTTTATATGTAAAGAAATTTTTTTTTGTAGGTACTAAGTACCTATTGTGCATATTTTAAATTAATAGTTGACTTTAGAGACTGACTTAGTTGAGACTTAGGTTAAAAGGTTAGGTGAGCGCAATAACTTAGTAAAAGCCAATTCACTCTTTCATTGAAATCATCATAGGAAAAATAATGAATAATCCATTGCTGTGTTTGTGGTTTTTAACAGCAGGCATGACATTGTCACTGGAAAGGCAATAATACTAACACGCTGCCTTTCCAGTGACGACATGATATAGTTTTATTGCTCCATATATGAAGTGTAAAACATTATTATCACTGAAGAGCACTTGAATGCCGACAATTTTTTTTAACATCCGACGGTAAAAAAATTAGGTGCTTGAGTTAATATAAAAATAAAATTTTAGACTATTTCTGTTAAACAGCCTTGTATATAAAAATTGGGGTGAATAATTTATTATTCATTTTAATTTTTCATATATTACAAATGATGATAAAAATTAATTAAATTATAACTTAACATTTGTTAATTACCTAATTAACCAACATATTTGCATATGTATACTAAGTTACCTCCTCTTACAATATTACATAGATGTTAGGAAAAGAACCCATGAAATTTTACCTAATAACTTAATTAGAAATGTGAAGTGTAGAAACAACATTAAAACCTTTATATTTGCAACATTTTCAGGTGAAGAAGATAGCGGCCCGGCCTTACCTACTAGAGCTAGTGAAGAATTTAGGCCGTTCATTAGGAGATTGCCTGAATTTAAATTTTGGCTGTCTGTCACGAAGAGTACAATAGTTGGATTCTGTTGTACTTTTATTGATGCTTTCAATATTCCAGTATTTTGGCCTATATTAGTAATGTACTTCATAACACTCTTCTGTATTACAATGAAACGACAAATCAAGGTAAGTGCAAATGGTACTTCAGTAGAAATACAAAATGTGACAATATTAAAAATGTTGTCAATGAATTAAACGTTATGATAAGTAAATATAAAGGTCATTTACCTAAACGCGATAATGGTATCAAAATTAGCACGTATTGTATAATGGGAACTTCTATAATGCTTGATAAGTTAACCAAGGTTGTGGCCTACTCGTTAGTCAGGCACTTTGTATGATCTGCTTTAGGTTAGGTTTAAAGAAATTTATTCTCATAAAGACATAACTGTCACTTACATGTAACATGAAAACATAACTAATAAAAAAAATTTTACAGTTCGTCATCACACTGCCAAACACAAGTAAAAAGAATTTTAAACTTGCAAAACAATTAATCATACCAAAAAACAGTTATACAGACCCATTCAATGCATTGTTTCATTTAGATGCTGGCTTTTAATTATATATTTCTTGTGATGAGGTTTTCCTCTACTTGAGCATCAACTCGGTGTACTATAATATTACTATATTAATATTATTTTGATATATTGAGCAAGTTCCTTTTGTAATGCGTTGAACAAGCTTACACTTTTTATATGTGAGGGTAATTTATTATTTTCTACACCTTCACAATGATAACGTTATCATTGTTTTACCGTAATTTGTTCTAATCTTGAATAGTACAAGGAAGCTACCTCGGCGAGCGCTGTTTGCTTTTTGTTTTGTAAACGTCATTTATATACTATTAAGTTTTCTGTGACGTTATGTTAGCGTGGATATTCCTGTTAAGTATTTTTCGAAAACAAATGCAAACGTTATACATATAAAGATTTTTGACACTCATAATTTTTGGTTCACTAAGTAGGTATTTGTGAAGTAGGTGTGAAGTAGTGATAGTTAAAAAGCGATTTAATTATTTTATTTTGTAGGGTTTGAATTTCTTGTATTTTCACTTTTGCCGCGCTTTCCCAGATCTCGATAAGATAACATAGTGTAGTTTTCCCAATGCATTATAATATATTGTATGACGTAATTTGCGTGGTATGCATCGCGAAATAGTGCGTAATGAGTAGATAAGTGTTAGTAATTTTGTCTTTATGTGATTAATCAGAGCCGGCGTTAGGGGGGGGGGGGGGGGTGACGGCCTAAGGCGCCAAAGGGCCTTTTCAGATAAGGATGATATATGCCCCCCGACTTAGAGACATAACACTTAGTCCTAAAGGAGGAAATACAAATGTATGCACTTTCCCAACGTTTCAGCCTTATTGGTGGTCACGTGACCGTTTTATTTGGAAAATAAGTTTTATCGTTTTTTTATTACCCGACGATAGAAACGCGGATTTGTCGCGATTCTCTCGCTCGTGAAGACGGCCCCTAACTGTGATAAACACACTTTATATAATATATGTTATTCAATTTTAAAACGTTTTATTTCACTTGATATTACAAATATATACTGAGGCGGCACTACGGAAACAATATCATGCATGCTTCATGTAAAACATATGGTCTTACATTAAGGCAGTGGTACAAAAAGTATTAAATTTTTTTTTCAGATTAAAGAATAATATAGATCGATTGGGCGTTAAATGCTACGATATTTTGTAACATAAATTATTAGCGACTCGCAATTTTTCCATGAAAAAAGGCAAAAAATAGCGAAAAATATGGTTTTTGATTTTTTTTACCCCTTTCCACCAATTTTAAAATTCTGAAAAAATTCACAGTGATTCTTTAGATCATAATACATGTCATATATTTTTTTGTGATTGATATTTCTTTGTTTTTTTTTTCATGAATTTCTAAACTTTTTCAAGTCACAAAAAATTTGAATTTCCCGCTAAAAAAATTTGAAAAAATCATGTTTGATGCGTGCTTTTAAGACCTTTAAAATGATGCAAGAATAATTGAGAAAGCTTCAAATGCGGCTGACATATTTGGAAAAAACGAAAAAACTTATTTTCGAAATAAAACGGTCACGTGACCACCAATAAGGCTGAAACGTTGGGAAAGTGCATACATTTGTATTTCCTCCTTTAGGACTAAGTGTTATGTCTCTAAGTCGGGGGGCATTTTTCACTTCCTTATCTGAAAAGGCCCTTTAGAGGGGCGCAACATTTGGGGTGAGGAGCAAAAAAAAGGAAAAATAAAATTCTTAATAAAAGTTCGCATTGGTTCCGTAAAAAATTTTTCGAGCAAAAAAGCCTGATTTTTATTTTCTTATGTGGGCGCCACCATATTCTTGCCTGTGGCATCAGTGGCTCTAACACCGGCACTGTGATTTATATGTTCGTTCCAAAATAACCGTGTGTCCATGCCCAGATACTTTTTATGATTTTTTTTACTGTAGTAGTATATTATTTATGGAAGGGGTGAGTGTGAAGGTATAGTTTTATTTTTTGCCTTAAATACCATGAAGCTGGTTTTGGATATATTAATCGTTAATAAGTTGTGCTGAAACCAATAATATAACGTGTTTAAGTCTTCTTGCGCTTGTGAGATAAGGTTATATGTATTATATAAATGTGCCAAAATAAAACAAAGTAGTGTCATCTGCGTAAAGAGTAATGTGACCATGTAGCCTCTGTTCATATTAAAAATAGCATTTAAAATATATTTATATTAAAAATAGCAAAGACCCTAATATCGAACCTTGGGGTATTCCATAGGTTATTGGCAGTGAACTGCTGTGATACCGCTCTATTTTAACTCTGTGTGATCCTTGTGTTAGATAGTACTCAAACATTTGCAATGCTTTGCCGACAATTCCGATGGTTTCTAATTTATTTACAAGTAGTTTATGGCTGACAGTATCGAAAGCTTTTTTAAATCTATAAAGATACCTAGAACTATATTTTTATCTATATTATGTTTTATTTTAGTAACAAGATCGACAGTAGCTGTAGCTGTCGACTTTTGAGTCTAAAACCATATTGATGTTGGCAGATGAAGTTAATAGAGATTAAAATATTTAGTAATCGTGTGTACAGAAGTTTTTCAAGGATTATTTACAATACTGGTAAAACAGATACAGGTCGATAGTTACTCTGTCTTTTTACCTGCTTTGTAAATTAGTGTGACCTTTGCTATTTTTAACGTATCCGGGAATATACCATCTAAAAATAATTTATTAAAGCATTCAGTTACTTTGGTTGATATTATGTTTTTAATACATTTTATTGCTTTGGTATTTACACTATCACACTATAACACTGCAGTGAGAATTAGGATTAATAATTATATTCAGGACTTCTTTTTTAGTACATGGTGTAATAGATGACATTTGTGAGTTTTGCGTGATACTTAATGTTGGTAATGCTTGCTAACAATTTTCGTGAAAGTATTTAGATATTTGAGCTGCTAAAAGTTCGCCTGTTGTTGAAAAGTACTCATTAAATTGATTGGGGTTTGTTATTTCATTGCAATCTAATACGAGTTTTGGAGGGGCACAAAGTTTTAGTTTATTGTTCACTAAGGTGTTCACTAAATTCCACATTGCCTTCGGTTTGTTACTACATTTAGTAAATTCTTTAAAAATTGGTACGAATCTTTTTTATCTTGAATAAGTTTAGGCTCTACTTTACTCTTTTTTTTGACGAAATTTCTCCGTCAAGGCGTCATCATCTGGTTTCTCGCTAAATTCAGCCCACAATTCATTCATCTGGTTGATTTCAGTGATTACACTATTATTACAATCATCTTTTATTACAATCATATTATTAATTTAAACAAAAAAATAATATTTTAAATTGAATATTTAGTAGATTGCTTATCAAGGCGATTATTCTTTGTAATCCAGAGGGATAGAGGGTAGAAACATTGAAGTATTATTACTAGCGTATAGAACCGACACCGCGAATACCATGCATGTCCCAATGCATTGGCGCCACATGGCTGCAATCTTCAATGGATTCGTTCGATTTTGGAAGGAGAACCTCCCGACGAGACACACATTTTGTTCAAGATGTCTGTTCTATGACATTATACTTCAATGGGTAGAAACTCCCTTGTTCTTTTCTTCGACGTTTACCCGAGAAACAATTTCGATTGTTCAAGTTGATAAAGTTCGGTATACTGACTGTATACTTTTGAAAACACACATTATTGTGCATTTAATTCTTTATTTTCATATATTTTTAAAACATAAATACATAAAATTAATACATACTTTAAAGCAATAAAAGTCTCAAATATGTTTAATAACTGTAAAGATGACATTTTCTAATCTGTTATTTCTTTATTTTCAGCATATGATAAAGTACCGGTATCTACCTTTCACACACAGCAAACCAAAATACAAAACCGTGGAGTCTACAGTAACTGTAAACTGACACTAAATACTTGCAGATGTTTGTGTAACTTAAAAACTGTTGTACGTGAAAGTTTCTAGAAATACAGTTTTATTATGTTACTTTGTTTTTAATTTTATGTTAATATAATATTGTAACTTCACAATAATTATACCCTGTGTATAATTTTTTTAATTCCTAAATATTTGTTACAGTACAGTATTTGGAGTGTATCATAGTATTCTATTCTTTTCTACCACATGCCAATGGCTTCAATCTATCAATGGCCCACTCCACGATGTCTCTCTTGAGGAGGGCTATGACGGCTTTACACGCCTTCCGCAGCGTGGAACGCCTAAGTTTTTGCCATCGACGCTAGAGGCCGCAAATTTATGAGGAACACACATGCCAATGTTTGCTGTTATTTCATTCCCCGTTTTATTTTTTATATAAAAAACGTCAAGGGAACAGTCGAACCTGGGCCAATTAAGTCACCGTCAGCCATGGATATCTTTTTAACCCAAAAACTAAAATATACAGTTCCAAAATATATTATAGGTACGTTTCTACCCTTTATATCAATAGGTAGGATATTTTCAAATTTTCTCGCTTGCTTATTTCATAAGTGTGTGAAGTGAAGTGAAGTCTGTCAATCGGCATTTAGCCAGCGCGGTGCGCCTGGACTGTTCTCCTACCGCATATTTTGAGAAGAAACCAGAGTTCAGCTGTGGAACATATAGAATAGAAGTATTAACAAACTCGTAAGTAAATAAATAAATGAGGTGTAAGGGGCTACGTCTATCCTCGAGTCAAAGCCTACTTCTCGAGGTTAAAGAAAGTGATCTGTCTAAGGATTTAGGTTTTGCACCATCGTTAACAGAAACATGTTGCCTGTAGGTAAGTTTGAAGAAGGCTGCCAATTTTTAACCGACTTCAAAAAAAGGAGAAGGTTCTTTCGACTGTATTTTTTTTTTATTTTCAACAGCACAAAAACAGCTAACGCCCTAACTCGGTTTATCGGTTACTTAAATCACTGAGAATTTGTATGGTGATTGTTTACTAAGAAGCGATTTAAGTAACGGTTAGTGACTCTGAGTTGGGGCGTAATTCCCAGTGTGTCACATCTCTCTTCGGCAAGAGGAGACGAAAACTCTTTGAAGGTATCTTTATTCATTGTACAGTGAGTCATTCTAAGTCCCAAAGGTGGATTATATCTTTTATCTTATCTTGTTTTACTATCACCTAATTTTATCTATCATGTGTAACTATGCGCTTAAGTCAGTAAGTAGTGGGTAGGTACATATAGGCGTGTTGAAGTACGAGATGATGGGGGAAAAATAATATGGCAGAGTGTTTTTTTTAACCATTATCAAATGTCTATCTTTCTTCAGCACTAAATAGTTTGGTAGATTTACCTACTGCATTCTTGTTCAGCAACACTTCTGATTCCTTCCTCGGTTGTTGCTGTAATTGCAACATCCGAGGACCCTACCTAACTTCATGGGCGGCGATGTCTTGCCATGCGATTAGGCACTTTTGCCTATATGCTCGTTTCTCGACTGTTGCTATTTTAAAAAATTAGAGCACTCGCGGGGCCTTATAGTGCCTTAGTTTAGTCGGCTACTAACACTAAAGACCGGAGAGTTCTCCATAAAGTTCTGAAAGGTACATATGTGAAGTCGGTAGAATCCGCACTTGGCCAGCGTGGTGGACTTTGGCCTGAATCCCTCACATTTTGAGAGAAGACCCCGAGCCCAGCAGTGGGACAATTATGGGTTGTTGCTTTGCTATACGAATATAGACCAGGTAGGTACCTAAATAAGGGTCACTTGATTAAAAGTGATCAGTTCCACCTCTGACCATTATCGTATTCTATCAGGCACGGGTGTAGCCAGATTTTAGTTTGGTTTTGGCCAGATTTTAGTACATAAATTACCCTTAAATTCATGAGAAAATTGAGAATGCAGTATCAGGTACTTACAAAAAGAACCGGTCATCCTGCTATGAAAGTAAGATTTTAGATTAACAAGTTCTATTAAAGTAGTTAAGTACCGTACCTATCCGTTCGGTAGTTTTTGAGTTCATCGCGTTCTTACAGATACACAGACTTCATTTTATAATATGTATAGATAAATCCTAAGCTAAACTATTAAGCATTGGTATCATGTTTCTGGATTTGATGACTGATCTCTTCCTCCCGCAACCCAACAACCGCGTAAATAGATGAACAAACCGAATAGTAGATACACAAATATATTTCGGGAGATCGCATATAATGTCGTAACAAAGGCGGGATAAAATTACATAGTGTGCTCTATAATTATCTTATGTAAATCATTCATACAGTAGAAATATATCTATAAGGATAAGAATAGAATACCTAAAGAATAGTAACAATAGGCTGGCCTAATCTTAAACGTAAATTAAGTTTCAATGCAGTTTACAGAGCAATTATTAGCCCAGAGTTAAATATAGCCGCTGGCGATAAAAATAATAGCTATCGTTTGGGCGACGTGCGATAATACAGTTGCTAAACTCAAAATTCACGGTTACTGAACAGAGGTTCATGAAGTTATTTTAAAACTACGGACTATAAAATAATTGTATACTTATCAGAGCATAATCAGTCGGATATAAATTGAAAAACAGAATTGTTTCTGAGGTACTTTTATTTTTAAATTTTCTTCAGTACGAGTAGGTACGTCGTGTATGAATTTATATTTTAATTTTTATTTAATTTAAACTGTTTAGTCATTGCCGTCATAGCATACCACAAAAAGAAAATATTCAAAACAGTATCGTTAACACCATGATTAGGTACATTATTAATATAAGGTAAATTGTTTTCGAGCATACCACCTAATAATTTGTAGGTAAAGCTAAATTGGAAAGATATTAATCTACAACAACATGAACGAACAAAACATACACGTACAAAATTTCGAAATGTGTCAGGGTACCCACACTAATTCAGAAAGATTTATCTAGGTAGATAGATAACCAAGATACATTCTGGAAATACCTTCAAAGTTTTAAACAAAAAAAGGCTAAAAATCTTCTTGAATTAGGCACTGACTACCATATACAATAGGTATATTCAGTCAGACCCTTAGGACACCAACTTGCTATTTTGCACAATCTTCGTTGAGGTCTTTTTAATTTAGAAAAGAAAATATGAACCCGACATGAAAATAAATAGGTAGGTACTTTGGTATTATCAAACCATAGCCACATTGATATCATACATGACTGGCTGAATTGGCTAAATTTACTCAGTCGTAATTCATTCGTTACTGAATTAAGTCAAGTATAATCGCAATTAGCAAGCTAGCATCCTAAATTCCGAAAAAAAATAAGGATGTTTTCTGACTGATTGAATTATTTAGTTAGTAGTAGGGAGGACGTAAAGATTTGTTTTATATTCCCAGAATAAAAAAAGTTTTAAATTTAATTAAATTCATTCGTAATTTTAATAAATAAATTTTAGATTTAATTTCTATTTTATTTGAGCCAACGGCTAGGTGAAGACTAATTTTTGCTTTCTGGACAATACTGGACCATTATCGTACAAGGTACGTTCGTCTTCGTAGCGCTTTAACTGGTAATTGATTCAGTAATTAAATAAGGACAGTGTGATCAGAAGCCTCTAAAATTGCCTCTGAATTTACTAAAATCAATCAAGCAAGTGTAATAACCGCGGAACCAAACCAACTTAATGTGCCCTACCCTACACCAAGCGGGTTGTCGCTTAACTGCAATCCATTTTTAACTGACTTCGAAAAACGAGGAGGTATTCAATTAAACTGTATCTTTTTATGTTTGTTACCTCAGAACTTTCGACTGGGTGAACCGATTTTGATGATTCTTTTTTAATCGAAAGCTGTTGCTCGTCATGTGGTCCCACTTAAATTTGGGCGAGATTTGACGTGTAGTTTTTGAGTTATCCCTAATTTTGAAGTCGCTTATTTTGTGTCAAGAACTAAATCATGTCATTTGATTATAATGTCGGTGTCTTCAAGTCAAGACTGAATAGGATTCTAATAAGTTACTGCGCTTTACAACGTTATCATTGTTTAAAAAGAAGAAATCGGTCACGTATAATTACTATAGCCAAGCACAATACATAAATAAGCAGCACAATACAAGAGGGTCTGTCTGAATTCGCCGTTTTCAGGGATCCCATCTCATCCTATCCAATAAAAACTGTTCTCGCAGAATTGAATGCTGTGCCGTGGTAACAGGTATACTTACCGGACCGGACCGGATCAGATTCGTGAGGTAGAATAAAATTGATAAGTAAAAAATATTTGGTGATTGATATATAATATTAGTAAAATTTAATATAATTTATTTTAATTTTTGTAACCACTATTAATTATTTGAAGCTGTAATGTTATTAAACACTAGATTTTTCAAAGTCAACTGGCAACATTTATGTATCTTCTCAGTGTTACTAGTTAAAATGATACGTTCAAAAGTAATAAAACGCGCTCGATATCCCTGTTTATTTTATTGACCACTCGCCAGATGTTTGCGCATTGTTTTCCAGTGCGCAGTAGTTTCTCTGTCGTGAAATCGGGATTCTGTTTTAGTATTATATCTGTTCTGCCATTTTGAAAATAGTGGCGTGTATGGATTAGACCTAGTGTTTTTTATGTGACAAATATGTCCGGGAGCAATGATAAGGTGTCGACTACGCAGCGTATGATCCAAAGTGTTGCTTTCCCTCCAAGCCACAAGCTCACTGTATCTGAAGTATTCGATGAAAAATCTGGAAAGCCCTTACCAGATGTACTGAAGCAACACTTTATCTTAGAAGGTCGGATCGAGGAAAATGCGGCTCTACGAATCATCCAAGATGGTGCCACCTTGTTACGGTCAGAAAAAACTATGATCGAGATTGATTCACCGGTGACCGTGTGCGGAGACGTCCATGGCCAGTTTTATGATTTGATGAAATTGTTTGAGGTGGGAGGTTCTCCCTCTTGCACCAAGTATTTATTCTTAGGCGACTACGTTGATAGAGGTTATTTTAGTATAGAATGTGTTCTGTACCTCTGGGCTTTGAAGTTGTGTTATCCGAAGACGTTATTTCTATTACGCGGTAACCACGAATGCCGACATTTGACGGAATACTTCACCTTCAAACAAGAATGCAAAATTAAGTATTCCGAGAAAGTGTATGATGCGTGCATGGATGCCTTCGACTGCTTACCCCTCGCTGCTCTTATGAACCAGCAGTTCCTATGTGTACACGGGGGCCTCTCTCCCGAAATCAACAGCTTAGATGATATTCGTAAACTAGATAGATTCAAAGAGCCACCTGCATTTGGAGCCATGTGTGACCTGCTATGGTCTGATCCTCTGGAGGACTTTGGCAATGAGAAGAATGCTGAACATTTCTCGCACAATTCTGTTAGAGGTTGCTCATATTTCTACAGTTATGCAGCCTGTTGTGATTTTCTTCAAAGAAACAATTTGCTGTCCATCATACGAGCCCATGAAGCTCAAGATGCCGGTTACCGAATGTACCGCAAAAGCCAAACCACTGGTTTTCCGAGCCTTATTACTATTTTCTCTGCCCCTAACTACTTGGATGTCTACAACAATAAGGCAGCTGTGCTGAAATATGAGAACAATGTCATGAATATCAGACAATTCAATTGCTCTCCGCATCCATATTGGCTGCCCAACTTCATGGATGTATTCACTTGGTCTCTTCCATTTGTTGGTGAAAAAGTGACAGAGATGCTGGTCAATGTATTGAATATTTGCTCTGATGATGAGTTGATGACGGAAGGAGATGATGCATTGGAGGAAGCTAATCTCAGGAAAGAAGTGATACGGAACAAGATCCGTGCTATTGGCAAAATGGCCCATGTCTTCTCTGTACTTCGTGAAGAGAGTGAATCAGTTCTTCAGCTGAAGGGGCTTACTCCCACTGGTGCTCTGCCGCTGGGTGCTCTTTCTGGCGGCAAAACGTCTCTGAAGAATGCTTTACAAGGCTTCTCTCCGAACCACAAAATCACTTCATTTGCTGAAGCCAAAGGGCTGGATGCCATCAACGAGCGCATGCCGCCGCGGCGCGACGGACAGCGCACGCCTGAGCCGCAGGACAAGAAGCCGCATGTCAACAGCAATGCACACTCGTGAAGTGCTAATTAATATTTCTCTTCGATCCTAATATTTGGTCCACAGTATACGTGGCAGTGAAATACGTGTGAAGGAGACTCAGCTTTGGGGATGATATTTCACATTCATATTATAACTGAGGTGGATTTGAAGGGAATTGTCATGATAGATACTAAATATTTTAAAATTTGGATTAAACTTTTTTCAATAGTTGAAATTAAAATTTCTCTTAAGATATTACCTCTCGATATTTAAAATATGTCAGATCTGCAGGCAACAAATTTATTTAGTCAATTAAATATTAAGGTATGCACATTTATTTATAATGCGCTGCACTGTTTAATTTTTGGTAATGTAATTTTTAAATTTTTCATATGAAAAGACATGATATTGTAATGTAAATTTATTCAGATTGTCTACTTATACTCTACATTGTTATCTACATTAGTGAAAATTAGACATGTCTATAATTTTTCAAAGCATAATTAGCTGTGATATTAAGCGACGATCAATGTATTATTTAATAGCGATCTGCTAGTGGAGTAAAGTATGTTCATTGGCTAATCATGCATTGAAATATGTAAAGTGAAGTTCTCAGCTTGGGCGTGTCTTTATATTCTAATAAGTAATAAAATTAATTATGTACTATAGTGTGCAGCACATAGTGTGTTGTTGCCGTGCGTGTGTGCTGTGTAAATATGCCTCGTGCGTACACACACGTTATTGCAGCTTTAACACTTGAGATAATATTACTCTCTTTAATATCTTTGCTACAAGTTGTACTTAATTGTATTTTATTGTACAAAATATATTAAATTACTATCTATGAACTATACTTAAAATTAATTTATATTTGGATATTTGGGTGTATGCTGGCCCCTTGTTGCCTGCATGCAGCTGAACTTGTATGCTGAAACATCTCATATTCAAATTTCTTAGTCATAATGTTTCGGTATATAAGATGTAGCGGCTAGTCTAACTGCAGATTTTCTTACAGCTTCTATTCCAAATTTCACTTATATTTAATTAGGTTTAATGACCTATGCACTGTTGGAAAATCTCTTTTGGTCTGCCAAATAATTATATTAATCAATGCAATAAATAATTTCATAATAATATTATGAATACTGATATGGCTTATGTAACATCCTTTAAAGTCAATATAAAGTATTTTATCTCAATTCAGTGTGTAGTCCTTCATATGTTCTGTACTTTTAAATAAATTTTACCTATGTAAAAACTAACAATATATTTAATTTTATTTTGTACTAATCATGGGAAGTGTTGTTTTATCCTTTAAAATATATTAACATTGAGCTCCATCTATTATAGTTTCAATAAGTCAGTCCTGTTGATCCTGATGCTATCTGTGATTCATAGCTTTGAAAATACATTTTAAAATCATTGTTTTGTCTAATTTTTAATTTTATTAAGATATATACAAGTGTTGTATTATGCAATAAGTTGTTTTTTGTAATCTTATGAACAATACTTATTATAATATCTTCAATAAAATCATGCAAAATATTAAACTTCAAGCTAGCAATAATATTTTTTGTTTGCCTGAAATCATGCTCACAGTCGATTGATTTAAGAGTAAAAGCCTAAAATATATGTATGTGTAAATAAAAATATCATGCAGGTATCATATCATAGAATCTAGAAAAACTACCCACTTTTTGATAATTTTAATTTATGCAGACTGTCATCGTCGCAAGTAGTTATAGATTAATACAAATAGAAGCATAGTTTTTCATCATAAAAGATTTTTTAATAGTATTATATTTCATTAGACAATGACACAACACAATAGCTGTGACAATAGTACGAGTAATATAAATAAGATTATTAGTGCTACCACTACACTACATAAGTATTACATATCATAGATGATTTTGTAAGCATGGAAATTAGTGCCCACCCCAGTGCCGGATTTATATTTTTTATAATAATAATAATAACGCTTCACACTCATAGCCCCACTAGGATTCCCTGTGTCGTGGGTGCCATGGACAACACACAAGACAAGGACAATCACACCCAGACCGAGAACAGAAATTCAAACTCATCATTCAAATTTCTGCCTCGCTGGGAATCGAACCCAGGACCCTTGGCGCGGCGATCCGGCATGGTAACCATTGCGCCACACGGGTCGTCGCCGGGCCGTCGGTTTATGAGTGTAGGCCAATTAATTTTCGCCGCCCTTGTACCGTTTTAAAATAATAATTTTCCATTCATAGTAAGGAAGGCACTGAATTAATTAGTCACTAAGAAAGTGCGAAAAAAAAAGAATTACAATTTTTTGCGACACTTTTTAATAGCAAAATTATCTATAATATATCATCTGAAATCTGCCGCCCCTAGGCCGCGGCTTATACGGCCTATTGATAAATCCAGGACTGGCCCACCCCACTGTTTTTCTAATTTTCTAAATTTCACGTTCCGCTCTAAGTCTATGAGAGCCCGATGCGGATGACAGATGCGGTCGCATGTGGAAAATTCACACAATACATACATAATTATGATCCTTCTCTGTGAGTCCCAATTTAATTCAGTCATTGAAACCAACTTTACGATTCGAGCTTGGTAAGAATGGTCCATGGGCAGTAGTGGTCATAATAATATATATAGCATTATCCTACGGGAACCTCATAAACATTTGCTAGTATTCTATGTCATAAATAAAACAGATACATTCTTCAGTACAATATTTCACATTTCGTTAATTATATGGGTCACCAGGTCACTACGTTATGATTATACTCTCTGTGGAAACCTGCAAGATTTGAGTTTCCGGAATTACGTGCACAATTTTATTCATAATTCTATTATACCTAATAGCCAATTATGTAGTTAGGTTAGTGACTAAATGGATAATATCTGCGTTATTTTACTTAATGTTACCTAACGTTGCCAAAGTAGGTAGGTACCTGCTCATAAAAAAACTAATTATCCTATTTTCCGAAGTGATTTTTATTTCATATTTAAATAAAATTAATTAAATACTCAGTAATTTATTCAATGAATTTAAAATTTTCAATTAATACCTAGTTATAAAAACAATCGGCATAGTACGCGGCAGGCCACGCGCATTGAGGTTCCGTAGTTGTAGGTATTGTAAGTTCATCGACTATTACTCATGCTAACCGAACTATCATTTTCATTTTATATTCATAATATTAAATAAAATTAGTAGTTTATAGGCTTACTATTTCTAAAAATGGTCTCACTCAAACCAACAACTTACTCAAAGAAAATATTTCAAGATTTTACCACTTTGTCGACGTGATTAGCATAAATTATACGTCTGCCAAATTACAGCTTTCTCACACAGATCGCACTACTTATATATGTTAAGTGTATCTGCGGCTGGCAAATGGACATAACGAAACTATAAGGGTCCCGTTTTTACGACGAAACCCTAAAAACCACAGCGAGTTCTATTTGAAAGCAATCTACTGAATATTATGAAAAAAAAAATTGTTCGAAGAAACGGCTTCGATGTTTTATTCCAATAAAAATCATTACAGTGACATGTGCAATGGGACATTCATTATAATAAAATTCTTGAAAGGCATAAAATACGTCACACAGCACAGGGTACTAGAGTTCTGGTTTGTACAGAGTACAGGGTACTGGAAAAAGGTTCTGTCCAAGCTCCTACATCCTTATAGCTATGGTCAAGACAATGGTGTCAAATTATTTTCACGTAAAAAAATGGTCGTGGTCTCCTGCGACTACTGCCTACCGACTACCGTGTTGGTAAATAGGGAGGTCACTGAACGATTGATCCCGCTCGGGTTCAAAGACAGCGAGACCAGTGAAATCACCATAGTTAATTAACAGTCCTGTGACCCCTTTCCTCGTGGTTGGGCTGTGGGGGCCTCGAGACCACAAAATGCGCCTGCCTGGACGGTTGGTGAAGATATTTTGAAGAAACTAAGAATTATGAGTTTTCCCCGAAAGTTAAACCTACGGGTTAGATTACGGAATCCTAACAAAGTTAACAGACAAAGGAGACCCCACACTGAGGGTAAATGACACTTACAATAATAATTGTGATAATAATTTTATTAATGCATGACATAATTATGAAATATCTTATCCGTGCAGATTAGATATTACCTAGACTAGAAGACGGCAATCTATATAATATATCGTCAATGAAGCAACGACCCTGTAGCCTAGAGTAGCGTACCCTGCCTGCAATGCGAGGGATCCCGGGTTCGATTCCAGATGACAGATTTGTTCTCGGATTATTGATATTTGATGTGTTATATATATACATGTCTGTGTGTTATATTATATAGTAGGAGAGGTACTGAATCATCTGACTAGTTTAACCCGTTTCCCACAGCACAGAGCTAGAATTTTTTAACTAATGTTTTATTATCAGTCAATTAAGAAAGTACCGTTCTGGTAGGGCGCATTTCTCGGTTGCGTCATCATCCCTTAAATTTTTGAAAATGCCAAATTTTTTTTAACAAGGCTCAAATTTTGAGGGAACATTCTTTCAATTGTTTAACGTATATATTATGTAAACAGCCAGAACATTCTAGCGGTTGCAAGTATCTGCCAGACGAGTGGGAAAACGGGTAGATGGTTCGGTAGCTCTTAGACTAATTATTAATTGTGTCGTCCTTGCCACCCGCGACACAGGTAAGAAACCTAAGCGTTTATTTATTACGGTATTTATTCCAACTCTAGGGTTGGCCAATACGTACTCCTCCACCAATCTGCACTAGAGCAGCGTGTATCTAAATTATTACATACTTACATTATTTACCGAAAATTCAAAAACCGCTCATTTCTGGCATTGAAATATTATTACATTTTTTACACTAGTACCTAATAACGCACCCTCGAAAAAAAGCATAAGTCGTCTTACGTAGAATTTTAGTTATTAATATGTTGGAAAGAGGGACAAAAGTTACATAATATGCTCATTTTTTTTCTTTTTATCATTAATCTTGACGGTTTTGTGCAAGAAATCGTAATGTAAATTCCTTAGACTACTTACTGATATTTTAACAGTTTCTTTGCTCTCCTGTAAAATTGCAATTTTCATCTTATGCCTTTTTTCCACTGAAGGTGCGATAATAGTTCAATGATTTGTGGGTGATTTTTTATTTCCTTAAGTACCTACCTACTTTATTAGGAAACAATAGACGGTAACACTTCTGTCTCACGGTAGGTAAGGTGGGTGGACCATGGAAGGCCACTCTAACGATTAAACAGTCATTACTTCGTTATTTACTAGTTAAATGAATCAAACAAATCGTTAAGTATCGCTTTGTTTTATTATGTGTTATATAAAACATTTTTTTTTATAAAAGGTTTAACCATTATTTAATAAACTTAAGTTTAAATAACCTCTGCCAAATGGCCTTGCAAGGAACAAGGCTCCTTATAAGGCCAATATAGTAAATCAGTCGTTTAACTTAAAACTAACATTGTGACAATCAAAATATCTACATATACTTAAACTACATAAAAAGGTCTTTCATTAAAACGGAATATTAAATGCCTACCATAATATATTCATATAAAAAATAATCAACGAACATTACTAGAACTCTATCGTAAAACTAAGAATGTATTTGTGTAATTGTTTTAAAAATAATATAAATGAGTAATAAATCGAAATCAAATAAGTTGCCAATAACCTTTATAGTAAAATAATAAAAATATAAAACTGATTAAAATGGCCTTCTTAAGGGTCTGTTCCTTGTAAGGCCAAAATGTTAGAACACCTCGGAATTGGGGGTCTTTACCTAAGTGGTAGCAATTATATTAACTTGCACATTGTTTTAAATTTCCAGATATTTATTTACAAGTAAAAACTAAGTGTTAATATTTTCATAGTTTCTAGATGATCCTAGAAAGACGCTTGTGCCCTAGCAAGGCCAAACTGTCAACTTTTTGATCGGCCTTACAAGGAACCATTGGCTTTCCTAGGAAAACCTACAATATTTTAATTGTATTGGAAATAAAGTAATATTTTTTTCTTCAGTGCCGTAGCAAATCCTTATATTATCAATTTAGAGTAAAAAAAATAAAGAAAACAGTAGTCTATTTGCTTGAAAACTTACATTTTACTAAGAGCAAATATAACAATTTTAACATCGATGACCGAAGTCAACAAAGAGTGGATCCGCATTGATAAAATAGCGGTGCGAGGGACTCGCCGCCACGTCTGTGTACTTGAATTCGATGGATGTTAGTGTAAGTGGAAGGAAATTGTCATTGGATGGCAATAAATACGACTTTTAAATAATTGGCCTTGCAAGGAGCATGGCCTTCCATGGTCCACCCACCTTACTTAAATTGTCCGTCAATTACTTATTTATTTAATACAGCCTCAGTATACACAATAAACAACAAAGTAAACTTCATCATAACTAGTCCTGAGACTGAATCATTCTATAAAAATAATGAAAATGAATCCTGAAATCGAGGCCAGTCTTCAATCGCTTAGCTTGGCAATGGCAGGATCAACTACCGCCAGCTACGGAACCATGGTTATCTTACAGAACATGCTTGTAAAATGCAGAATAACTCATAGGAATAACTATTATAAGATGTAATAAGACAATTTTATTGCCATTTCACATTCCATTTTTCCATTTGTTTACATGTTATACGCGACTTCTTTTCAGGGTGACTGGTGCATAATTTCATGTTCAAAAATTAAGAAAAACTATTTTACTAAACACTTCAGAGTAGTTACGATGGTGCATTTCAAGTTCGCGGGATGGACGGTGCTGGGGGTTTTAACTTAGGTCCTAACGTGTTCAGTTATTAATCATAAGTATGTATACCGAGTATTATTTATTAATTTAAAATTTATGTCACCTTATAAAAAAGGATGAACAAAGGGCAAACTTAGTGCCTAGGTAATAGCATTGTCCACCAGTCAACCCTGGGTGGATGTGGAAAGATCTGATGGCAGGTGTTAAAAGTACGTAAGAAGGAAAAAAAAAATGATAAAAAGGAAAAAAAAACAAATACTACTTACGTACAATAAACATATACACTTATAAACTATACATCCTATTATATCATACTATTATATTATATATTAACGAACGTTAGAACGTTAGTTTTTGAACTATCGTCGATCAAGCAACTAAACCCGGAAGATATTGTGACGTATGGAGAAAATTAAGTTCCGCGCCGTTATAAAGTTCCTTAGCAAGTAAGGAAAATGTGTTCAAACCATATTGAAAAAGATGTCATCTGTTTACCGGGGACTCTTATCCAGGAAAAACCATGGTATACAAATGGCACAAGCTCTTTAAGCAAGGCAGGGAATCACTTGAAGACGATTCTCGAACGGCGATTATTTGTTGTCACCACTCCCGATATCATTGAAAAAATCTAAAAATAATATTAGAGGATGCACGTTCAAAGAGGTCACAAAAACAGCGCAGCGCGTCGAGTGTTTGCGTGCATTTTTGATCTAGTGTAATGAAGAGAAGGATGGTTTTTTGGAACGAATTGTTATTGGGGATTTAACTTGGATTCTTCTATGAACCTGAGTCTAAGCAAGATTCCTCATTCCATGCAGTGGCATAAAAAGGATACGCCTAAGAAATTCTAGGTGTCGCAGTAGGCAGGAAAGCTCATGGCGACAGTTTTCCGGGACACAGGAGGATTTTTATTGATTGATTATAAGAAAAAGGGTGTTTTTTATAATCGGGAAATACTACGCTTCCATTTTAGACCAGTTAAAACAGGATTCCAGGGAGAAAAGAAGAGGAAAAAGGAAAATTAACCAAAGGTATCCTGCTCTTGCACGGCAATGCAAGAGATCACAAGAGTCGGTTTGCGTTGGCTGCTTTGCATAAGGTGTGCTTCGATATCATTGATTACTCACCTTATAGCCTAGACTTGACTCCCAGCTACTACTAGGTATGTCTTTCCAAATCTGAAAAAAAAGCTTCGAGGAAAGTTTTCTTTCTACCAATGAAGAAGTGAAGGATGCAGTTTCACCGTATTTTTCAGATATTTTTTATGAAGGTAGGTATTCACAAGTTAATTCATAGATCTGAGAAATGTATTAGGGTTGCAGGTGAATATTTTGATTAAGGAAAAAAATGTATGTAACATTATTTCATCCCCTTCTATTCCATTCCGCGAACTTAATAACGGACCCTCGTAGGTCGAAGCTTTAATTTTCCGTAGGTTAGCTCTCTTTAGCCGCACTGCGTGACTTGCGTGATATATTTCGATTTGTGTATTGTGTGTGCAGTATTAAGAACGTAGAAAGGTAACACAAATCTTTACAAAAAATATCGATTACATAATAAAGGTTACAAATTACAATCAAAAAAGTTTTGCCCTAGCTAGAGTATCAACGCTAGCGTCCTAATTACAAACTAAATAGCATTAACAAAAGAAGTTGGCTTATAACCAGTCGTGAATAAAATCAATACACCGAAATAAGTATGTGCCAGACTTTGGCCAGTCCATCTCAAAAATTACTATATTATAATATTATTACTATGAAATAGGCACCTATAGGCTAATAGGTAGGAATGTTTTGTATAGTTTGGTACCTATCTACATACCACAGATAGGGTATGTACCTATGTGGTCTGTGCTTTTTTTTTTTTATATCTTATAAGTTAATGCTTGACTACAATCCCACCTGATGGTAAGTGGCGATGTAATCATTGGTGGTAAAGCGCATTAACTTAGTAAAAGCCTATTCACTCTTGCCTTGAAGACACTCACATGCTTAGCTAAATTATTCTGTTGCCTGAAATGTGGATGCGCAAGACTCCATACTTACTGCTTACCTAATGAATGTCTATTTTTTCATTTTGATTGCATAAAATTATGCAGTTATTAATGCATCTAGATTATGAATAAACTCTATAACTGTCATTGGTATGTAAGTGATGAGTGGTAATAACTTAACGTAGTTATTACCATAACATAAGCGTTTATGTAGATTTATGTGCGTGTGAAGTTTCTGGGTCAAACTATTTAGAAATCATAAAATACGAGTAGTGACGGTAGGTTGTCTCCAAAACTGCATCAGTAGAGTAGTACCTAGTAACATCTGTACCGTGGTAGGTAAGGTAGTATATTGTGCCTTCCTGCCAAGCACTTGGATGACTCAGTTAATTTGATTTGACGTCTGCAGAGCAAAGGGTTCCGGCTTCGATTCTCGTCGGGGTAGTGGCTGAATAACGGACGAGGTTAAGGCGTCAGGTCAGGTGAACCAGGTCCATATTTGATCCCTATCCCTGTTGGAGGTCGGTGAAGTATAATGTCATAGAACAGACATCTCGAACAAAATATGTCCCGCCCGGGAGGTTCGATTTTCAAAATTGAACCCCGGTTCTCCTTTCAAAATCGAACGAATCCATTTGATTAAAGATTGAAGCCACGTGGCGCTAATGCATTGGGACATTCGCGGTGTCGGTTCTATACGCTAGTAATAATTCAGTGGTCAAAATACATATTTTTTTTACCAAAAGTCCATATCGAATACAAAGGATGACACGAATCGGGATAGAACCCCACTCGCCCGCCACCGCCCCGCCGCGCCGCGTCGTCGTCAATCTCGTCTCCACCCGGCCCTAAGCAAACTGGCGCCAGTGAATCATTAGATATTACTTAGGGATTCATCATCTTATATTATAAGATTAGTTACGTCGACCGAGTCAAACGTTGCTTCGTATGACATCTTATTTTAGTTCTTTAGGTTTCTATTTTTATGAAAATTGTAGACCTCACATGAGGTATTCCGTATCTTTTGTTGTTAAGTTCTTGTACTGATAGTCGGGTTTAAAAAATATTTTTATTTATGATAGCCACATTCATCAGGAAGGCTATAATAATTATTATAATTTCTGACAAAAAAGAAGTACGTACCTCCGTCCCTATTTGTAAATACATTTTGAGGGGAAAATGACAAAACAGGCATTTAAAAAATTTATTATTTATTTAGATATAACTTTTTACATACATGACGAATATTTAAGTCATATAATGAAGGCACGCCATCTTGTCTTTTTTCTTTTAAATATGTACAAAAACTATGCATTTTACATTTTTGTTCATCTTTGCAAATACATTTATGGGGAAGTATAACATTACGCTTAATATTTTCAGTACTTTCTAAACTAAAATTATCTGATATAGTATTAACAGCATCAATTTTACTAGTTAACATTAGATTTGAACTTGGATAAACAAAAAAAGCAAACATTGTGAGTGCCACAAGGCATTGTATGGGGACCGCTGTTGCCCAATACTTCTGTGGGTAATAATATATATTGAAGTAATGTAGATAGTAGTCTGGAGTCAGTGCCCAGATTAAATATATAGCTAGAATACTTTTACTTAATAAATACATAAAAAATCCATACAATGATCTCGCCGGAGTTGGCGCCGGCGTGTGTTCGGGCATAGTTGGATAGTTTTTATGAGTTATTAAATTGGTCTATTGTTTTCAAAACTAGCAGGACCTTTTTAAGAAAGGCATTAGTAGCAACTCTCAACCTTTTCAAATCTTCGGCCAAAAAACATCTGAAAAAAAATAATTATCAAACAAGATAAAAAGAAATTAAAACTATCATTCGAAAAATCAATAGATTTCAGCAACAGACAAAATTTCATAGTCACATTGGCTACAATGAAGGATTTACCAGCATGGACCATGGATCAGCATTATATTTCGTCCTATTTATGAATGGTCTCTTAAGAATTAACATAATTTCTTCTTTTTAATATTATATTGTTTTTTCAATTACAGTTATTTTAGACATGAACATAGTCATCGGAAAATAATAGGCCCGATTTGTTGTTTGTCATCACAGTAACATTAGAGATATACATATAAATGGGCTCACCAAAGAAACCAATTTTTACAGTAAATCAATAAAGAATTATAAGACTTTCTAATTGTTTTGATAAAATTGTAAAGTCAAAAAACCATAACATTTAGAACATTTAGAAACTGGAATGATGTTGTGAAAATACCTACTGCCTCGATTGAGCTTTTTTGTACTTTTTATTTAATCTATACTAATAATATAAAGAGGAAAGATTTGATTGTTTGCATTGAATAGGCTCCGAAACTACCGAACCGATTTCAAAAATTCTTTCACTGTTGGGAAGCTACACTATCCCCGGGTGACATAGGCTATATTTTTTTTACTATTTTTCCCGAAGCGAAGCGACGGCGATTTCCTAGTATTAAATAAATTTAAAGATTAATGAACATTTAGTGCAAAAACTAATTTATCTTCATCGTTATTATTTTTTTATTTAATTTAAATTAATATTTCTATAAAAAGTAGTGCAAATAATGTCTAAATAATTGATTTTAGGTTTGGCTTCCTGATAAAACATTTTTTTGCCATCTTCTTTATTTATTTAATATTGCATAAATTATGCTGTGATGGGATTTTGACTAAAATAAAATGTTTAATATGACAAATTTATATAAGAATGTTTTACAAACTTTGTCATGTAAGTATCCAACTATGTATATCAAGTACTTAAATGATTATTCAATTTTGTTTAA
Organism: Thymelicus lineola; assembly: GCA_963932265.1. Taxonomy (NCBI): domain Eukaryota; kingdom Metazoa; phylum Arthropoda; class Insecta; order Lepidoptera; family Hesperiidae; genus Thymelicus; species Thymelicus lineola. Next base: position 9,357,816 of record OZ010686.1, read on the forward strand.
AGACACCCATATAAGGTTAATTTATATTAATAAATGGCAAGTGTTACTACGGGCCCCTTAATTTCCAAAGACTATGTTACTCAATAATTTTCTTATTACTATAAGTCTGCAAAAAATAATCCAAAAAAATATACAAACATTTGAAGTTTAGTTCCATCAACAGTTATAACCTTTTGCACGCCACTTCCTTTTATTTCCTTGTCAACACTTAGCACATCATACGCTAATGTAGCAAATTTCGGATTTGAAAATGGAATGCTTAAAGACCTAAAAATGTAATCATGACAATATGACAATATATCCAATCTAATGATTTATTCACAATAACTATTTCTCCAATATTTTTAGCAATGTCATGCCTAACACATTACAACAGCTTATTTTAACAGCAAAAAAGTTGTGAAAATTTTTGTTTGGTGCAAAGTCAAAAGTTTTTATAATACCTAAGGACTTTCTGAATTTCAACAACCATACTTCCACCAAGCTTATTTGGTATACTTTTCTCTAAATAAGAGTTTGGTTGCTCTAATGATTATACCATTTCTTAGCTTGTTTTATGTAAGTTTTAAGCAAAATCATACTTACACTTTTTTTTCTATCTCTTCTCCCATGACAAATTTGTTTTAATTAAAATTGGGAAAATTTCACTATAACCAATTGCAGTATTCAACGCTTATATTCCAAAAGAATAACACCAAGATGTAATAACTACTTTTTATTACTTCTTCTATTTCATGACTTTTACTTTAGGACACCTTATTATTTAACGTTATGATACATATTTATTTTAATTTTAATTAATTTTAGTTTTGGTTTAAAATCAAATCAACGCATTGATTTGACATTGACATTTGACATAATAAAGGACGGGGACCATGGATATACATCATATACATTGACTTAGGAATTATAAGGACTTGTTATAATGTCATATAGATACTTAGTTATGGAATAGTTTAAAGGACGAAATAATAAACATAGTGGCGTCCTTGTCTAACGTATGAAATGAAAACAATCCAACTCGATACGCAACAGTTTCGCTATACTGTTAAATTTTTCATGACGTCAGGCGTGAGCCGTGCTCGCCATTTTATTTCATCTCTTTACTACAGTGTAAATTGTGACTTATTACCAAGGTACTAACTACTAAAACTTACTTTGACAAAGGAATATCAAAGTCACGTCAAATTGGATGATTATTAGCAGGAACGAAACCGCCATGTTTTGTTGCGTAGATATGCACGTTTTTTTTCATAGGTAGGGCAGCTCCTGTATCTCAATGTGGATAAATTAGTCTATCTGGATCACAGACTTCGTAGAAGTCATGGATATATTACTCCAATTGGATACATAACTTCGTACTTCGTAGTGGTAGTACCTGAAGATTGATGACATCATAAAAGAATGACCATTTTTGTATTGTGTCCATGTTATATGAGTGAATATCAAAAAAATTGTACATCACACAAAAGAAACACAATGTAATATTAACATTTCTGTAACAAAAAGGAATATGTGTCACACAAAAGAATATAAAGGTGCGTTTAACATTTAGAATAGTTTGGGAAGGTAGGTATTTTAGAAAATAAACAGGTAGGTAAACAGAAACTAATAAACAGTCAGGTTGTATTTGAAAATTACTTTAATCTTATGTTTAAACATTTTACTCAAAAATTTTCTCTTTTTTGCTGCAACATAGTTTCTCTGGATTATCTTGATTCAACTTTTGACGATAGCGACGCTGTTTCTCTGCTCCAGACAAAGGCATTTGTACCATTATCTGAAAGCACAAATTGTAACTATTGTTCTACCACGTACATCTGTAGAGGTGTAGGTGTAAGTATAGAGTAGAATTATGCAGAGTGTGACATAGGTGGTGGATCAACGGTGGCCCAGGGGTTTTGGACCTCAATACCTACCAATTTAATCCCCATGTATGTTCAGCAATATTCAGTGGTTCAGCTGATATTTGGGAATTAGTGATTTTTTTTTGAAAAAATCAGATTCTTTGAGAAAAGTTGAAAATACAGCCTAGAATCGAATTTCTTCAAAAGAAATAGCCAATGTGCATCCACCCTGTTTTTTTGCGTGACGTCACCAATGTCACACAATGGAAGCAAAATATAACCTTATCAAAACAAGAAACAACACGCAACAAGAAGCTCGCTTGAGTTGAGAAGAGATGTAGGCTCTCTCTGCGTATTCTACCGTCTGTATAATGGGGAATGTTCTGAAGAACTGTTTGGCTTAATACCTGCAGTTAATTTTCGTCACCGCCCATCACGTACCAGGTTCCACCAACACTACCTGGATACATGGCATTCGTCCACAGTTCGGTTCTCACGTCATTTTCTGCCTCGCACGTGTAAACTGTGGAACAAACTACCTGCATCGGTGTTCCCTCTAAGCTATGATATGGGGTCTTTCAAGAAGCGGGTCTATCGTCATTTTCGTGGCCGGCAACGCGTTGGTGACGCCCCTGGTGTTGCTAATGTCCATGGGCGGCGGTGATCACTTACCATCAGGTGACCCGTCTGCTCGTTTGCCTGCTCTAAGCATAAAAAAAAAAAAAAAAAAAAACAAACAAAGTTAAATGATTTTTACAAATCTTGTCTATTGCACGATTTACTTATTACAATAGTATCATAACATATTATGTCTGTAATAAAATCATCAAACTTACCTGAAATTTTGCGTCACACAAGTTTAAATTGTATAAAGTGACAAAACGGTAAACATAAGTCTCGACAGCAATACATCAAAAGGAAGATGGCTGACGTTTTGAAAGTTAAGGTTGATAGTAAATCGAATGTTGCGGGATGTAAAAAAATACGATGCATTCAGAAAGCGTTTAAATAGAACAAATAATTTAGTCACACAAGGACCGTCACACAAAGTAACGAAATATGGAGACATCATTATTACTTCATTTTTCTTATTTATTACAACATTTATAAAGAAATAAAAAGGTTTTTCATGCAGAGTAATCGTTTTCCAAATAGACTGTATTAAAAAGATCTGTGTTAGTTCAATTATTAAAAAGTATTAATTGTTTCTTTTGAAATTGGCGCGTGGCGACACTTTTTTTGTATGACAAAGAAAATACGCCTTCAGTGTTGCAAAAGTTCCCGATTTATCGGGAGATCTACTGATTTTGGTTGTCGTCTCCCGATATCCCGATTTAGCGACCGTTTCTCCCGATTTTTTGCATTTCTACCAATGTAATATAATATTTAAAATTAAAAATAGAAAATTCTGTTCTAAAAACGAAATACAAAAGAAATTGAGTCGCTCAGTGAAAATACAGAAGAATTTTGGGCAAGCGTAGGTATATGTACAGATAAATAGAAAACGTGGTGATGGCTCACACAATCATGTTGTAAAATATTTTTTTCAACTTTGTCAATGATAGGTCTATTAAACACAAAAAAATATTAAAAAACACAAAGTAACCCGACTGCGTATAAAATACTAAAAATGAAAAAATTGGTTGTCTGTAAAGTCGGTTTACGGACAATGGTTTTACGTGATAACGTCTATTTCGTAGAAGAATAATTTATGATATAAATATTGTCAATTCGCACATTAGGAACGGGAAATAGAATGAAAATTACAATTTTACATATTAAATTACAGATATATATTTCGTTTTATTATTATTCAGCGTATCTCTTTCTCGATACTTTGCGCGCGTTGTGGCTCGTGACGTGAGCAGGCTCGTTACCCTTTTTCGAGAATGCCTTCCAAGCGGACCGATTACGCTTGAGTGGGAGAGAGACGGCCGGTCTAGCGTGCCTCTCTCTCTAATGCTGCGCGCGCTTCCGTGACGTGAGCGGCCGTTACTCGATTTCGTGAATGCCTTTCAGGCTCATCGTCTTTATAAACGTTATCACGTCAAAACGTTATCACGTCAAAAACAAGCCCAGTAGTTTAGCAGTCGGGACCCATTTTAATTTCACAGGGCTCTTTGGGAAAATTTCATTGGTTAAAGAATAGGTTCCGACTGCTTAAGTACTGGGCTTGTTTTTTCATTTTTAGTATTTTATACGCAGTTGGATTTTTTTTTACACTTTTTAGGTAGGATTACCGCATAAATACCCAGATCAAATGATCAAACTTGTTACAACTTTAATTTATATAAAGACATGTTCGCAAAAATGGCTTGTCAGATGCTACAAAAAACTAATGAACAATAAATTTATGAATAAATTATTTTTATAAATAAAATTATTGTGATAATAACATACAAAACAACGCTTGCCTTAGTCAAATTAAGAATCTCCCGATTTTTAGCTGGCAAAGCTCCCGATTTTCAATATTTCATTTTTGCAACACTGTACGCCTTATCATTCGATTTGGTTTTTATTGTATTTCTTTAGTCTCAAGTCAGTTAATCTGGTATTTTTATATCAAAGCATGAATATTGTACCGCCTTATGTTATAAAATTCTGATTATTTATTCACTACATGATTTTATATCCATATTAGTTAGGAGGACACCAAGCTTTTTTCTTATGTACAATTTTTTTGATATTCACTCATATATAGTCCCAGGATATAATTATAATTAGATTGCGATTTTTAATAATGGTTTAAAAACATCTAAGATGAAATTATAACATAGAGAATCGACCAATCACAGGCCGGATTGAGGTTGTCCATCATAATTGTAGGGTATCCACACTTAGCAAAAAATATGTTCTAAGTATTTTGTTAAGGTCCTTCGCAATGTTTTCTATTGGTAATTTTTCTGGTAGTAAAAATTATTTATTTATTTATTTATAATATTGAAATACATTTTAGTATAATTTCGCGGTCATTCCAAAAGGAAAAGGAAATCTATTTTACATGTGGGTATTTTTGTCGTTAAAATTAGGTATACAACGTTATTCTTTCTTGATAGAAAAACCTATACACGTGTCAAATATTTTCGCCTAAATAATCTACATAAAAATTTTCAAAGGTGTATCTTGAAAACTCACAAAGTTACAAGCTTGTTGTGTTTCTCCATTGTCCCCGCATAAACATGGTCACCGAGCGTGCGGCCCGCGTCAATTCGCGACCGCCGCAGTTAACTGTCAAACATCTTGACGTGTTTATATTAATCCCCATTATTTACAATAATGTATTTAATAATTTTTCATAGTGAATCATTCACACAAGTCATACATAATTGTTCAGTGTCCCCCATTTTGCCTTATGCACAAACAAGCACATGTGTTGTGCTGCTCTCGGGATTGTCGGCTATGTAGTCCAAAATCCCTTGTTGTACTGCCGTCGGAATGCGATTCACACCTCGATTAACGGCGATAGGAGGCAGGAACTACCCGTAGTCCCATAAGCGTTGTGTGCCGGAAAGCATGGTGTTCTACGACACTCTTACACCAAATTGCTCCTCGTACCGTTGCACTGCCATGGACACATTATCACCTTACACCACTTCGAGTATCATTTCTGTGTACTGCTCATTACTGTATGGAAAACTCATTTTCCAAATTTTTTACGACACGATAATAATTTTATTATGAGAACGCAAGCAAAACGCCAGACTTGACAATCCATAGTGATTAAGTACTCTGTGTGACAATCTTAATCAATCTCGGTTGTCAACGCAACCGAATAACAGTTTATGTATAAGTTAACAAAATTGAGATGTTAGTAGTAGTTCTCCCATGCCGTATGTTTATGTGAAATCTTATTTTGTTGTTATTATAACCAACAAAGTTGAAACTATCCACCAAGGCAAGATGGTCGGTAATAACGATGTTTTGCATTGGTGTCCAACTTGTAACATTTTTAAAATATTTTTAGGACAAAATATAACATGGTGTAAAAACTATTGCGATCGATTCAGCAACTGATTCTGATCAAAATACATTCAGCTTTCGGATATACTAAAAATAACGGTGTATAGTAATAAACTTCTTGGATATAATACTCGACATCGATTTCTTTTTCCAATTCGAGTAACTAGTTATGGATTATTAAAATAAGCATGGTATGTAACCTGTTCAAAAATTGATCACCATTCTATTTTAGAACATGAGATGAAGACTGGATATGAGGTTCGAAGGGACATGATCTACTGACTGTGGGCGTGTATGGGTGTATGCAAAGACCACGGACCTTTTTTATAGGTCCATGGCAAAGACTATTATGCATAATTAATTCATTATACTTAACTACTATCGTGTATGCTTGTACACTCCTCATTTTTTAAACGAGTCTTATTTGGTAAACAATCTTAGTACTTTATCTTTTTATTGTAATTAGTAGTTTAAAAGGCTTACACAAAATGAAAATAATTTAAAGACAGATAATCATTTAATGGGAAAACTATTTTTTAAACAAAAAATTAATATTTCAATTAAAAGTGTGACTACAAAAGTATGTGTACCAAAATAGTTTACCAAATAAGACACGTCTAAAAATCGTCAATACTTAACATTGTATAAATAAACAGATAATTTAAAAAGTAATGTTTATTGTAAATAAATAGATTACACAAGTTCAATATTATTTCTAAATAAATAAAAACAAGTATAAGAGTAGGCACATTGTATTTAGAACTTAGTAATATTATATATTACTTTGTATCACATAAACCTGAGATTATCACATTTCAATTATATATATTATAAAATAAATCTTCGAAAAATATACTATTTATCTACTTAATTACATTTTATGTATTACCGGTCAGAATTAAACAATTTACCTACCTACAAACTACAATAAATAATCTTAAAATATAGGTAATTAATGGAATACTGATGTTGTTCGAAAAATGGTGCATGTTTTTATTCACACCACTTTGTTTTATTAAATGTTCGTCACAATTATGTACTTTTTTAAATCATGTACTTTTTTTAAACATTATTTTTTATGACAGTTTTGATGGCACTGGCATAGAAATTGTTTAAACAGCTCATAGCTATCCAAAATAATTTGAATACCAATACATAATTTTAACTATTACTTTGTATTCAAGAAAAACACCCTGTAGCACTAAGCATAAGATAGGTTTACCTACCACTATTTATTACCTAAACCTATATATGTCATAATATGTATTTTATAAATACACATGACACCTTCGAGATTTTGTGACAAATCCTTATTATCGAAGAACATAGTCTATATTAGACTTAAAATACATATTTTGATACTATTACAGTAATACTGGAAGATATGTTACTAAATACTGTCAATTATAAATTGTGCTAATATTGATTAAAATCAATCTATGTATTCAATATCTTAAGTGATTTTTCTCGTTTTTTGCCAATTTGTTCTTTATCTAAATGTTTCATGTAGGCAAGAAAACATGACCATATAAAACTACAACAACTTATAAACACCACCCTGTTTTTTGCAGGAATAACACAGAAGTTGATCATAGCCACTGCAGGCCACACAGATGCCCCTACCTGAAACATAGAAAAAAAACAATTATTTTTAGTATTTATACTTCAATGTCAAAAGTTTATGACAAATCAAATGGATCAATTAATAATTAAATACTCTTATTATGCCAACTTTCTTTCTTTTTCTTCTCTTTCTTGGCTGGCAAAAGGCATCAGTGATGCCTTTGATGTTGCTGATGTTCATGGGCGACGAAAGCCATCAGGTGGATCGTCAACTCGTTTGCCGGCTATTTCTATAAAAAAACTGATAACTAGAAAGTAAAAGATGGCAACCCAATTGTTTCAATAATATAGTTCAAATACATTTGCTTCTATAAAATATTACCTTATATGTTGGCAAGAATTTAGCCTTCACTTCTGCAATAGCTTCATCAACTGACTTCATTTCCAATAAACTCATCCCAAAATAAAAGCTGCACATAGCGAAAGGTGTGTATGTGATAGTTTCTACAAATGTCTGCAAGAGATTTTTTTTACTTATACTAATTATAACAGTTTTAAACTATTAACATCTACAATGTCCAGTTGATTTAATTTTAACAATAGCAATTAAGTATATAGCAATAGCAATAAAAAGTTTTGAGGAAAATATGATGTTGAAATTTAATTAAACTCTTTTACCTCCAAATAATTTAATAAGTACTTTACTTATTCCTACTTAATACAAAATTAAGTAGGAATAAGTAAGAGCCCAGAGAGTCCTCGACCAGGTGGACTGATAGATCTAATGATGACAGCAGGAAACTGATGTATCAGGTGCCAGAGGAATGGTGGAGGAGGATATCCAGCAGTGGAATTTTAAAGGCTGATAGACAAATGATTACAATATTCACATGAAAGCCTACCTTTATAATACCAGCCCGTAGTGTATTTCCTGGCCACAATCTATTGGCAATCGTTAACCAAGTGTAAAGAGTTGGAGCTACATAACATGATCCCCAAAAACCATATCGTGCACACTTCCACCAGTCATATTCACTCTGAGTCCCTGAAACAAAATGAGTAAATTTACATGAGTTTAAACTTAACTCATCGTGGACTGAAAACACATAATACGGGTATTATACTAAAAATGAGTAGTTTTCTTTAGTAACTATTATTCAACTTTTGTTAGGTTTTTAAAACAAGTTGAAAAATGGTCTTTGTAAGAATGTAATTTAAGATGAATATTCTATCATGATTACTTTATAGACAAAATAAAATAATAAATACCCATATTTATAATTTAATAACTATAATTATAATTTAATTGATTTAATGAAACTAAATCATTGATGTCTGTACATAGAAAATATTTAAGAAAATCTGTTACACTTGAATGTATTTGGGTAAGTAATCCCTTAAAAATGATCTAGAGAATATTAATCTCCGTGTTTGTTCCCTCTGATCTCAGCTAGGGCTTAGCAAATTTGGATGCAGTTTTCACTGTTGTATTATAGTAAGCTTCAGTTTAGATACTATGCAGTGTTTGGTTTATTTTATTAATTTTGCCCATACATTAGTGTTTAAAAATATTAAAATACATCAAAACAAAATAAAAAATAACATAAAAGCGGCCAAATAAACTTTTTAGTTTTTGTCTGTAAATTACAATAGAAATTGTTTCATCTACATTAAAAGTAAGTGAATTCTAAATTTTAAACCTAACTTGACTTCAATATATGGATAGCTTAGCTAAGTAGTGTTTCTATTAAGTATTCACTGACAGAACTTTAACATTACGATTACATACCCTTTTCTCTCATTTCAAATGTTTGCTGGACAAAACTCGACAGGGGCCAAATAACACTATAAGATGCCATTCCTCTTAACAGAGGATACTTTCTGAATGCAACAAATAATTTACTATAAACTGGCATTATAAATTAGTGGCAAATAAATTGGAGTAAAAATTTTTTTACTTATATAATATTTGCTTGCCTTATAAATTTATTCACATTCTTAACAACTAGAAAATGGCACTAAACTAGTTCCTTGGTACGATGCCAGATTTAACACCACACGTGTATGAAACATGTAAATTTTTTACATTTTACATTGCTACCAGAAATAGCACTCAGAACTAGGATCTTAGATCATTTTGTCATGTCATGCTAAAATTGCTTAGCAAAACTGTAGACTAGATAATAAATAATTGTTCGAGCCCAAGCTGCCCAAGGGCTCAAGGTCCTCAAGGACTGCTCAATAGTGTACGTTAAACATCGATAGACTATCGATAGTATCGATAGTTTTTGACTATCGATACTATCGATTGCTATTTTGTGCTATCGATAGTTAATTTTATTACTATTTCTCACATATAAAGATAACGTCATACTTAATTTCTTACACGTGGGGAATTACGGGAACTAATAGCTATCAGTGTTGCCAACTTTATTTTAACAATCCAACTGAACTTCACCACAAAAGGCAGAAAACCACAAAAAATATTATTTTATTTTATACTAATAAAAATAAAATGACTTGCTTAAGTGTGTCAGTGATATTTTCATGAATAAATTATTTTGAATTTAATTGAATTTAAATTTAACTAATTGACTTTGTTAAAGATGATCGTCTTTAGAAAAATCGGATTCATCTACGATCATAGATTACGAGGAATAAATTTCTTTAGTTCCAATTTTTTGTATTACATTAATTAGTAATGTGTAGTTATTGCAGCATTTTCTTTCGCGTGATAAGCCAGCACAAACCATGATAATTGATTTGGTTTCTCCCTTTTGTCTTTACTACATTCATTAGAAACAAACGTTTAGAATCAAATCAAACTTGACTCACTTGTATTATATATTTAAGGTTCATAATGAAAATTATTTCATTAGTAGTCAAAACTATTATATTTCCGGAGAAGACTCGGAAATAGTTTCTGTTCACTACGTGAGTTCTATAGTGTTTCCTACGCAACCATGAATTGTGCGCTAGTTTCAAATTCAAACATTCTCTCTGACGAGAGTAATTTTGTGAAATATTCTTAGTAGTTGAATGTCATGTCCTACCACTAAATGAAAAAATCTTTTCCACTAGCACTAGCACTGGCAACACTGATAACTATTGCGTAGAACTGTAGAACATTCGGAGACTGTTCATTCATTCGAGTATAGTATTGTTTCGTTTCAGGGGAATTACCGAAAATTATAATGGTTAGATCCTAAATGAACGCCGAAACAGGCTTAAGACCAAAGATGTTATAAATACAGATACGTTATGCCCTTACAAATCGACCGAAAAATCTGTTCCGACCGAGCTACAACACACACACGTTTATCTTTTGTTTGTCTACACCAATCACTAGTACATTGGCAAATTATGTAAAAAGGATGGCATTACTAAAACCATAATAGTGAAAAAGACAGCTAGTGTTTGTCGCTCGCGTCATTCTATATAGGCTACGGTCTTTATCGCTCACGCGTCAAAACTAGATCGCTATCTCTTTCTTCATCTGAATATGGCGTCTTTGCATGAGTTATTAGATTAATTAGAAAAATAATTGAAATAGACTAAATAATCTAAGTATCTTAGCGTACTCAAATGTGGTATGAGATTCCTTGTGTTTTGTTGACCTTGGAGTCATAATTGGTGCACTTTCGAAACACACACGATGGCATTTTGATTTATTTTCGTAAGGACGTATGAACCTACGATGCGCCACGCTCGTGATTGCGCTCGACGGCCGACGCAGATCAATCACAAGAGTTCCCAATTGGGAACTTTTTGAGTCACACAACGCGCGCGCTTATAACGTATCTGCCTCTTCTTAATATATAATATCTTTGCTTAAGACGAAAAAACTAAATATGTTGTTGTTTTTAAAACAAAATATACAATATTTTGATTGAAATGTTTGATTAAGTTCATATTGAAATTATATGTTTTGATTAATATGTATAATATAATGTGATTTAATCTAAGTTACCCATTGAAAGAAAACTATCGATAGTATCGATACTATCGATAGTTTTTAGGTAAACTATCGATAACTATCGAAAATCCAAACTATCGATGTTTAACGTACACTACTGCTCAAGGAGGAAGTATTTATAAAATTAATTAAATAATTTATTCTACTGTCATTACTCTGTCAACTTGACTCAAGTCAAGTGTCAGTTGTCACTCACAAGAACTTTATACTACAACTGGACCCTAAGCTTTGAAAGTATGCGACTGTTACATATTACTTTGCTCTATGGACTGTTGCGGGTTGCAAGTTGTGCTTGCAACGGACGCGCTGACTTGCTAAAATAGCTTGCTGGTTTCATGCTTATGCAACAGCATTCAGCAAAAAACTTATATTAATGGATAATCCATTAGTTTGGATACGGAATGATGGAGCTCCGTAAGTATTTTGCTCTATGAATAAATTCTATGTACTCTATCCTCAGCATAGATCCTCAGTCTATAATCCTTCTGTCTTTGACCTTTGTCAGTTGTCAGTCAATGTCAATGGATTGGAAGCAACTTAAAAAAATATCAATCACAAATCGTTAAAATTTACCATTTTTACCACCCTCTCCCTATATTAATTCCTACGCCTACCCCTATAGCTCACCAAGTTCAATCACAATAATTGTGGAGATGTGAAATTTTCTCATTGTATTGCTGATACGCTGATTTTCAATACGTGATATATCAAAAAATAATAAAGCTGAACATGCATTTATCATTTGGCTATTCGAAGTGACTGTGTTTATCGATTTTAAAATGGTGGTAGTTATAAAAGCCAGGAATATTACATATTAATAATATTCTATTAATAATTTAAAAATGTCTAGCAACTCACTATTATTTTCCATAAACAATGAGGGTAAAGTATACGCGTTGTCAACAAACGGCTCATGCTGGAGAGAGTTTATGTATCTGGGCTTAGAATTCAAGACACTGTCAGCGGTCCCTCACTTCTTGTGGGCCGTTGGTGGCGACCGACAAATTTATCTCCACGTTCATGGATTAGAAATACCAATAAGAGTGAAAGAGGAATCTTATGAGAATGAGAGATGGCTCCCTCTGGAAGGATTTAGCGGACGGCTTCTACCTACAGATAGATATCATTTCTCCTCACAAGATGGAACCAAAGACAGGTCTATTGAAACCATAAGGCTACCTTCTATGGCATGGCAGTGGGAGGGCGATTGGCAGCTTGAGTTGACTTTGGACGGGCAGCCCTTAGATCACGATGGGTGGAGTTATGCTGTCGACTTTCCAGCTCAATTTGGCACTGTCAAACAATGGAAATCTTGTGTACGAAGACGAAAATGGATTAGGTACAGAAAATTTAGTGCCATGAACTCCTGGTGTGCTATAGCTCCACTTCATAAAGATCCTACTCAAGAACCATTCATAGATGTGAGCATTGGTGGCAATCAAGTTCCCCATGCATCAGCTGGCACCTTATCAGTCTGGGCTATAACAGCACATGGGCGTGTTATGTACAGATCTGGTATGAGTACTACATCACCAGAAGGGTTGAAGTGGATAAATGTAAGCATTCCACCTAACTGTGATATTAAACAGATCTCTGTAGGCCCTACTGGATTAGTATGGGCTTTACTTTGGTCTGGACGGGCTATTATAAGGAAAGGTATAACAAAAGATTGTCCTACAGGAGAATCATGGTTGGAAGTGAAATCTCCAAGTGAAACTAAATTGTCAGTAATTTCTGTAGGATATAACTGTGTATGGGCAGTGAGCTCTGACACTAGAGTGTGGTTCAGAAAAGGAATTGATGGTAATACAGCAGGAACATCTGAGGCAGCCGCTATGGGTACCGGCTGGTTAGAAGTTAATGGCAATATGGTCCACATATCAGTTGGAATAAACGATCAGGTATTTGCAATTGGAGAGTCAAATAAGAGCATGTTCTGGCGTAGTGGCATAACTCCAGCTGAATTAACTGGCAAAAGATGGAGGATGGTTCAGGCTAATATGCAGTTGAGTCGCACATCAAGCTCTGCAAGTCTAAAGTCATCTGCCTCAAATCCAAAGCACAACAGCCTTAGCTTATTAAACGAAAATGCTCCTGAACTTAAATCTACTATGCATTTACGTAACTCCTGGGAAGAATCACATTCTGCACCTACTGAGAATACTTTACCAATTAAACCTTCTCGAGAGATTCGACCCAAAACTAAAACAAACGTGGAAAACATTGATCTATCAGGAAAAAGTTATGAAACTACGTTGAAAAATCCCCGAGCTTGGAGTCCCGTAAGAAGTGTAGGCTCGGTGGTAGGCATGGAAGCCCAACCAGATAGTGATAGCAGCGTTTTTGATGTTGATTCTGGAATGTATTTTGATGAAGAAGTCAGTCAAACAGCTTGGGGTACTTGTGATACCAGCTGGACTTATGTAGAAGCTGGAGCTTGTAATGTTGATGCAGTACAAGTTCCTCACTGGTTCACTGATACACATAATGCTCATAATACTGATATAATAGCTAAATGGAGATTTCAGATACTGGAAAGTTTAAAAAATAGAAACAATCAAAACTTAGATTTGTCAAACTATGGATTAGCAATTGAAGAAAAAGGCTGGACTCGTAGTTGTGAAGCAAGATTAGTCAGTTCCAACAATTTAAGTGAAGATTGTATTTTGTCCTTGTATTGGCATGCCTCAGAGAATACAGGAACATTGTCAGTGTTCCAACCTGATGGAACAATACAATTTATAATAAACCTTAGAGAAGTCACAAGTATTACAACATCTTCAGAACCAGGATGTCCTAGAATAACTTTATCAGTTCCTAACCATACCAAAGATTTAATTAAAGTACAATATATATCAGAAATGGAACAGGAGGAATGGTTAAGTATGCTGGTTGACATAACATCGCAGATTAATAATCTTTCTGGTAGACCTTCAAATAATTCAGTTTGGGCAGTTACTAATTCGGGTGATATTCTGAACTGGGACCCTTTGCCTGCAAAACTTTCCACTGAAAGAAACGGCAACTATATCAAGGAATTTCAGGTTTTTGGCAAAGATATTGTAGCTGGATTTGTGACAACATTGCATAATAACTTTGCACCTGGCAGTATTCTGAATATTACTGGAAATTTATTTGATGTTATTGACAGATTTCATATCAACCTCCAGGGTCCAGAAGTTAAAAAGCAAAGACATAAAATTGAAACAGAGGTAACAGATATACCATTTCATTTTAATGTGAGATTTGATGAAACCACTGTTGTTTGTAATACAAAAAAGGCAGGTCATTGGGGTGCTGAAGAACGGCATGCATTGCCTTTGACGCCTGGCCAAGAGTTTTCCATAAAAATCATTTGCAATGACAATGGATTTACGATTATAGTCAATGATCATAGCTTTTGCTCCTATAAACATAGACTTAGCCCTGAAAGCATTACATCAGTATTAGTCCAAGGTCCACTGAAGCTGTTCACAATGGAATACAGTTCGACTAGTGTTATATTTGGCCCTGATGAAATGATTTGGCGAATGATGGGAGGGTACTTGCGAAAAGTAGAATGTTGTCAGAATGGTATTGTTTGGGGGATATCCCATGATCATCGGGCGTGGGTGTATACCGGTGGATGGGGAGGTGGAATACTCAAAGGTGACGCTTAATCGCCATATTTTGTCAGATTTTATGTGTTGAGATAAACTTATATATCATATTGATTTTTTAAAATTCAGGTATTGGTGGCAATGAGGGCCTTAATCCGATGACAGACACACAGACTTACTGCGTATATGAAAATCAAAGATGGAATCCTCTATCGGGATATACTTCAACTGGTCTCCCAACAGACCGCTATATGTGGAGTGACATAACCGGAAAACATAAAAGAACAAGAGAACATACAAAACTGCTTAATCGTCACTGGCATTGGGTATGACTAATTACAATCCAAGAAATTGTCTCAATTTTTATGTTTGAAGAAATATTACATAATTAATGTTTATCTTTTAGATATCAGAATGGATGATCGACTATGGCACGCCAGGCGGCGTCGACAGTGATGGATGGCAGTATGCTACAGACTTCCCAGCTCCGTATCACGGGAAGAAAATATTTACAGATTGTGTCCGTCGCAGGCGTTGGTACAGAAAAGCTCAAATAATTACAGAAGGCCCTTGGGTCCGCGCTGGCAGCACAGGATTATTGGATATATCTTTATGGGTATGTTTGCTTACACTCCCTGTTATTATGTAGGCTTAATTGGATGGGAGTTATCATTTTTATTAAATATGACCATTCTGTACAGGCAAACAGTGAAGAAGTATCAGTATGGGCTATTACTATAGGTGGAGATGCTATATATCGAACGGGAGTTACAGCAGCAACGCCTTCGGTATGATATGAATTCCTACCCTATCCCTTACAAAGAATTAAATTAGTCTGATGTGTATAGCCTGTTATTAATCCAGTATTTTTTTGTTTAGGGCGTGCATTGGGAACATATCAACAGTCCACAATCCCTCATAGCTATAAGTACTTACGACAGTATTATTTGGTCGGTCGGCAGAAAGGGTGAACTTTATTATCGAGATGGTGTGACCAAAGAAAACCCCGGCGGATTACGTTGGAAGTTAATTGAAGCACCAAAATGCAATTTCAGTGTAACTCAGAAAACAATGGTTGGCGCTAAAGCGGTATCGCTCTCTAGGGGCGCAGCCTGGGTCATTCTTTCTAATGGAATGATTGCAGTAAGAACAGAGATATCTAAAGAAAACCAGGAAGGCAAACAATGGAAATATTTAACAGGTACCTACAAATTTTTATTAAAAAATATATAATAGGTTGGAAAGGTGGAAAATGAAAAATAGTTAGGAAATGGATACTCATTTTCTATGTCATATGGATAGCCTCAGGGATCTTAGATTATTTATAGTAAAAATATAATTATATTCCTTCGTTTTGCATGTTTAATATTTCCAATAATACAATATTTTGCTATTTTTTTAACTTGACAATGAATGACAATGGTGTTATTATCCAATACTATGAACCAAAACAGGGTTGCTCATCTATAATGTAGAATTGTAGGGTCGTTACACATTCATTTATAAAAATAACAGTCAATAGCCATTAAACTTGTAACTAAATATTAAGTCGTCACCATTTAAAGGTATCAATGAGGATCAAGAGTGTTTGTCCAAAATATCACGTTAATAAATCCAGTCTCAATCCCAGCTCGTACCTCATTTTTGATCCTTCGAGCCGGATTCAACCTTGACTTACGAAAAAAACCTCAATTTTCTTTAGTCTATAGTTAGACCAATTTGTTGGGGTTTATTTTCCATGGAAAGACATGGCGAACATATAATACACATTTATTGTTATTCTTTTAACAACCAGAATTTATTTATTCATGACAATATAATTTTATTTGAAGTATATTGTCACTCTTTTTATTCGAACGGAAAACCGTAGACAGTGCTGTGTCCAGTACTCCCCTATAGTTAGTCGTAAGTGTTACTACTCAGTTGCTAAAAAAAAAGGAATAACATGTTAACATTTTCCAGACACAGAAACGTCGGTGAAGCATGTATCGTGTCGCGGGCACGAGGTGTGGGCGGTGTCGGGAGAGGGCGCGCTGCTGCGGCGGCTGGGCGTGGCGCCCGACCTGCCGCTCGGCACCGCCTGGCAGCCGCTGCATCTGCCCGCCGTGGTACACGCCTCCGTCAGAGGATGCTCCACTACCAACTAAACGACGAAAATAAATATACCTTAATATATACAAGATATGCCAAGATGGCGCTGAAATTATGTCAGTCCAATTTAGACAAGTGTAGCGATTTTAATTCAGACAGTTGATAGCTGCCTCTGAATGAGGCCGTCTAGCTGTCTTTTTCACTATTATGGTTTTAGTAATGCCATCCCTTTTACATAATTTACCAATGTAATAGTGATTGATGTAGTGAAACAAAAGATAAACGTGTGTGTGTTGTAGCTCGGTCGGAACAGATTTTTTGGTTGATTTGTAAGGGCATAACGTATCTATAGTTTAATATCATTCCCTTAATGATATGACAATACGGTAGAAATTTCAATGCAACTCCTCGTAGCTACAAAAACAGTTGCCGAAGTGCATGCATGCATTGGATATGCACCTTAATGTCATATAATTAAGGTATATTTTTTCTTCCAATAAAGCCTTGTCGCTAATCAGCGTAGGCCCTTACTATGTACAGATACAAAACTAGACGGTAGGTACTACAAATGGTTCTATCTACCAAGACACACATATTGAACTGTCTGAAAAGTTGATTTTTCTAAGTACCCGTTGTTGGGCGACGAAAACGACGCGACGCAATGCTTTTCATTATAAATCAGTATTTTCAGTATTTTTTTTTATAATGAGTTGCGTATGGCATCGCTTTCGTCGCTCACCTGACATCGGGTTAAGTGAGCTTTACCATCAAATTTCCCATGGTCAATCAAACGGGATTATACACACGTCTCAAATACTAACTCTTTGAGTAAAATATTCATTTGTATGGTAATTGTCAAAGGTAAGACAGTAAGTTTGCACGTTAAGACTGATTTCACTGCCCACTCATCGCATCGTCGTGAGTCTTTATGGATAGAACCATTTAATATATTAAAATGATGAGTTAAACTTACAAGCGTTTCAAGCCACGCTTAGCCGATATCTTGTCGTATCATCGTTAAATTAGATCAGCTTTAGTCGCGACCGAAAGGTTGATATACGATCACTACGGTACCGAAAAATTTTCAGAGCTTCCGATTTACCATGGCTAGGATAAATCACTTTTTATCGAGAGTTTTAATCATCTTTGTCACTGAACAAATATATGGAGAATTTCCAACACTAAGGAACGCTATTGTAGGGTATGCTTTAGAAGTGGGATCTTAAGTTGGAAACAGTTTCGGCTAGAATTTTATTTATACCAATTGGTGAAACCGATACCCCCGCAGGTTTTGACAGTGAACAAAATAAGCACATTGGCTTAAAGCTTCGAACAAAAAGTATGTGCTTATAAGTCAACAACTCAGTGACTAAGATTTAGCTATTACCCCAATGTAATTTAAATATTTTTTTAAGTTACTGCCTAGTCAGTCAATATAGTTTCAGCAGATGATCAGTGTGCGAAGTTTATTTTTATAATTATACTCGATGTTGCGCACTTTCGTTTAATTTAATTCGACAATAAATAAATAAAATATTGCCCACAACCAGTGGCGGCTGGTGGATCCTAGAAGTGGTGGTGCACTGTATAAGCGTATTTTTAACGACTGCCAAGAGAGAAAAAAAATATTTTTCGATTTACACTCTTGTTTCAAATTAAGAAATGGCCTGGGCGGTCCTGCCGATTTTATTTTTAATTTTTGTTCAAATGTTTTGTTTTTACTGTTAATAAAGTCAATGTTAGTTATTACTCATTTTTACATCTATTTACTCACGCACAATGTCCCACAACTCAGTAACTATATAATATAATATTAAAAATCCTTGCAGAATGTAAACAATTAACAACATAGAAGATCATTCATTAGCAAACACAAAAACTCCTTCGAGCTTGCCGGCGATGCGCGCGCGAATTTCGTCAAAACTTCGTCCCGCTCTCGGTAATCTTCGGTGCGCTCGTGCGGCGCTCGAAAGCGGTCATATTTCGCCATACATTTACTATTGAACTAGCTCTGTCTCACGCGCCAGGCGTTTTCGGTTGCATTTCATAGAAGTTGTATGAACACTCGCCGTGCGCTCGGAGCTAGCGCACCGGGAATATTGAGTCCCGCGAAATTGAGTCTAAATGCTTTAGCAAAGAGCTTAAATTGTTTTATCATAATTTCGTTAATATTGGATAGATCGTTAATCAAATAATTTACTAAACATTTTTTGTTTTATTTTTCTAAACGTTCATAAACGTTTGTATGTATTAATCTGGCAGTTCGGCGCACGAGTGCACTTAAAGTACAGCCGCCCCTGCCCACAACAATATATTATTATACTTAATTAGACTTAGGCATAGGCTTACATTTTCTCGGCCAAAATTCTCGGTTTCGGCTTAAATTAACCATTTAAACGCTGACTGTATCAGTTTTAGACTAAAATATTATCTTAAAGAATTTATTTATTAGGGCTTCAGGCAGAGTTTACTCTTTCTTGAATTATCGTATTTAGTATTATGTATCAACTTTAGCTAAGGATATTGTTTCGCTTACTGGCACCTGGAGGATTGCACATATATTTTTAAACATTAAAGAAGTCAGAAGTCGAACCACTGTTAGCCAGTAGGTATATTAGGACTTCAATCTGCATGGTAATTCTCTATGTTTATCGAGATCAATCACTGCTATTTTCGCGGTGAGACCGATACATTATAATATAATCTATGGAGTGATGGTATTGGCAATTTAACTACTAATTTCGGTTAAATTGAGCATCATACTTACCACTCGGAATTCACCGTGCTGCTTACAACCTATAACAATTTACCTCGCCCAGTGCATCTTGGTGCTTTTCTGTACGGCTGTTACGAGGCTCGGGAAGTCGTTGTGATGATTTTGTGTACTCACATTATTTTTGTATCATTTTATCTTAGTAAGTATCCTATTAGAATGTCTGCGTATGTAACTTAATTTTGAATTATACATGTACGATTTAAATGTACGTAGTTTCAAAGTAAATTTTATATTCGACATCTGTCATTCAATAATTATAAGATTAAATGTCTCTTGGCTTGTTGTTTGCTAGATTCGCATATTATATTTTAGGTACATAACATATTATCATACATATTTAAACAATTTGAGAAGGTATAGACTTCAGGATCAGTTTTAACCTTCATGTAAACAGAAATACATTGGTTTACCAACATATTGACCGATGTATATTATTAAAATATCTTAAAAGAAGTATCAACCGAAGAATAGACCTAATAACCCACATTTTATTTAATGTCCATGATGGTGTTTCTTCGTGAAGTCTATGCCGGCGGCGGCCTTGTGATTTATAGGTATCATTCCACTTTAAACGATCTCTTATGTAAGGTACTTCACAAAGAATGAAGTCATTTTAATTATTAATACTATTTAATTAATGAGGCTTTTTATATGTTTTATTTCGAATTATTATACAAGGAAACAATGTACTTTAGGGTTATTTATAAATTAATCTTCATATTATTAGATCTGTATATTAATTAAAGGAATATAGTTCTAGTCACTTTTGTGTAATGTTCTTTTGAATTAAATTGAAAGTATTAAAAGATGCAGCTACATATGACAGCTTCTTAAGTTTATAAAAGTGTTATGTAATACAGTGGTATGTAACGCTCACTTTTATCTCATTCCCCTCCATTGAAGTATTATTACACAGTATTACTAGCGTATAGAACCGATACCGCGAACACCATGTATGTCCCAATGCATTGGCGCCACGTGGCTTCAATCTTCAATGGATTCGTTTGATTTTGAAAGGAGAACGGGGGCTCAATTTTGAAAATCGAACCTCCCGGGCGGGACACATTTTGTTCGAGTTGTCTGTTCTATGACATTATTCTTCAATGTTTCCCTCATTTATTTACAAAATCCTTCCTTGACGTATAAATGGATGCAAGTGTAATAATTAAATTTCACCCACATATTAAGTTTGTATTTTAATGGAGTTTCATAATTAATGTTTGTAAGAAACATTTTCTCTGGGTATCGTTAAGTGCATTATTTTAACAATCACGAAGCCTTTAGGGGAATAGATAGTAGTAACTGGTATTACTTTAAACCAAATGCTCAATTATTATATATCATATAGCTTAAATGCAACACAAACAAGTAGCCAATGTAATATTACTGTATTATTTCAAAGATCCATTAGAAATTTACATTATATTCCATTGCCAATGTAGAACCCATTATTTTTTTTAATATTCAAATTCAATGTAAATGGAATAATATTTTCTGCCTGCAATTTTAACTTAATTTATAATTTTTCATGATTGGTTATGAATAAAAATATTCTGATGTTTCAAAAATTTATTTTATTTTAGAAGTAATCTTTTTGAATTTACATATTATCTTAGCTGGGATACATTTTAGAATTTATTAGAAGGGCGAAAAAATCTTGTCCTCTAGTCGCTATTTCTATGCCCAACGCCGAATATCAGAACCACCAAGAACTGTAAAACAATCCCTTAAAATACAAATGTTATCTCAATAAGAAGCAAGCAAGCGTAATCCATCTGGTAATAATAGATATTTATATTATAGGAATCAAAAAACAGTATCCGAATGTGAATTACAAAAAGCGAGCTTATATTGATGAGTCTAAAAGAAAATATAATAATACTCTTGTCTTTTGAATCGTTCAAAAGCTGTTGAGATAAAATGCAGATTCTTATATTAAAATGTATTGTAATATTAATTTACTTACTGTTTAAAAACTTACAGAATCCTAGTGGTCATTTATAAATAAGAAATCGAAATAAAAGCTAATGATTCTGTCAAAATAAATTAACAAAATCCGTGATCACCCAAACAGTTCACAGGCAATTAATTGTTTAAATATTATTTCAATCATAAGTTGTAATAGAAATACTATATTAAGTATAATTGGATTTGATACCAGTGGAATTTGTACTTCGAAAAATAGAAGTCTTAACCATTCTTCTCTCATTGTTTTTTTAAGAAATCTACCACTACAGAAGATTGTCAAAATATTGCTCTTATAGTAGTATTATTAGTATGATAGTAATGCGATAGCGTAAATATTGAAAAGTACCGGACAGTTTTCTATTGTAATAACGAAAATCAAACCAATTATCTAATGACACGCATCACTGTATTATCAACGTGTTACAACAAATAATCTAATTCATAACGAATGAAATGGTTGTTGGGATCGTTCTGTATCCTGGGGTACCCGGCCACTAAAGCATCCTGTCCTCCGATATACAGCGTGTTGTATATCTTCCAGTACACATCTCGAACTTTCCTCGCGGGGTGGAATAAGCCCTGTAAAAATAAAAACAAATTACAGAAGATTGCATAGATGGGTCGCAGCTAGAAGTCTGTTCTTTGGCAGGCTGTCGAAATCCTATAGGTCTATGAACTTCTATAGATAACTCAAAAAGAAAAAAAATTAAATATGTATGGATCTTCAATCATCTAATATTGTTGGTTTTTTGAGATACATTTAAGTTTTTGAGAGATTTTAAAGAACTGTACATATTGCCTAGAAATAGTCACTAATGAGAGCTACATCTACATGCACTAATATAGTCGAGACATCAATAGTTGAAAAGCTAAAAATAGTTAATAATATAGTCCATAGAAAAATATTTATAAACAATATCAATAAGTCTACAAAACAAAATATTTATTTATTTATGTATACTTTATTGACCACAATATAAAATATTGAAGTACAAATGGCGAGCTTAATGCTATTGCATCCTCTACCAGCTAAAATATCTCTGTATCCTACCTGCAGAGCATACTGGAGTATTTTAATAGGCCCGAGAGCGACCCTCATGCCCTCGACGGCGTCCATGAAGGCCTGCACGAGATGCGGCGACGTCTCGAAGATGTTCGGCCACACGTGGTTCAGGAGATGTATGAGAGCGTCCTCACAACCGAATCCGTAGACACCCAGCGCCATGTGCTTAATGGCAGCGCATGCTGTCTGTCTGTGCACCAGGTCTCTGCAAAAACAAAACTCATTTCATCATTTGGTATTTTTTCAATACACTTATGAAGTTCATAATATGAACGTTTTATTTTAATCTACCATTTCGAAAAGTTGTTTTATCTTAGCGAAGAAATGGCGAAAGAAACTCACTAGCACGTCTTTTAAATTAGTACAAATACTTGCTTAATATCGATGCTTGAAATTGTCTAAGCGACATTGAGCTAACTTCACAGGAGAGCAGTTTAAAGTTGGAATTATTAGAAAAAAATTATATATTTTCTTGTAATCCTACCGACGTTATTTTTACTGTTTTGGAGTCCTTATTTTATCGTCTATATTGTGGCATATACAACAACTTTTCTAAAAATTCAATTTAAACCTGCTCTCCTGTCAAGTTGCTTAGTCATCAATGTTGCTTAGTCTATTTTTCCTTTCAAGCATCGACATAAAAACAGAATACCACTCGATACTTTAGTCTAGATTCTTTTAGGAATTCAGTAAATACATGATATATTTTAATGTTAAACAGATTATTTTAATAAGCGTATAAAATAAGGTTGATCGCAACTGCTGAAACAGTTACGGTCTAAAGTTAAATATACAATTTTGCACTCTTCTCCAAACATGTTTTTGCTTTTAGAGATAAAAAAAAACGCGAAACTAGACAAATACGAGTAGTGCAGCGTTGGTTTAGTTAAATTACATCTTACATGTAACAAATTATTATAAAAAAAATCTTGAAATTACCTGTCCATGAGAGCGTCTTCTAGCAACGGACACACTGCATAAATGTAGTCCTTTCCCATTTCTCCAATGTACTCAAACAAGAACGACAATGACTTGAGTACTCCATTTTGTACATTAAGTTCCGGCACTCTGTACTCATTCATAAGAGCTGGTAATACTGTGAAGGGGGAACAGGTCTCGGCCACTATAGCAATGGCTACTGTTGTACATACTCTGAAAATTGACAAGTAAATATTATAGAAGACTTTTCGTGCAATATAATTTTTTTCTGAGCTTTTAAACTTGAATTCTTTAGGCGGAAAGACCATCGTTATAAACAAATTTAACAAGCGTATTTAACAATGTCTATCCTGGCTGGGAAGAAAACTAATATTACTCTTATGAATAAATAAATAAATAATAAAATAATAATAATTAAAAGTTTTCTGTAGATTTAATTTGTGTACAAAAATATTTTTATACTACCATACAATTTTGTTTGTTTTTACCTGTTTTGTCTCTCTTGAACCTTCAAATTGTTGAGAAGAGTTGCCAGTACATCATGTGGACCGATAGCCTTGGCTATGTAACCAAATGTGTTCACAGTGGCTCGTCTGATCGCTTTTTTGTGCGCCTTCAGTAGTTCAAGCAGTTCAAAGCAGATTCTCATCCATTCCCTCGCCGATACGAATTCCGGCCCTCTGTCTGCAATACGTCCAACTAAATCAATGCAATTTTCTTGCACCTTTTCATGTCTGAAAGAATACAAAATGATTAATGAACCAAAGAAATGTACAGCAATGCATTCCACAAAGACACATACCTGTTCTTGAGGATAGGAGTGAGTCTCGGAAGCAGATCTTTGATAGGCGGGGTCATTTTAGTCATACCAATGACATTGACAATGGCTTTTAAAGCCCCTAGAATGGATCCCAGGACTTCAGGGTATTCTTCTCCTAAGTATTCATAAAGTACAACACCAAGATGACCCATAAGTTTTTCCTGAAAAATAAATTAAATCAAATTATTATTATTTTACTATTTTAAAGGATAGAATTCTTTGAAACATAAATAACAAGTGGTAATGCTGTATAGTTTTAAATAATTTCAATATTTGAAGAGTAGCAATCTATAACCCTTTGTGAGGAGAACTAAGATCAGCAATATCAATTGTGATATTTTAACCTTAGTAGAATTAAACTTCAAAATACTGACCTCTTGGCAAGTTTTCATGACAACAGCAATTCGTGAAATAAGATCGGCGGCTTGCTGACGCACTTTGGCAGACTTGTTGTTCATACGCCACAGGATAATACCACAAATCTGAGGCAAATATGGTTTCACACGCTTGCCCAGTTGGTTGACAATAGTACCGAAACCGTTTAACATTACCACATCCTGCAAAATACAAATATATATTTTTTATTTTGATATGAAAGTTGTTTATTTCATGTTAACTTAAATAATAATAAAGTGATTAATAAAACAGTAATCAAATGACATTTAAAAAATCTTTTTAAATATAAAATATTACTTTGTTACGGCAGTTAGCTTCTCAAGAATTAATAAAATAATTTTGTAATTGCACAAACCTCTGTAGTCTGTTCTTGGAATGCATAAAGTATACCATCAATAAGTGCTTCTTCTAATTTTGAATCTATATCCGCAGCTCCAAGATTAGCCAAGATCTTTTCTATGGATTCCATGACCATTTTCCTATACTGTTCATTATCGTCTTTTAAGTCGTCAACAATTCTGTTTATTATTTCTGAAGCACCAACCTAAAATCAAAACAATGTTTTTAAAAATAATTTGCTTATTCATCATAGTCATCACAAACATAATATCATTTAATTGAGTCCCAACTCCCAATTAAGTGAACAACTTGAGGTGTAGTTAAATATAAAAAATAAAGTAAAATATTCTAATACATACTTTATTGGCGATTTCAACAGTTGTATCAACCAACTGTCGATAATTACGGCGGTCGAGCGCCATGCGATGGTTCCAGAAGTGTTTGAAGAAGTGTGGCAGAATTTCATCCATTATGTACTGTGGTTCCACACCATCTGTTCCACAACACTGCTTCACTACCTGAAAAAAATTAAAACAATATTATCGATTCATTCACATACACTCAAAAGTGGTCTAATGCTGCTGTATTGGAGTCACCTGAGGCCGTCGCCGAGAAAACAATGTATTTATTTAGTGCCTGATGACACTATTACCACAAATGGGGATGTATTTGAGGCAGACATAAAAACAAACTCAGTATATGAGGAGTATCTTATTTTGGCTTCCCCAAAACCCCAAAAAAAACAAGTAATATTTCTATAACCCCAATTATATGAGAACTGAATTCAACAATACCTTCAACACAATCTTCTTCATTTCCTCATCAGGCGACTGGAACTCACGAATCAAGATGAGCATCACTTCACGCGTATAATAGTTAGCGTACTCGGCGTCCATGAGTGGAATGAGATAGCCGATAGCTTTGAGGAAAGCGGCCAATCCTTTACCACGGTGTGTTCTGATACCCTTCCACAGCGGCTTGAGCACCGAGTCGAAGGACTCGATACCGTACGGAGTGGCGGCTTCGGCAAGCGCCGCGCTAGCCAACGCAGTGATTGTACGCACTTTCTGTTGCTCGTCCACCAAACCTGTTTAGAAAAAAGTCGTGTTAGAACAACCTGTTTAGAACAATAGTAAAAAAATATATATAATATAGTATATGTCACCCGTGGATAGTGTAGCTTCCCAACATGAAAGTATTTTTCAAATCGGTTCGGTAGTTTCGGAGCCTATGCAAACAAACAATCAAATATTTCCTCTTTATAATATTAGTATAGACTAGCTGTTTTCACGCCCTTGGAGGTAGAATTTTGAAAAATCCTTCCTTAGTGAATGCCTACGTCATAAGAGGAATACGTGTGCGAAATTTTAAGTTTCAACCCCTAAGGGTTTGGCCTGTGCGTTGATACATCAGTCAATCACTTTTGCCTTTTATATTTAAAGATTTTACTTAATATTCCTGTCGAGTTGTGGTAAAGGAGCTAGAAACCTACAGATGCAAAATGTTTGTGATCAATTTACAATTTTTCATTGGTAACAAAATATAACATGTACAAATGATAAAACATAAATCATCAAATACATACCATGCTCAATAATTTCCACAAGTGATTTCAAATGCGGCAGGATAGCACAGCCCATCAGAATGGCGATCTGTTGAACGATTTTTATTCCGGTGTGCCGCGCTTGCCACGACTTTTTCGATCTACACACGGCTTTCAAGAATGGCAGCAGTGATGGAATACCTGGTAATAAAGTTTAATTTATTTACATTACTTTATATAGTTAATTGACTGTAAAGGAGATGTTCAAAAAATGTATGGGGGCTGGTCCTAAATTTGTACAAAGACAAAACTTGGATGTGGAGAAAGTGAAAATTATTCCGATTATGACAAGGTTGTGAAAATAAAAAAAGGTACCTCCCTTCTTTTTTTATTTGTGTTTGAATTTCCGTAGATAGATAAAAAGCTTGCCACTCTGGGCACTTTTAAGTTCTGGCAACTCTAACCTGACACTGACAGTGACATTGAGTGATAATTTAAAGTTGACATTTTGTTTTGATCATGGATGTATTAGTCTAACTGGATAAGTAACTTATAATAAGTAATATATATAATTTATTTTTATATATATTTTTATCGACTATATTTTGTTAACAATATCAAATGTTTTTAATAAGTAATTTATCATTTTATAATGTTTTAACTAATTTGACGTTGGTAACTATATAATTGCATGTTGTTCTAAATTGTAATTTAGTATTGTATGTCGCTTTTTAAACTTTAGAGGTTTGTACCTGTAATTGAGGTGACACTTAG
The DNA here is from genome assembly GCA_963932265.1 of Thymelicus lineola. Lineage (NCBI taxonomy): Eukaryota > Metazoa > Arthropoda > Insecta > Lepidoptera > Hesperiidae > Thymelicus > Thymelicus lineola. The sequence goes on from OZ010686.1 coordinate 9,385,470, forward strand.
CATAGGTAGTCAAAAATTGTGTAAATAAATTGTATATCATAGTGTACACTTTGTTGGAGCAACTAATAAAATAAATAAATAAATATCAGAAGGACCATTTTTGTATTGTGACCATGTTATCTATAGTCCCAGGATATATCATTCGATTGTGATTGGGTGTGGGTGTGTGTGTGTACAGAAAAATTACCAATAGAATACATTTTGGAGAACCATACCAAAATAGGACACAATTTTTCTAAGTAAGTGTGGACACCCTACAATTGTGAAGGACAACCTCAATCCGGCCTGTGATTGGTCGAATAGCCCTTCGTATATGACGTCATCGATCTTCAGGTACCTCTACAAAGTCAGTGATCCAGATAGAGTAATATATCCATGGTTTTCATGGTTCAGTCCAATATTGACATTTGACAATTGAATTTGATTGATTGACATTTGACACTCTACACTGACAGTTACGAACATCAAACTAGGATCTATGTCGTTTCGTTTTATGTAATGTTATTATTTAATACATTTACAACACCGATTTACAACGTTAAATATAATAGTTACGTATTGAAAACATAATAATATAGACCTCAGATATGTTCATAAATTCGTGAAAAGGACGTATGTACCTGTTAGAAAAAAAACCTTTGCGTTCCTTTCCACCTTCAAATTATGACGAACATATTTCATCAATTTTCTAAAATATGGAGGTTCAATAAAATATACGTCTTAAAATTTCAAGTAGATTAGAAAATATGCTTTCAAATGAAATATAAATTACGGCTGTACAAATTTCTTCGGAATAAAGGGCCACTTTTGAACATCTCCTTTACACCTGTTGCTTAAGAATTATCTAAATATGATTTGACGATATAATTTTTTTTATAATTTACAATTTGACATAAAACCTATAATAGTATACGAACCCAATGCAGATGCGACTACCGCGAAGGCCCGAGCCGTAGTGTTGCGCACGTATTCATCGATGTTGTCGATATCGGGTCTCATTGTCGATATCATGGTAGCCAGACCGGCGGCCTTCGCTAAATTCGATATAATCTCTCGACCCTCCACACGTGCGTAGTAATCTTCATCGATGAGAAGAGGTTCAATGACGACAAGAATCTATGAAAATGAAAAAATATTTATTACGTATCCTTTGTTACATAGCCATCCTGATCACTAGCTCCCACACTAGGATTCCCTGTGTTGTGGGAAACTAGGTTTCTAACCTCTCGTTATTAATAAAAAGTAAAAAATATATAAGTATAAAACAAAAAGACATCAATTTTATTGACATCATCAATTTTCATTTAATTTCGCTTAAAATAAATCAATTGCACTATATCTCTATAGTAAAATTTACCTTGTGAACATATGGCCGAACCAAGTCGTCTAATTTGTATAGGATTCTGTCAATCACTTTCACTAACAAGTGACGTTCCTGGTCCTCTAGCGTGGGACTCATGAGCAATGGTAATATTTGATTGAACAGTGGGCCGGCGCCGAAATCCCGCGCCTTGTCGGTAATCTGTCGGAGTGCTGCCTTACACATCGGCGGAGTTCCGTTCTGAAAACATTAATACAAATTTAATATTTATATGATTGCATGGTATCAGTTTAAAAATGCAATAGTTCGGAAAATTAATAACAAAAATTTCATTTATCATCTTTCATTTATATTTTAAAAATAAAAATTTACAGAGAAAATGATCGATAAATATGAGTTTTGACTGCACTGCACTGATGGTTATGATTTTTATGAAATTTTATATGCATATTCTGTAGGTCTGAGAATCGGCTACTATCTATTTTTCATACCCCTAAGTGATAAGGGTTGTCCACCCCTAACATTTATTTTTTGGACAATTTTTTTTATAATGTGGCATTAAAAATACATACAACCCTAAATTTTCACCCTTCTAAAACCAACTCTTATTTTATAATATGATTGTTAGGCGATACGAAGTTCGCCCGGTTAGCTAGTCTATATATAAATTCAGTACTCATAGGATTGTAATTATCAATTGACATAACATGGACATACATGGACTGATGTTCTGTTGTTATTGGCCCTATAAACATCTAAAACAACCCACAATAAGCTCCCTTGTTTCTCCATCAAATACACCAGTTAAAAAACAACAATAATCATTACTTTTATCTTAAGCAGCAACTTCATGATCTTCCGCTCCTTGAGCTCGTCGGGCGACAACGTGTCCTCGTCGACGTCAATGAGCAGCTTGTCAAAGTACTGTGCGTCCTCCGGCTTCATGAAGGGCAGTTGCTGGCTACCCTTGGGCTGCGGGTCGAGCAAGCGCGCCGCCGCCGCCGCAGACCCGCCCAGTTCCTCCGTCTGCATGAAAAAGCCGATTGGGGTACCAGCCAAGGGCGTGGGCGTGGCCGTCAGCTTACGAGCCGGGGTCCGAATCGGTACATAACCTGGGCAACAACACCAAAAATTAAAACAACGCCCCATTGAACAGACCATCCGTTACGGCGATATTTAAATGAGTACAACACGACAGCAACTGGTATATAAAGCGTAACTGGTAGTCTATCCAACGGCTGACTGTAAAGCCATATTGTCATCATTCATCTGAAAGAAAAATTTTAGATTAAAATGTGTTTCCCTTTTTGAATTACATTGGCAAAAAACACATGTGAACAAAACCGTTACGAGATTTCCTTATGATGTTGTCATAGTACAATACATGTGTCCTGAAACTAAAGTGGTGATTAGTGACTTTTTTGTCCACCTGTCTTAGTTTAAAGCATGGTTTGAGCTTTGAATAATGAACGAATTTCTTAAGCAAACTTAAATTATCTACCTTAGTTTAGGCTCAAATGAATGGGTACATACCGGCTGGAGGTGGCAAAACCTTGTACCCGGGAGGGAACATGGAATCTAATTCTTCATCAGTGTAAGGTCTATTACGCTCGTCGATTTCTTTTTCCCACCGATATGCCTGCAGCTGTTCTGGAGTCATAGCGGCCACATGGCCTGGTGTCGGAGTTGCCATTGCCATGGCTTTCACGCCTACTGGTGTCGACTAAAAGGTAAAATGGTCAGTTAAAATACATGACATTTAATCAGTATATTGTATTTTTTTTTAGTAATTGCCTAAATATACTTACACCCCCCGGAGTAAAGACAGGCGTATGCGGAGTAGGAGTTGCGTGCGAGGGCGTTGCCTGTGAGGGCGTGGCGTGCGAGGGCGTGGCATGGGAGGGTGTGGGCGTGGCCGCGGCGGGGGTGGCGCCGGGCGTCTCGTCCCAGCGGGAGCGTCGCTTGGTGCCCGGCGTCGGAGTCTCTTGGATCGTGTCGACGCCCACGCCGCGATCTGTGCGCGGCGTCTCGGCCCATCCGCTGTTATGTCCCGGAGTTTCTAAATGATAATAGAAAATTGCTTTTAATTACAAGTTTTAATACCCAATTTTTACAACTTACAAAATTGAAAATAATTTCAGTAAAGTAGAACAAGAGCATTATGAACACGAACATTTAAATGTACGCGCGTATTACGTGTGCGACTCTGTACGAACAGCCTTTGTATTAATTTATTTTTATGTTAGTTTATTTTTACTAAATATCTTTAAAAATAAAATCTCACCTCTATCAGTCTTGGGAGTTTCGTCCCAGCGGTTGCGTCTCGAGGCATGTTGAGCAGGGGTATCTCTCCCGGGAGTGGCATGTCCGGGGGTGATATGTCCCGGCGTGGCATCCCACACCCGCGCCGAGGGCGTAGCGCCCGGCGTCTCCCCGCCTCGACCCCCTCCTCCGGGCGTTTCTTCCCATGCTCCTCTCTATGTGACATAATATAATATAAAATACAACTTGATTGGTAAAGATTTACAATTTTTTTTATTGTAAAAACTTAATGCGTTTCTTGTAATTTCACCTACATTTTATGAAAATTTTGACTTTAAATATTTGGTGTTGCTCAATTGCAGTATGTATTTAAAGTGTGGCAAAGAAATTACATTACTCAATATCTACGTAAAACAATGTAATAATTCACATAATGATATAAAAAGACTGCATACCTCTGCATCCCAAGACGGTGTTGCCTGGGAGCTTGGTGTTGTTGCAACAGATTTCTTTGCTGAAGGAGTATCTTCTGAGCTCTGATCCCATCGTCCCTTGCGTTTAGCAGCAGGTTTTGCAGCTTCCCCATTGGATTGTGCTACTGGCTTCAGGGTACCTTCCCTGGCTCTCTCCATCAACTTTTTTCTTAACTGAAATTAGATAGAGATAAGTAATGAAACACAATAGGATTCCGTACTGTGGATGCCATAGACAACACACAAACACAAGAACAGACACACCCAGATCGAGAACAGAAATTCAAACTCATCATTCAAATTTCCGACCTGCTGGAATCTAACCTTCAATTGGGGGTTCAGTTTGGTAACCATTACAAGTCACTTTGGTGGTATGTAACAAAATATTGAAAATATAATTTTAAAATGTGTGATATTTTTACCACACAATGAACAGGAATGATAGGATAACACAAAAATTCTTTATGTATGTGTAATGTGAACTGTTCTCTTGTTACATACCTCTGTTTCTTCAGCACGAAGATACTGCTCTTTCATAATTTCTGTATATGTCCTGGATCCAATATCTGGTGTTTTCCCACCTACAAAACAAGTTTTGAAATAATAAATTTGTCATTTTAAAAATGTACTTTTAAGGAATTTTTTAATCTAACTTTAATTTTGATTAACTCAATGAAAATGATATTTTTATATGTACTTTATACATATATCATCTATATCATTGCAATGTGTTAAATGTGCATGTTAATAAACATGTTGCAGTATTTTTATTGCTGTAAATCAGGTTAATGCGCTACTTGAAGTTAAGTAGTGGATCACTCTATTTATGCCACAAACTTACTCCAAAAATATAAAACAAACCACCTCTCATTCTTAGATTTTATTTTTTGCAAGTTCAATTGATTAAAATCCCTCCAAATTTGTAACAATCCTCATAGGAGGGAATTAAATATCCTGGTATTAAACAATTCTTGTTATGTTATATATTTGATTTATTTGCAAGAGAAACTGGGTATTATAGAGACATACCTTCTGCAAATGGATCATTTCTCTCCGGTGATATAATCATCCTTCTCCTTTTCTGGCGATACTCATCCTCTCTGTCAGCAATGGTTGGTCTTCTTTTGTCCGCAAAGGGGTCATAGTCCTTGTCACTCTGAAATGATTATATAATAATAAACAAATAGTATTTATATGCCACATAATTCAACTTGGACCAAACTGGATCGGGAATAAATATACAAAAACAGTTAAATTGTTCTGTACAGTTTTTACCAAATATGACTGTGTGTGTGTGTTACCTGATAATACAACAAAATGTTTCCCTGCTTGTTAGTGGTTGCTGGCAACTTACCATTTTACATATATTCCAGATTGAGTTTAAAAGTACAACATAAAATATGATATCTTACCTGTGCAATGTCATTTAAAAGAGAAGCTGGTGCAGTGTAACCGGGTCTTTTCTGTGAGATAGGCACATTCTCAACATCTTCGTCCTCCACTTCATCATTAGCAGCAATTGACGTCACATAGCCATCATACCTCGACTTGCCACCCTGCCCCGCATTGTCATAGATATCACTGTCATAATAGGTGTCTCCAAGAGACACCCCTTTCCCTGACCCATTCTCGGGCAATTCATTCTTTTTTGATTGAATTTCTCTTATTTGCGCCTCTATTGCTATAAATATACAAAGTATACATTACATAGGTATTACTTATAAATATTGTGAAAGAATCTAAAACATAATTTATAGAAATTAACGAAAATATGTACAACGTACGGCAGTTCAATACTAAAAATTATACAAAGATACGAACTTTAAAACATTAAAGATTAGAAAGTGTAAACTGAAGTGTTATGCGTAGGTACTATGAAGCTGTTGATATAAATTGTAAGGTTAGCATCATCTCATAAGAATCTGCATTGATTAGATTTCATCAGTAAATAGAAATAACTGCGTATAAAACACAAGGTGGAGTAACCAAAGTAATTTTATTTGCAATAATGGGTTTAGTTGATAGTAATGCTAAAGACGTGACAAAAATGGCTGGCGAGTGGCGGGTACCATGTTATTGTGATCTAAACTTACCTTCGTGTGTCCTGGGTATCTTGTCCATTGTTCATATGTGAACGAAGTAAATTTAGTTGGAATTAAATGCACATCATATTTTAATCACAAGTTTTCAATAAAAATCTATCCGCAATTTTATTCTACATACATCGATATTCTATTGACATTAGAAGAAAACTACCCCACAGACAGATAAACATAGATTTCTGCATCTATGCTATGCAGACAAAATAGCGTTGTGCCATAATTTTGATACCGCTATGGATATATTACTTTATCTGGACTACTAACTTTGTAGATGTAGAGGTACCAGAAGTCCGATGACGTCATACTTATCGGAATGACCAATCGACTAATCACAGGTCGGATTGAGGTTGTCCTTCATAATTGTAGGGTGTCCACACTTAGAAAAATTATGTCCCATTTTGATATGGTTCTTCATAATGTTTTCTATTTATAATTTTTCTGGTGGTAAAAATTATACTATTGAAATTGTGCTAGTTACTAGTTACTGGTTAGAACAGTGTTTCCCAACCTTTTTTAGGCCATGCCCCACCTTAACATTTTTAAAATTTTTATGCCCCCCATACATAATTTTAAACCTTTAAAAATTGTTTTGTCCCCTTAAATAAAAATGATAAGTTTTAGGAAGAAATCACTATAAAATTGTTATCAAAGCATCGTAAATATAAAATTTCAAAACATAATAATATAATGAAAAACTGAAATTCAAAATAATTTTTATATTGATTTTTCTTTATTAATTTAGTGCAATCCTTGCGCTTGATGCTTGCTGCACAGATATTTTATATTGAATATTACTGTCGGGGATTCCTCAGCGAATCTCCGACGAAGTTTACTTGACGACTCTAATTACCCAGTTGATATTTTAGTAACGTCAAATGAAATTATACCTAATAATTATTTACAGCATTTTTTTAAGAATTTGCCTTTTCATCGATATCTAGCATTGTATTTAAATATCCCAAAGCGAAAGGGTTAAAGTCGTGTCGAGTCCATTTTTAAATTGCCCCCCTTAACTATCAAATTGCCCCCCTGTGAGGCGTGGGCCCCACGTTGGGAAAAACTGGGTTAGATGATCACTGTGCGTATATTGCATCTAGAGTTCAAATACCTTGCATCAATATATTGGGAGGCAGAAATGATAATACCGAATCACTTACATACGTCATCGATCCATCCATCAGCCCTTGTAGGTCCACTGCTGGACATAGACCCTAACTTGCGCCACTCTGACAGGTCCTGAGCCCTCTGAATCCAACGGATGCCCGCTGTCTTCAGGTCGTCAGTCCACCTGGTCGTACATACGTAAACCGCGTTTAATCCGTATGAGATACTAAAGGCAACTGTCTGTGAGGGGTGAGTGTAGGGGCAGCCAACTCTTGATTACAATTCAAAATATTATATTGTCTCTACAAAATAATACATTTTATTATATATTTTTTTTGAAAATTACCGAATTTAAATTATTCCATTATAAGTAAATTGAAAATTAAGGTACACAAATACGGTACATCTATATCGGTGGATTCCACGTATAAAGGCCAAAATGAAAAAAAATTAAATTTGTAAAACCGAAGTGTATGAAACTTTGCTTGCTTACTAAGACAACTATGCTCCTTACCATAGATATAGAACTAACAAGATTCTCCCATACTTTTGACAGAGCGAGATCGCCAGTTACAAAATCTACGTGAAAGACAGAGACAAAAATGTTATTTTTTGTCCCCGTCAGCGTGGCCGATTTTATTATACATTTATACATATATATTGTGTTTTGGCACTTATTTAAGTGCCAAACCAGTGTTGCCAGATCAGATTTTCAAAAATACTGTGCTGTCCATAATAAATATATTCCATAAATGTATGGACAATATTCTTTTAATTGACATTGTATATGTACATTTTCCCTTATAAGTTAGATTTTGTTATATGTATCTTTTTCCAAAAACATCCTAAAAAGGCCAATGTGTCACTTTGGCTTTTATACGCGTAAATAGAAGGTATTAAAGGTATAAGGTTCTATCTGTAATCGTTAATCTTGGCACCATAATTTTCATTTCCTGCTACTAAATTAATTAAATTACGGTCTCAACTAAACTTAGCATGATATTATCAACATCATAACTATCATCATCATTATCTTCATCATCATCAAATTGTTAGATTGGCCCATTTACATAGGACCCATCGATCATTGAAGCCATCTTTTACTTATTTATCTAATGAACGTATTATCACATTAATAGTTTTTGCAATCATCGCAACGCGACCGTTGCTCTGTTTGACGTATAAGTGTCAAACAACAGATTGGCCTCAAACATTAACAAACGCGTGGTGGTACTCTCCACGTATAAGTCTCAAATGACTACCTTATACGCTTAGAGTATTAATATTACTATAGAGCGCGAGCAACGAAGTGGGAACAGTAGGTACGGGTGAGAACAACACGACGTTCCCGCCGCGACCGCTTGTAGTCGTAATTGAATGATAGCGGTGTGCGGATCTAGAGAGATTTTTAAATATTTACGTATCAAAATGGTCAAATGTGCAATCCCATCTTGCAAAAACGATAGTTGGAAACACACAAAACTGAAATCCAGTATCACATTTCATCGGTAAGTTGATTTTTGTATTTATTTTTATGAAAATAAATCACGCATCGCGGGGTGAGAGGTGGGCAAGCACAAGACCGCCCGCGCACCGCGCTCACCCGCGCTCCCCACGCGAGACTGTAGTGATGTGATGCGACCAACGCTGTAGTCGATATTTATGATTTATGTTACATAATCATTATCATTTGACTTTGTAATAAAAGAGTAAACACTAAACCCGAGTTTTATTTTATCAACCTCTATACATTACCTACTTATTTAACAAGTCCAAACGATTTCCAGACATTTATATTACTCATGATTTTCGAACTAAAATTAAAACAAGAGTAATATTGTATTAAATGACTTCCATATTTCAAATAACCAACAATATAAAGATCACACTCACAGCCCCACCACTAATAATCTGGTATTATGGGTGCCATAGATAGCACTAATGTAAATATAAGTACCTAGGCGACTGAGCTTACGCAAATGAAAATAGAGAAAACGAATTTTCCCATATAATAATATGAGCCCTAGCTACATAGATCGATTAGTCGCCCCCGCAAACTACTATACTGCAAATTTCATCGAAATCGTTAGTGCTGTTATCGAGAACGTGATTACAAATAAATATTTAAATAAATATATAAACATTTCTCGTTTAATAGTAGGAAATAACATATTGAACATAAAAAGTACCCATTTATTTACATAACTTATCGATACCTCGTTGCCGATCGGCACCTAATTCATACATCCCTATCTGTCATACACTCATCAGTATAAGTATCTATAGCTCAGCTGCCTACGATGTGTTCTGTACATTTTGTGCGATACGCGCGCTCTATTCCTATACTCTAAGCTTATACGCTTAAATTTATGCTAGATATGCCCTTATACTTTAGTAAAAAAGTAATGTTTCTATGCAGATTACGTTTTTTAAAAACTCACCTGATTAATAACATCGATAAGATGCGTTTACAATAAAAAAGTCAAAATGGCCAAATTGTTTTGCCCATATACGTAGGACCCATCGATATTATAATAATACTAGCTAACCCAGCGAACTTCGTATCGCCTTACAATTGATCAGCTATCGAGCGGGATGAAAATGATTAAATTACTAAAATTACTATTTAAAATAGGGGTTAGTGAGAGAAGGGTAAAAATAATAATCGAATGATATATCCTGAGATTATAGTTATCATGAACACAATACAAAAATGGTCATTCCGACGTCATATCAAGTACTTCTACAAAGTCGGTGGTCCAGATAGAGTAATATATCCATGGATACCGCCGATATAAAACAATGATAGTACTCTGGTAAATCTTATCTGTGGTTACTTTTGATAACTGCAACATTGATTATCTGTGGTTTATGTTCTCCTTGCTCGCGGCAGCATTGGGTACGTGTATGTGCTGAATAAAATAATTTTATTGTTTTACTAGAATTATATTAAAAATGCGTACTATTTTTCTTTAGGAGAAACAATCAGCGATCCTGGCGTGTAAAGGATAAACTTCCTGGTTGATTTGGCTACAGTACGTACGGTATGTACCATTATATTTTGTAGAGACTAGTTCCACGTCAAATGTGTTGGAAGAAGGTGACACGTATGTATTAGCAAAAACTAACGGAGGAATCTTTTTAAGTCATTATTTATTTTATGTATTTATCTCTATTACAACCCATATGGCATAAGATCATATTAATCACCTAAAACATAATTTACTTACAAGATCCTACAATATTTCCCTAATTGTTAGCTGTAAGCTATGTAAGTATGTGATAAAACCTTTTTATCCCGTATAAACTTACTTAATAACCACATTACTTAGTTCAGTTGTATATATAATTTTAAAGAGTAAAGCTTGATTCTTATTTCCATTAAATTGTAATCAATGTGTCAAATATGCCTTGTTCATATCAAATAGCAATGAAGTAAAATAATGTTATTATTTCTAGATCCTACTAATCGTTATATATATCAACTGTTCCTAATTTTCTAAATAAATCAGTCACTATTCCCACATGAGAAAAACAACAATTGAGTTATCTACTATCCTGGGCTGCACCTGATCTGATAGGTTTCATGAGTAGAGTTCTACTATTTATAGTCATTGTTAACTAAGGGGCCCAATTTATCGTTTGTCATTACAGTGAAACTAGATATGTACAAAAAAATTGGTTCACAAAAGCAACCTACTTTTACAATAAATTGATTCAAAATTATAAGACTTTCTAATTGTTTCGATAATTAAATTTTAAAGTCTAAAAACTGTAACATTTAGGTATCCACCAGAAACTGGAATGATGATTTCAAAGTACCTACTGCCTTGATTGAGATATCTTGCACCGTGTAGGTACATATTTACAACTTACGACAAACTTTTTTTTCTAACAAACTCATGCTGTTTCATTGCTCATACTGTAAATTTTACTAACAGTTATTGTAAAGAAAATAGAAAAGTTAAGCACCAATAACATAATTAACTACATTTTCTTTGAATTCCAATATAATACATACATAGTTGTTAATGTTATTCACATAAAATAGTTTTACATTGTGGTGATTATCGTTATCACTTAATGATTGTAAGTGTTATTTAATGACCTTTTTCTTATCTGGTCACTCATGCAACTTGCAAGAATCGTCTACAGTTCTGACAAATAACAAGTGGCCTTTAGCCTTCTCTGATTTTTTATCTAGTTGCTTAATACCTGGCTGTTTAATTATAACTTTATCATATCATGATCCTGATAAATAACAATATTTTAATAGTCGCTCACTTAGATATTTCAATACTTGGGCAGCAAAGTGAATAGAAAACAAAAATATCTGAGTGATTAATGTGATATTAGATTGTAAGTTTAGATATGTCAGAATAATTTTTATTATAATAGTGTTCTGAGACATAGTATACATAACAACTTTAATAGGGAACAAGATAGAACTTCTCTTCAACATATAGGGGTTTGCATTGATAAAAAATAAAACTATCATACATTTTTTATAAGTTATAATTTTATTACAGTATGTATAAGACAGAAGAAGCAAAAAATATCAGTATCAGTAATACATCAATAAATTGTATTGCATGTGAATAAAATGTTTTGTGTAAATTACATATTGTAAATTTATGTTATTAAAATAAAAATTATATGTATTTACATTAAAAAGATGATAAAGAAATAAATAAATAATGTGATATAAATAAAAGGTAATATAAATGGAACCTCTTCTAATATGAAATACTTCCAAAAATCTATGCTAAGCAGATTCGGAGTTACATATTTCATGTCAGAGTGCAGAAGAATGATGACGCAAAGTGTAATTCTTAAACCTTTTTTTTATAAATTAGCAGCTAAATGTATTTATTTAAAATTTAATGGCATAAAAATCTGTCCTTGACGTTTTTGCCTGTCTTAGAGTGTATTCTTGAAAGCTGGGCCCTCAACATAATAAAATTAATGAGCAGCTTGTATAATAATTTTGAATGGTGACACCATCTGTTTAATCAATTGTTCAAATACGTGAGATATGTTTCAGATAATGTGATAATAATGTGTAAAATTTATATATCGTTATTTCTGCTGTAGTACTGTAACGACTCGGCGCGGACAAGGACTGCTGGAGGAGACAAAAATGATGCATCAGCAACAATCCATGATGGTTGGAGACATGTTACCTGTTCACCCTGAGATACCCGTGCATGCCGAGGAAATGAATAACGTGGGTTACGACAATAGCGGCACGTACGCTTACGATGACTTGTTCCCTGCTTTGCCGCACTCGCAACCACCTGTGCAGCGCAACATACAGCAGGTCACCAATAAACTGCGAGTCGGCTCATCTCTGCACACCCAGGTAATAAAATGTTATCTTGTGACGTGTAACACGTGTCCGCGATTGTACATAGGTTAACGGGTCTGTAATCAGAGATTACCATATGTTAACATCATGTATGTAATACATGTGTGGAAGCAAGTAAAATAATTGACAGTAATATTTCATTCTCAATAATAATTACATTACTACATTTTTAATGCATTTATTTTTTTATGTTTTTTAAAGGAAATGGGTCACCTAATAGTTTGAATGCTGCAGCTCAGGAGTGAATAGTGCATTACTGTTCAAAATGGATGCAATTTAATTTAATGCATTATTTTACCTGTCCTATCAACACTGCCAATGACACACATTGAAATAATTCACAGCAAACCAAAAGCAAAATTTATTCTAACTAGATGGATTAGTTAGTCAGTATTGAGTGACAAATCTTCAAGATGGCAATACAGTTTTTGGCTTAGAGATTTATCACAAACTTTAAGTTTGCCCCTAATCTACTTTGGAGTTGCATGGTAGCTTTACATATCTTACAAATGAGGCATTCTAACTCAGTGCTCAGGATAACCTATACATTCAGATACACCTGTTGGTTATGCAATATAATTGAATTGTTTTTATAAAAAAAATCATAGAAATGAAATAAGCTCTATTAATACTATAATAATATGTAGTTCTGTTTGCTGGCTTTAAAAGGATTAGTCTACTTAGGCCTCTCTTTACTAGCATAAAAATTTATTTATTTTGCCTAGAATTTTATCATTATTCAATCATGATATCAGACATGTTGAATCAATTTAATGGATTGGTGTTATATTTTAATATACATTTTAATTATGTATTTATAATTTTAGGTTTTTCATGTACCTTATGAAGAAAGGAAGTTAGACAACGCTAATACTTTCGGTGAGGGAGAATCTTTGAGAACTTGTCAGGCCATCACTAAGGACACCGACGCCCATATTGAGATATCTACGAGCAAGGACGGCAGTCTTACTTTCTTGATTACTGGGAAGCATAGTGCCGTTCTTGATGCAAGACGTCAAATTTTAACTCATTTCCAACAACAGGTAAATCCTTAGATTGATTTAGGTTTAACTTGTAATTGATACATGTTAACTTATTATCTTTATATTGAAATTGTGTTTCACAGGCAAGCAAACAAATTGCCATTCCTAAAGAACATCATCGTTGGATTTTGGGCAAACAAGGGCAAAAGCTTAAGGACCTCGAAAAAGATACTGCGACCAAGATTAGCGTGCCTAGTATTGCCGACAACAGCGAGACTATTACGATAACTGGTACTAAGGAAGGAATTGAAAAAGCTGAACATGTTATTCGCGTATGCTCCGAGGAACAGGTATCAATTGATAGCAACAAGAAAATTATAGTTCTTTAGAGGTTTTTTTGATTGTTTTCTAAATGTTTTATTATTTTGTAGTCGCGTAAAGCGTTGGAGCGTGTCACTGTGCCGAAGATCTATCATCCATTCATTCAAGGACCATTCGGTGAGCGCGCTGCAGCACTTAGCGCGGAGACCGGTGTCCGTATCCATATCCCACCCGCGTCTACCCAGAGCGATGAAATTGTTATTGCCGGAGAAAAAACTGGAGTGATGGCTGCTAAGGCACAGATTGAACAGATCTATGAGGACATGGCAAGTGTTTTGATTATTTTGTGATAAATAAGTAAAATTATGTGTTTTAAATTTTTTAAATGAATGTGGTGTAATAGTCTTACATAAATTTTAAGTAAATATTATGTTACAGGTTAAAAAATGCTCTACTGTCAGAGTTGAGGTACCCAAATCTCAGCATAAGTATGTAATTGGTGCTCGTGGTACAACTATCCAAGAAATTTTGAAAGAGACAGGTGTATCTGTTGAAATGCCTCCTCCTGATTCCCCCACTGGAACTATAACTTTGCACGGACCTCATAACAAGATTGGACTTGGTATGTAATTTGAATAACTAAGCAAATATGTAACAGTGACTTTAAAGATTAAGATTTATAGCACAATTTGTAATTTTTCAGCCCTGTCAAAGGTATGCGAAAAAGCGAACTCCGTGAAAACTGCTACTGTTGATGCTCCAACTTGGATCCATAAGTATATAATAGGGAAAAATGGATCAAACATTAAAAAGATAACTCAAGACTTTTCAAAGGTAAGACTTTCAAAGACAATAAAATCCATGGGAATTTCAAACCCTATTTTGTATTTGTCACACTATTTTATTCTAGATTATTATTTAGACTGAAGCTTTATAAAATACTAAATATTCTCTACATTCTACAGGTGCATGTAGATATAACCCACTCTGAAGACAAGGTTAAAATTGATGGTCCTCCGGAGGAAGTGGAGAGAGCACAGGTGGAACTAGACGATTTTGTGAAGAACTTGCTAGCTACACTCACCTATGTGGAGCTTTCTGTCGATCCAAAATTCTTTAAGCATATTATTGGCAAAAATGGAACTAACAGTAAGTCTTACTTAGCAAAATAAATAATTTCTTTCTTTCTTTACTTGATTGTATTTATTTTTTATGATTTGTTCGTTTTCAATCATGTAAGTTATTGTGGATTGCGCACATTTTATTTTGCACATTTTATTTAGTATTCACGAAACATTTTTTTATGGTCAATATTATTAATATTGATTGATTATAACTTTTGCAGTTAACAGACTGAAGGATGAGACTGGCGTAGTTATTAATATTATTGAAAACGAAGGCAATAATGTCATTCGGATAGAGGGTAGTCGCACTGGTGTCGCTGACGCTGAGAGGGAATTAAGAGAAATGGTTATGAAACTCGAGAATGAAAGATCGAAGGAAGTGTATGTCGATCACAGATATATTAAGTCTCTGATCGGAGTAAGAGGAGAGAAAATCAAGGAGATTCGCGAGAAATTCGAGCGTGTACTTATTTCACTGCCCGACCAAGGTCAGAAACGAAGCCCGATTAAACTACGGGGCCCTCAAGAGGACATCGAAAAGTGTGAGAAATATTTACATAAATGGATTAAGGAAATCGCTGAGTCGTCGTACGTACAGGAAGTGCCAATTTTCAAACAATTCCATAAATTCATCATCGGAAAGGGCGGTGCAAACTTGAGAAAAATCCGGGACGAAACGAACACTAACATCGATCTGCCCGCCGAGGGAGACGAGAGCGATGTGATCACTGTTCGCGGTAAGCGCGAGAACGTCGAAGAAGCAGTAAAGAGGATACAGCAAATACACAACGAAAAAGCCAATATTGTTACGGAGGAAGTGACAATTCCGCCTAAATACTACAACTCGCTGATCGGTGCCGGTGGGAAACTTATCCATTCCATTATGGAGGAATGTGGCGGAGTGCTGATCAAGTTCCCACCTGCAGAGAGCGACAGCGACAAGGTACTTATCAAGGGGCCCGTAGAAGACGTGGAGAAGGCGAAACAACAGCTGTTAGCGCACGCCTCCGAGAGGGAGCTGACGTCACACACCGCCACGGTGCGCGCTAAACCTGAACATCACAAATTCCTCATCGGAAAGAATGGTGCTAACATTAAGAAAATTCGAGAGCAAACTGGTGCACGAATCATTTTCCCAACTGAAAAAGATGAGGATAAGGAAGCTATTTTCATAATCGGTAAGACAATGCATACTATTTATTAATTTAAAATTATTTCAATTGACGCAGTAGCATCACTGTATAACCTAGTTTCGTCATAATCGAAACGTCCCTCCAAACTCATGATAAAACGTTACTCAGTGTGAAAAAGTCCTTAGCAATGATGATTAATATTGTAACTAGCAGAATTTCTTACCTGATATTATGTAACGTATAACGAATGTCTGTGGCAGGTCGCGAGGAGCAAGTGGAAACTGCACGTAAGCAACTAGAAACTGCAGTGGCGGAGATCAGCAACGTGTCGGAGGGTGAGATGGCGGTCGCACCACGACACCACCGACACTTTGTAGCGCGACGTGGCGAGGTCTCGTGTCTTTTACTTATTTTAATAGCCAAAATACAGGAAACTTTTAATGGTATCAGCTCGTTTAAATAGTTTTACGTCTAAGGTCAAATCAGCAATACTGAATTTTTGTGTCGGATGTTGAAAAATAGCCCTTTATTAACTAAACAAGTCTGTATGTTTGGAGGTCTTGCAAGTCTTGAATTGGCAGGTGTCCCTTTAATTTTTTCCCACACATACATAATTTCTCTCTGGATCTAACTGAAGTCGACCAAATCGATGAAAGACGAAGGTCGTTCCAAGCTATATAGAATAAAGATGATATATCGGTGTAAACATGTGTAGGTGCTCCGGCGTATCGCAGACGAATGCGGCGGCGTGCAGATATCGTTCCCGCGGCAGGGCGTCAACAGTGACCGCGTCGTGCTCAAGGGACCCAAGGACTGCATCGAGGCGGCCAAGGCGCGCATCATAGAGATCATCGAGGACTTGGAATCCAAGGTATGATTTGTACTTGTCACGTTTGTCGATGGCTAAAAATTTTTATTAGTCTATGACAGTTTGTTGTCTATGGACAATCGTTTTCTCGTTCTCAGGAAGTTAGTATGGCGGGCGCGTGAGCATGCTAATTCCAATCGTGCATATACCTGATTTTGTATGCTACTGATAGCGAGAGACTGATCTCCCGCTCAAATCTACAGTCCACTAATATTATCGAATGGCGCTTCGGCTAATAACTGAAGCGCAAGGTCTGGATAACTCCGGACCACACAGTACTTTATAATACCGATATTTCGACATAGTTCGAATTGTGGTCGAGTTAAGACCTATACATATATGGTACAGTCGGCAAAATAATTAGGAATGCAGTGCATTATTGTAAAACCTTATGTAATTATTGATATTACAGATTGGTATAATTTAACATTGATAATAACGTAAGCATTATGTAATATTAAACATAACAATGAACATAAACAGCATTGCGCAAACCTATTATTTTGTCGACTACTTGGAATTTTCTTATGGATTATTTATTTAGTGTACTAATTATTAGGTTTTATTTTGTACAAATATAAATCTTTTAAACTGGGTTTTGGAGACACTTGCGTGAATTTATTTAAGTTTCAACTAAGTATAGACTAGCACCTAAAACATTACATTTTGAAAATAATGAATATATCTGTAGCTAAAAACTAACATAAAAGGTCAGTCCAAACCATGGCCCCTGGTGTTGGGTAATAACATATCGCACCCTCAGTGGAAAAAAGCATAAGTTGTGTGTACATGTACTTTGAATTTTAGTTATTAATATGACTGGAAAGAGGGACAAAAGCTGTACATACAAATTTTTTTTAATCGTATCTAGAAATCGTAATGTAAATTCCTTTAACTGCTTACTGATAGTTTAACAGTTTTTTTACTCTCCTGTAAAATTGCAATTTTCATCTTATGCATTTTTTCCCACTGAGGGTGCGATATATTAACTTCAGTAATTTTATTAGTAAATATTTAACATAGTTAATAATACAATGTTGTATTTCAGGTGACAATCGAATGCATAATCCCGCAACGGCACCACCGCACCGTGATGGGCGCGCGCGGCGCCAAGGTGAAGGACATCACTGCGGAGTGCGACGTCCAGATCAAGTTCCCGGAGCGTGACGCGGGCGAGCGCGAGGCGGCGGGCGCGGATATCCCGGTGAAGAGCGAGGAGGGCGCCGAGCCGGGCGGCAATGACGTCATCAGGATCACTGGCCGCCCCGAAAACTGCGAGGCTGCTAAGAAAGCTCTGCTTGAACAGGTAGTGTATGTTATTGGTGTAGGAGTTAGGACGTAGGATAGGCAATATTTTATACTAGCTGTGCCCCGCGGTTCCACCCGCGTTAATTTGTGGAATAACTAACAAAAAAATATATCTCGATAAATGGTTTATCAAATACAAAAAGAATTATTCAATTCAAACCAGTCAAACAAACAAACTCTTCAGCTTTATAATATTAGTATAGATTATGTGACAATACATTTTAACAATCATCTTAGAATGGAATATCTAATACCTTTAAATGAGCAATTCTTGTATATATATATTTTCTGAATCTCGGAAACGGCTCCAACGATTTTCATGAAATTTAGTATGCAGGGGGTTTCGGGGGCAATAAATCGATCTAGCTAGGATTCATTTTTAAAAAATGTCGTTTTATCCGTGTTTTCAGGCAATGAAAAACGGCTACAATAGACTCTTCCTGACATCTATTGGCGAGTAGCTACACTAAAGCTAAAGCAGATGGCGTTGTTAAGCAATACTAAACCGAGCTAAGCTCGGTCATCCGGATATTTTAGATATTATTTGAGACTATATTAAGTTTTCATTTTACTCTGAATAATATGTGGCCACAGCTACTAGTACCAAATAAGACTTCTAAATTGTATTACATTTTTAGGTGCCTATTACCATAGACGTGAATGTACCTAATGAGCTACACCGAGTACTTGCTGGTCAAAAGAGAAGAGAATTGATGCAAACTTATGATGTCCACATCCTAATGCCACCCGCTGAAGAAAATAGTGATGTTGTGAAGGTATGTATCATATTAATTTTATGTTTTCATAAAGATATAACAAGAATATTAGTTAAATATATTTCTTTTTAGGTTACGGGAACCCCAGCTAGTGTTGAAAAAGCAAAGGAAGCCCTTGCAGATAAAATTGTAGAGATGGAGAAAGAAAAAGAAGATAGACTTCTCAGGTATTTTTATGATACCAGATTTATAAGATATATCGCTCCCTTAATAAAATACCTATGGTTTAGGTCCTAAATGAGTTAGATGCAGCAAACGATTACTCATAACAAGTTCTGTCTTTCTATCCTGAATTTGTGTTGATATCTCATTCATAGGCATAGTTACAACTAATTACAACATTAGAGGTATATTAATTTCTTATAGGTTTTTTTCAATCATTTTTATGAAACAGTGGAACATTTCATTATGTGCATTAACTTATCATGTTGTTGCTATACTATTTTTATTTTATAGTGACTGATTAATTATTGAGATTGTGTACTACTAAAATGTAAAGTATGTTTTATTTAAGTTATTTATTCGTAAAAGAAAAGAACCATTGTTTAATATGAATTTTTAGTACAAAAGATATCAAATTATTGATGGTCTGTTTTATAAAAATATTTTAAAATTAGGAGATAAAACACATTACAAAAAGTGGCACCAATAAATCATTATGCTTTCTAAGAAACAGGCTCAAGTATTGAATACTATTTTTAAATCTAAAAAAATACTATAAAAATCATATTTTCCTCAAAATAAATAATAACTTCATGTCCTATTTCTAAAATACACAAATTCTGTAAAATTATATGTTTTCCTTGAGTTATAAGCCATTATGTAAGAAAAGTCATGATTGTCGAAACGTTTTATACGATTTTCCAAAAAACATGTTTTTTTTAGTTATGTCACTGTCATGTTAGTAAGGGAGCGATATATTTCTCACTATTTTATTTTGCAGGTTTGTAATTGTTTTTTTTTATTTGTAATTCCAGGTCATTTGAATTGAAATTCAAAGTTGATCCTGAATACCATCCTCTTGTCATTGGCAAAGGTGGTTCAGTTATTACTAAGATTCGCACTGATTATGGAGTACAAATAAACTTGCCTAAACGTGGTGACCCCGATGATGACATCATTACTGTTCAGGGTTATGAAGATAAGGCCTACCAAGCCAAGGATGCCATTATGGCAATAGTGCATCAACTTGTAAGTATTAGATTAGTTGCCTTAATGGCAAAATAAATAAACAAATTTAAAATTAAGGCGCTTGTAAGACCCAATAACCTTGAGCAACTGGGTGGAGCTAATACAACCCCAAAATTAGAACTAAATTATTATTTTTTATATTTATATGTACAGTTTATTGGTGTTATCTATGCATAGTTATGGAACTGTGCAAAAATTCCTTGCCGTTTAAAAGTAGAGATACAAATCATTGTGACAGAAAATTTGTGTTTACTTTTGAATGGCAAGGAATTTTTGCCCTATGAAAATAATAATTTAGTTTTAATTTAGGGTTCGTATTAGCTCCGCCCAGTTGTTCAAGGTTATTGGCTCGTACAAGCGCCTTAATGCTCAGACAGTTTTATGTGTTGTGGGTCACACACGCTAATCACATGCCCATAGAACAACATTTTTGATTTATAAGTAATCTATCTATGCTGGAATATAACTTTCTTACATAATTACCGAATTAAACATATCAGCAACTTATATGTAATATATGTAACTCCTTTATACATGTTTCATATTTACAGGATAACCAATACCGAGAAGAAGTGGACATTGACCCCCGAGTACACAGAAGGCTTATTGGTCTTAGAGGCAAGAATATCAAGCGTATAATGGAAGAGTATAAGGTGGACATCCGGTTCCCGAAGCACGGCGACGACAGCGTTGTGGTGATCGCTGGTGAGGAAGACAATGTCCTTGATGCCAAGGATCACTTGCTCAACATAGCAGAAGAATATGTAAGTATTGATAATATAATATTGTTGATAGTACCTATAATTATCTTTATACCAAATGCAAAGATTTTATACAGTGGAATCGAATTACAAGTATCACTTAAAAATATTTCATTTTTTATTAGTTTGCACAATAATGAAATATTTTTGCACAATAAAATGTTTTTTTTTTGTTTAATTTGTTTTTAGTTTAGTGTAACATAAAAAAAATGTCTTAAATTGATTACTGAAGTTATTTGCCAAATAAAATAACTCCTCCTCATGCATCTTGCATTGTCAACGTTATTATATAATTATAGTAAATGTCATGTCGACTCTGACAATTAAAGGGGGCCATTGACGGTACGATTAGTCGTTTCGATCAATCTGACGAAAATCGTAACAATCGATCGTTTCAAAAATGCCACTCATACACGAAACGATTGATCGTAACAATCGATCATTTACTTGTTTGAAACGGAAGGATAAAGACGTGCTCAAATAAAAAAATAAATAATAAATAAGATTGGCACAACTATATGAGAATAACGGAACCCACTTACCTAAAATTATTGAACTCTAAATAATTCGATAAATTCAATTGCACTCTAAATACTCTACATACGAATACTGATTTCGCCTTAATAACCATTTCTTAACCCACATTTTTTTAGGTTTTATATTTTTCTTTTGTAGCCGAATCAAAGTTACTGTCACATTGGTAAGGAAAAGAAATTCATTTTCCATTTTATAGGGCACGTATTGAATTATTTGAGCACGTTTTTATCCTTCCGTTTCAAACATGTAAATAATCGATTGTTACGACCAATCGTTTCATGTATGAGTGGCATTTTTGGAACGATCGATCGTTACGATTTCCGTCAGATTGATCGAAACGACGAATCGTACCGTCAATGGCCCCCTTAAGATAATAAATAAAGATAACATAAACAAGTATTATCAAATATGGTTATTTTGCCAACAGCTCCAAGACGTGGTGGATCGGTATCAGCGCCCGGCAGCGCCATCGCTGGACTTTGGCGAAATGTTGAACACTGAGACCACTAGCACTGCTGCTAGTGCGAACGCAGCCGCGCCTGCCGCCGGCTTCGTCGTGAAGGGCGGGCCCTGGGAGCAGCGGGCTCCCGACACAGCATCCACCCACGAGTTCCCCACCATGCCGGGGGCTCCGCGCGCTGCTTCACAGCAGCAACCGTCCCCCGCCGCCTGGGGACCACGCCGCTAATCCTTGTCTCTGGGACCGCGCTCCAACGCCGTAGACGTTGAGCGATATACTAATGTATAGGCGACGCGAGTTGAGGCTATAGCGCACGTCAATATTATTGGCCTTCGAATTCGCCACAAGTTCAAAGCTCCGGCGATAATTATATAATCTGTACATGGGAACGGCCATAGTATGGCGCGAACTATACTCGTACAAGGGCATGCCACTCATATGCTCGTACTTCTTGCTGAAAGTAAATGATTTTAATCATTTTAATACAGTAAATTTGTCTGCTCGCCTCATTAAACGTCGCCGTAGACGCCTATACAGTGCTGGTGACTAGGGTCCCGTTGTTCTTCGCGACTCGAAGGTCGCTCGATTTTCGGCCTATTTTATCGAAGTGGACGCGGTTAGGTTATAGTTGCGTTTTATATAACGATAGAATTTATATGCGTCCAGTGAAATTACTGCATTTCCCGGAAAGGGTTTCGGGATTTTGGTATGACAAATGTTCAACTTGATATTTACCGTTAGTGCTGAATGCCATATCCATTATACATTATGGAATTATCAAATACAATTTCATTTTATTTGAAAGCCATAGTTTTAAGTTGTTTGTTGATACGAGTAATTATTAATATATGGAAAAATTATAGTTATATATAATTATATTTCATCATTAACCATTATGGAGTGCATGTATAGAAGTTTCTATGTACTTATCGTTTAAAATTGCAATGAATTATGTTATCATAATAATTTTCATGTTATTTTTTTTACAATAACTTTTTAATGTTGTCTATAACATTAATGAATCATTAAGTGATAAGACGAAAATAAATATTTTTACAAAGTAATTTGTATATAGCAAATTGTGTTTGAAATATTAATTAAATCTTTTACAGGAACCTTTTATTGTTTAAATTCTAATCCATATATCGGAATCTAAGTGAGTGTATTGTCCCTTGGCTTGGTCACTATCATTAAAAGGAAGCTTCTCAGGTTAATGGTGATTTTGAACACCGCCAAACGTCCAGCTGAGTTTTGGAGTGATATTAAATTAAGATTAATTCCACAAAATCACTACGTTTTCATTCCTGAAATCCCCACCGATATGTGGGATCGATGGTGGTGTGAATGCGTGCAGACTTTGAAGACTGCTACTGGTTCATGCGGGCGTTTTATAAAGTGGACTGTAGAATGCGTTGGAAGGAAGAAAGTCAAGGGTTATTTGGAGGGTTGGTAAGCACACTAACCTGGTTGCAGGACTCGACTGGTACTCGTATTAGCACCG
This sequence comes from Thymelicus lineola, assembly GCA_963932265.1. Taxonomy (NCBI): domain Eukaryota; kingdom Metazoa; phylum Arthropoda; class Insecta; order Lepidoptera; family Hesperiidae; genus Thymelicus; species Thymelicus lineola. Next base: position 9,409,063 of record OZ010686.1, read on the forward strand.
ACGGCTAGGCGGCTGCTCCAATGTCTGCAATCTTCTTAACTTCTTTTTGGTTATTATGCCGTATTTGTATGGTTTAGGTTTACTATTACACTTCACAGCAATTCACTTGCACTACGAGAGTTATTTAGCGGGCACAGTGAAGGGGTTTTTAGATAATATGCGGATTAATTCATTATATTCATTAATGGGCGCGTATTGCATTCGATGTCGGCGGCAGACTTCTTTTCGATTGTTCTTGTCATTTTACACTCGGCGGTGTGCTAGTGAATCCACTATATAAAAGTGCGCTCGCCAGAAAGAGAGGGAAGATGGGAAATTGAATAGGGAAAAAATGGATTGCCGCGCTTTCATAAAAAATATAATAATTTTGGCGGGAAGGGAACAGGCAAATGCATTTACAGAGTAATGCCACTATTGGCGCGAACAGATGGGATAAGAGTTTATGAATTTATGAAATGATACATTAGAATTTCTTTGTGGCATTACTCGCGTTAATTTTATTATTGTATTAGCTGACCCGGCGAACTTCGATTCACCCAACAGTCAAGGAGTGTACTTTGGTGTTACTTTTAACTTTTATAGTTTTTGTATGTTTTAAAAATCAGATACCATTCATTGAAGTATAATGACATAGAACAGACATCTCGAACAAAATGTGTGTCCCGAAACCGCGATGACGCGTTCTTTTTTCAAACTCTAGAAGCCGATTTACACATTTGCCATAGAGTAACTTTGTATACGACACTTGCCGAACCACGACAAACAGTCAATGACTCCAAACTTTTACAAGCTCTTCCAAATGTTTGATTTAATGTTTAATTGAATTCACTGAGTAATGTAATACACATAATTTATTATTTACCACAGAGTAGGTACATTAGTCATTCTTATCGGGCTTATTATTTGAGTAAGGCCGACACTGAGTATTTTAATAGTTTGTATTTTAAATTCTATTCGCCGTATTAGGGCGGCTTAGAATACTAACCCCAATCCCACGCCGGAAGGGTGTCGTAAAAGGCGACTAAATCCGGCCTACTGGTGGTAGGGCCCTCGGAGGGATTATATTGGTAGTATTGATTTTAATTGATAATTAATACCATTATTACTATTATTGGAACGAAGTTCCTTATCGCGCGTTCTGAAAGGGGGCTAGACGGAAAATTTCGACACTTTTTGATTTTACGAATGACGACATTTTTTTTGAAGTGATTCAGTAAGTTTTACAGAGATGGCGCTGTACTGTACAACTTTCTGAATCACGCTATTTTTTTTGTGAAGAATTTTAACTTTACACAAATTTTTAATGAAGTACTAGGACATCATGAGCGACTAGGAGGTTCGACTGAACGTATTCACTGAACACAGTCGCATTTAGTCGAACCTCCTAGTCGCTCGTGATGTCCTAGTAACTTATTTAAAATTTTTGTGAAGAATTTTAACTTCACACAAATTTTTAATGAAATTTTTTTTGTACTAGGACATCATGAGCGACTAGGAGGTTCGACTGAACGTATTCACTGAACACAGTCGCATTTAGTCGAACCTTCTAGTCGCTCGTGATGTCCTAGTAACTTCATTAAAATTTTTGTGAAGAATTTTAACTTCACACAAATTTTTAATGAAGTCATCATGAGCGACGAGGAGGTTCGACTGATTCACGCTAGCGTGATTCAGAGAGTTTTACAGTACAGCGCCATCTCTGTAAAACTCATGGCGCTGTACTGTATGCTCTGTATAATGTATACATGGCGCTAGCGTGATTCAGAAAGTTGTACAGAGATGGCGCTGTACAACAAAACTTAAATCGAAAGGAACTGCGTTCCATCCGGGTGTCCCTTGACACCTCTCATGTTTTTATTTCTCCAGGGGTTCGCCTGAATAGCTACCACCCTCAAGCATGAGTCAGCCGCCAAACGACTCGTCGTGTTCCGGCTGGGGGCTTGAGAGCCAGTTCTTTCTTTCTTGGCCGTCAACGCATCAGTGATGCCTTTGGTGTTGCTGATGTTCATGGGCGGCGATAGCCACTTACCATCAGGTTGATCGTTAGCTCGTTTGCCGGCTATTTCCATTTCCATAAAAAAAATATCAATTTAATTAATACCGGTATTTCTATAATATTTGGATTACTTTTACATGGTAAAAATTTAAGGAAAATTTATTAAAAGCAATCTAATTTATCACAAAACATTTAACACAAATCGACATATACGTCTTATTGCCATAATTACTACGCATATTTAACGTGCAAAACAAAATTAAAAATAAAAGCGTGCAAAAGCGTTTGAACGATTTTCATTGATTTGATTCATTCATTCGATCATTTCATTTTTCATTTTTTCGATTTGATTGTTGTTGTTTGTTGTTGTAATCGTTTACCATTGATTCGTGTCGAAAAACCAACATCACAATATATTGGTCACATCACAAGCGTCGGCAAGCCTAAGCAAGTCTATTTAGTCCATTAACACGCTTACGGCTTGTCAAGTGTGTAAATCCGCTTCATAATTTTTTCATTCCACAGAGTACTTAATTTAATTCAAAATGGCGGGAACATTGCACAATAATTTAATGAAATTCGTTTATTTGATTTAAGTTAATATTTTGTTTTCTTACCGATGATAAGTAATACCGTTATCTTTTTTGTTTCTTGTCGTGCGATTGTGACACGTTGTTATTACGCACGATGGCATTGTTTCAGTGTTTTGCTAAAAAAATTTGACATGCGGCCGCCATGAGCGCAGGCGAGTGACAAGCGAGTGAGTGAATGAAGTGAGCCACCCTGGCCACAATGAATGCACCCGACTCAATGTTCGGGGTGTCTGTTCTATACGAAGTAATAGTACTTCAATGATACCATTACATTATTTGCAGTAAAATATACCCTTTGGCCATTTTCTAAGTGGACTGCTAAATGAACTACAGTGGGGTATATTTCATGAATGGGAAAAGAAAAAATGCGCCAAATTGCTTCATTACTAACTACTTAACTTCATAAATAAAATTCTCAGCACTAACTCCAATCACAGCCATCACTTCTTTTTGTTACATATTTGCAAATGTATTTTATAGATTTTACGGAATGGCAAGATTTAATGTCTCAAAAAGTTATCGAGATATTCTTAGATCTCTTGACGGTCCTTCTAGCTTAGACTTTCTATTCTTATACCAGGTCCTTATTTTTCACGAAAACTGAAGAGAAAATTTCGCCACTAAAATTGGAAAAAAATGCTCGTTTCTGATATTCATCCACATACATAATTCTATTAAGATTACATTGTATCTGTGACAAGTTACAGAATAAATAAGTATCACGGGGTAACAAATAATTAGAGCTTTATTAAACGGGTGAATAATGAGAACATTCAATTTTGGTGACACTAATTTTCAATTTTGGTGTGTACTTTCAATTTTGGTGGGAGATTTTCAATTCTGGTGGCCACCGTAGACTTTGAACTTAAATATCTCAAAAAGTTATCGAGATATTCTCAGACCTCTTGGAAGTCCTTCTAGCTTAGACTTTCTATTCTTATACCAGGTCCTTATTTTTCACGAAAACTGAAGGGAAAATTTCGCCACCAAAATTGAAAAAACAACGCTCGTTTCTGATATTCACCCGTATACAATATTTTTTGTTTGGTTACTTGGCGCGTAAACAAATAAAAAACAAAGATGACGGTTTCCCAACGCGGGAGCAGGCAACATACAACTGTCCATGAGACAAGCATGGGTTTTCTAGATTAACGCCGCAAATACTTAAAGACTGACCCTGTGATTTATTTATGGTCATTGCGAAAGCAATCTGCACTGTAAATTGCAGTCGTTCAAATTCAAATAGTACCTCACTTGGTATCATTGGGATGCGGGGTATCAACACTTTTTCTCCCTTATACTTTCCTTTTAGAATTATTGCTTCGACTATATTGTTAAGTAATTTTTTTACTGATAGCCGTGTGCCGTTACAAAGACGCGGTGGGTTAATATTTCTTAACATTATAACTACCGATCCTACTTTCAATTGAAGATTATGGGGTGGCAATCCTGGAAAATCCAATGAGTTTAAAAATTCAGGTGGATAGTCATCATCTTGACATCATCTTGATTAGTTGCCTAATCAACTAATTTGTATGTCTTTAATTCACCGGCAGCTAATATAGCGCGTTCGCGCAGCCAAAAATGATCTTTGTAATTTTGATAGACGTTTGGGTACACCTTTTGTATGAGCTCGGTTGTTGTTTTAGTAAACTGACAAAAATCAACAGGAAATGTAGATAGTCGAATTATCAACAGGGATTTTGCCATTACCAAGGTCAATGAGTTATTTAGAAAATATTTCTCCAGATTGATCATTTTGCTTTTGTACACGCATATTCTTGTTTAAATATATATCTTGACGTATTTCCACAAAATGGAGGACTTGAAACATGTATTGAGTTCATCCGCTGGCGTTGACCGAGGAATCACTGCTAATGTTTAACGGAAATCTTCTGTGCTCCCGGTTCCTCTCCCACACTCTAGCGCTCCCGGTCCCTCTCCCGCTTCCTGTCCCTCTCCCGCTCCCTGTCCCTCTCCCTCTCCCGCTCCCTGTCCCTCTCCCTCTCCCGCTCCCGGTCTCTCTCCTGCTTCCTGTCCCTTTCTGTCTAACTATAAGCTTAAATACAAATTTTCACCCTTCTTACTTCAAAACTGACGAAGTTACCATACTAACTTGCGCCGCCTTAAGTAACCCTTTAGGGGATGATTTTCCAAAAAAAACGTAATATTTCAAAATTAAGTGTCTAATTTGGAACTGATATGTCATATTTTTAAATTCAAAAATGACGAAGTTGCCTACTGAGTTCAATCGGCTAAATTAACCCTTTAAGGGATGATTTTCCAAAAAAATTTATTAAAGTTAACTTTTATATATTACTATAAAGTTACATGAAAAATTTCATATTTATAACTCTAAAACTGACCAAGTCAGCTTGTATGAAAATGACTTCTAACCCCTATTTTTACCCTTAGGGGATGAATTTCCAAAAATCCGTTCTTAGCTGACGTCTCCTTAGCATAAACTATCTCCCTGCCAAATTTCATCATAATCGGTTCGGTAGTTTCTGAGATTTTTTGTTTAATCAGTGTATCTCTTTTCAATTTTAAATAAATAGATATATCAAATTAAAGCTAATTTTTTTCTATTTATTATAGTATATGGTTGCCTAATTAAATCCGGCCGCAAATAAGGGTTACCGGCTGTTATGTTGCGTCCACACGTATTAAGTAGATAAGTAGTTAAGTAAATTTTAACTAAAATTTAAGTGAATAATTTTAAGTGCGTGTCCACACGTAACAATTTAGTAAAGCTGTTAAGTAGATAAGTGCATTCAAAAATAAAGATGGAAGACCGAAAAGAACTCATGAATTCCATACTGAAATTTGTTATTAGTGAAACATTGAATGAAGTTAATAAGTTAAAAATAAAATACATACTTTGTTGTAGCCTTGGTCCAATTGGACCAATGAAAGTGCCACATATTGGTGTGCATATATACGACGTACTTAATTAATTTGGAGAAAGGATATTTTTTTTGTAAATAGCGCAGTTCAAAATAAGACGTGTAACTTTCATAATTAATGTTGTACTAATAAAAATGCGTCCTGATCGTTTTATTCGGAATTTGGATAATAAAATTATACTCGCTTTTCTAAGTAGAAATTACATGTACCCTAGTTGGTAGTGAGAGCGACCCTGCCTGCGAAGTGATTAGATTCCCGGGTTCGATTCCCGGCCGGGGCAGATATTTATGAGACAGTTAAATATTTGTACTCGGGTCATGGGTGTTATTGGGATGTGTTATATTATGTGTCATCTATGCCACCCGCAACACAGGTAAAAACCTACCGCGAGGGTGTGTATGTATAAGCGTATTACAAATAATCTAATTTTTTTTATGGAAATAGCCGGCAAACGAGCTGTCGATCCACCTGATGGTAAGTGGCTATCGCCGCCCATGAACATCAGCAACACCAAAGGCATCACCGATGCGTTGCCGGCCAAGAAAGAAAGAAGAAAAAGAAAGAAAGAACTGGCTCTCAAGCTCCCAGCCGGAACACGAGTCGTTTGGCGGCTGACTCATCAGACTCATGCTAGAGGGTGGTAGCTATCCAGGTGAACCCCTGGAGAAATAATAATAGTAATAATGGTATTAATTAACAATTAAAATCAATACTACTAATATAATCCCTCCGAGGGCCCTACCACCAGCGGGCCGGATTTAGTCGCGTTTTACGACACCCTTCCGGCGTGGGATTCGGGTTAGTATTCTAAGCCGCCCCAATACGGCTGTATTTAATTTTAACAAAAAATAACCGACCACAAATGAAGTACATCTAATAAAAAAAGAATCGTCGAAATCGGTTGGATATTGAGTTATTCGTCCATTTGTTACGCACATATACTTAATGCAAATTTAAGACTTATATGCTTTTGACATGGATGACATTGTCAGATCTCGATCAAATTTATATGGGACCACACGACAAGCACCAGCTTTCGATTAAAACAAAAATCATCAAAATCGGTTCACCCAGTCCAAAGTTCTGAGGTAACAAACATAAAAAAAATACAGTCGAATTGAGAACTTCCACCTTTTTTTGAAGTCGGTTAAAAATTGGAATAGTTAGCAGCGTGTAGGTACAGACAGCAAAGCATAAAAATAAAAATTTTGAAAAACCCCCCGTATCAGGCTACTGCAGCACCCTCTGGTGGCCTACCGCCATAAAACATATAATTATAAGCCCGCTCTTTAGTGATACCTTTTGAATGCAAAAAACTGCAATGAAATCGGCCCAGTAGTTTTCATAAAAACGGTAATATACATACATACAAACTAACAAACAAGCAACCTCTAACCCCTAATGCATATACCGCCTTCGTTTCGTTCCGTCCGTCGTGGGTAAAAATTAAAATGAAAAAAGGGATAGATACCCTATAGGAATAAAATAGGGCACAATGTATGCAGTATGAGTATTGGTTGAAATTATAATACATTTTAAGAATTAAATATTAAAATAATAAAAATAAATTAAAATATTCATATAATATCTTAAATTAAAATAAATCTTGCATGTCCTTTGGTTTACTAAAAACTATTGATCAACAACGCAAAGAAGTTTACGACTTCGTCGTGACCTACTTAATTACTTAACCATTTTAGTAAATTTTAAGTAAAAAGTGCCCGTCCAAACGTGTTAAGTGATAAGCCCCGCCCACCTACTTAACAGAAAAATAGAAAAATTTCTAAATTATTTGTTTACTTGTGTACTAAATTACTTATCTACTTATCTACTAAAATGTCCGTTCACACGTATTAATTCACTTAAAATTTACTTAAATTTTAGTTAACTACTTATCTACTTAATACGTGTGGACGGGACATTAAAGATTTGCAAGATTAGTGCGCTCATCTGTTTTTGCTAAAAACCTAATTTTTATGCATATTTATAATAAAATTAGGAGAATATATAATTACCAGGTTGCCTATTAAAATTTGGCCGTTAGTATTTTTAATTAAATTATTTTTAATTTATTTTTGGGAAAAAATTTCGTTCACTTGTTTTTTTAATAAAATCTCGTCTACATCACGGCCATTTGTACAAAGATTCTAAAAAATCACGGTTGCCGTCGCGCAACCGCCCGCACCTCTCCGCAGCCAGGTATAAACAGGTATGTACATTGTACTCTATGACTCAATGGTTATAAGAATTCAATCTCAAAATACTTTGGTTCTGGGGTGTGTCTGCTGAAAATTCTTATATTATCTAAGTTCAAAAATTAAAGCGGCGATTTTTAGTTTTTTTTTTTTATTTTAAGACGCTAAAGTTGAAAATGAAATAAAACTATGTATGGCAGTTTGGCATTGTTCTTTGACCTCGTGGCCCAGTGGCAACCAGCAATGCAACCCTTGCTTTCGTTGAACCTTCTCAGATTCATCTAAAAGTTACTAAAATTTCACATAGGTGGCGTTGTACACAAAAGTAAAACATCGACTGAAACACGCTGTTGAGATCCTATAGCATTTATATAAGATAAACACTTTGAAATTTTGGAACACGACCACACCCTAAACCGGGTGACTCTATCGCATTTTTGAAAAGGCGTTCTTTCTAACGTCCTTTACATTAGGCTTGGGCCTAACCGGTCACTACAGAGAGCGATCAATTTAGTTCATAATCCAAGGATGAACTAGTTCGCTCTATTAGTTCATTAGTTCTTTTTTGAAATAATTTAGTAAGAACAATAAATAAAGAAAAAAATATAATTATGATTATTGTAAGTTTTGTTTATTTTTATTTAAAAATACAAAGTATTACATGAAATTTTTACACGTCCATTTATGTAATATACATAATTTATGTATACATGAATAGAAGAGAAAAAAATTAATTTTAATTAAACTTACCGTAAAATAAGACATAAATGGTATTAGTATTCTGGTTGATAATTAGCCAGCAATACTTCAGTTGATGATTGTTATGATTTCATATGATTTGATAAAATTTCAACCATGGGGATTTGAAGTTGTTTAGTATCGATATCGAAATATTAAGGCGCGCACAGTAAAAGTAAATAACTCGGTTGGTCACATAGCGCCACTGTCTAGTAAAGTGGACGCTAACAGAAATATAAAAAGAACTAAGAGCGGGATTTTCAATGAACTAGTTCGCATAGTTCACCTAAAGGAGCGCTCTTCCCACCTAGGTCATTCGCGACCTACCCAAGACTACTTTACATTACATTACAAATTAGACCTTTGCAGCCTTTGCCAGTTAGTGATGGGAATTATTGCTACTTTTATTTATTTGACTTCACTATACTTATAGTAGTATAGTATAGTATCACGTCGTGAAATTAAATTATTAATTTTGTCACTGTTATATCACGCGTGATATATAAATAATAACGACTGTTATATTTTATTAGTGACGATGTGGTGACGATTATTTGCACAGTGAGTATAAACTACATTTTATTCCGTCTGTTACATATCGTAGTGATTGTGTCTTGATGATTCACTTATTTCCAATGACATTATATACAAGACATGCCAACACGGCGCTAGAAGTACGCCAGTCGAATGTGCATAAGTATAGCGATTTCAATTCATACAGTTGATAGCTGCCGTGAGTGAGGCCGTCTATAGTTTCACCAAAATGCCGAGTTGTTTTGAGATTTCGAAAAAATCATATCTCCAAATTGAATAAAAATGATGGATTACATACCATAGGTAAGTACATAAAACGTTATGTTAAATATTGGTACTAATATCGAATATTTCTTTTAACTTTTACTGACTGTTCCGTACTGAATTTGTTAGTGTGCTAAGTGTGCAAATGTGTGCCATTTGGTCATAGATCTCGTGACGCGCTGTGACGCGAGCGACCTCGAGCGACAAACACTAGCTGTCTTTTTCACTATTATTATGGTTTTAGTAGTGCCATCCCTTTTACATAATTTATCAATGTGTGATCGGTTTAATGAAACAAAAGATAAACGTGTGTGTGTTGAAGCTCGATCAGAACAGATTTTTTGGTTGATTTGTAAGGGCATAACGTATCTTTAGTTTTAATATCATTGCTTATTTCAGAGCTCAGTGCTCAGATTACCAGCGACGATTTGTTAACGTGTTTTTAAATTTTCAATGAACTTTCCCTCATACTTCGACATACTTTTTTTACCCATTATTTAAATTCACGTCGAAACATGTATGATGTGATAATACCTCTTTTGTACTTGTACGAAACTATACCTGTGACTATACATCTGATCCCACGCGTTCCTGGTAACTAATTTTTAACTAATAAGTTACTAAATTGTCTGTTTACACGTATTAATTTACTTATTTAGTAAAAATTTAGTAATCTATAATACTTTACTACTAATACGTGTAAATAGGACTTAAGTAAACATTACATTACGAGGAAAGTGAAATATACCGTATCATTAAAAGGAGGCAGATAGGTCATAAGCGCGCGCGTTGTGTGACTCAAAAAGTTCCCAATTGGGAACTCTTGTGATTAGTAGTCTGCGTCGAGCGCAATCACGAGCGTGGCGCATCGTAGGTTCATACGTCCTTACGAAAATAAATCAAAATGCCATCGTGTGTGTTTCGAAAGTGCACCAATTATGACTCCAAGGTCAACAAAACACAAGGAATCTCATACAATGACAAAATAAAAAGAGAGGACAGGCCCTAATTTGCGTATATATTTTTTCATTATACATGTATTGTGCAAATATGACCCGAAATACCAAAAATATATCTGTCTTCTTCTTACACGTTACAATATGGATTTGTAGAAAAAGTACAATGCATATAGCATATTTCAATTTTCTAGTAACATTTTAATAAAGTCTATGCAAGCCCCGCCTTGAAGCGATTTTCGGTTCGGACGACATTTTATGAAACGAACATACTAAGTAGTTCGGCTGTCATCTAACGCGTTGTTCGAAGTTTATTTTTAATTTTAATAGTGAATTTGTGTATTTTGCTACTTTTTATTGTGTATCTAAAGTGAACTAAGTAAAAACTAACATGGCAAAGTGTTGCATCAGAGGGTGCAATTCAAACTTTCGAAAAAATTACGAAGGATTATCATTCTTCAGGTTAGTTGTAATTTTCATGTGTATTTTGGGTTTATTAAGATTATATGTCTACATTAGGAATTCTGGACTGCGTTTTCCGCTATTATCTATAATTTCTGATAACTAATTTCAACATAAATAGATCAAGTAAATATTTGAAATGGTTACAAACACACCTAGCGTTGTACCGTACTTTTCGAGTTATCGATATTATATGCAACATTTATTTACATTAGTGATTAAATACTGTTTACCAAAATGTCGCTTTGCCAATGTATCGAAATTCAGAGCCATTGTCATATGTTTCTGGAAATAATATTTAAACATAATATTGCACATTATTATTACGAGTAGATAATAGCACAAACTATTAAAAGATTATTAATACTGCTCCTACTGAACTGAAGCCTCTTCCAATAATGGAAGTGTTTGCCCATAATCACCAAGCTGGGCAGGCAGGATTGTGATTGTAGTATTTGTAGTAAATGGTAGTTGTTACATAGAGGACGCTTCTGCCTGTTCTCCATTATATTCCCTTATTTGCCTCTTATGACACCTGGGGCAAAAAGAGGGATGGCGACAATTGTATTTTGTTCTGCTGTCACCACACAGCTGATAAGGATATAATTTTATATTTTTAATCAGTGATCTACAATACATGTGAACTTATTTTATCATGGATTTATAACATTATTTTATCGGTGCATGTATTTTTTTTAGATTTCCGAAGAATGAAGGACTTAAAAAGTTATGGACTGATGATATAGGAGGACCTGCAGGAGTAATATGAATATGCTCCAAGGATTAAGAAAAAAAACTGCGAATAGGACGTTGGATGTTGTTAGGCTAAAGGATGATGTGGTTCCCACTCTTTTTCAGTAAGTATACCTACATTTTTTATAATGTAGTAAAATGAATGCTTGTCTAGGCTCTTTGTTGTCTATACTTTTAAATGTTAATGTAGGTTATTATTCTTTTAGTTTATTTTACACATAATTATACTAAATTGTTGTCATATAAACTTTTGATTTCCATGTTTTATTGTGATAACTATACATTGCATATTCAGTGATAATCTAGCACAGTAATAGCTTAATAAGTAATAATATATGTTTTCTTGCAGCGTGTATGCCCATTAACATCAATAAACTTAATCTGATTTACATGGATCAACTGCCAACGACACCAACAAATATGGATGTAGACTTAACAGTTAATATAGGAGTCAGTACCATGGTGAGTATTTTCATCATATCATATAAAAAGAAATCAACTATCTGATGTATTAATGTACAAAAAAAATGATTTCAAATTAAAAATGCTGTTACAACAATTATTTATACAAAAAAATCTTTATCAGTTTAAAGCATTTTTATATCTCGTATGTATATGGAATAATCGCCTGGCCACACTTAATGATTATACTCTATATATAATTGTATATGGATATCCTAGTTAATACTTAATATATTGTAAATTACTTTCCAGGTTTTAGCAGCTAAATCTGAAGATAAAATTAAAAAATTAGGCAGACAAGTACAAGAACAGCGTAAGAAAATAAAGATGCTGAAGCAGAAAGTATCGACATATCAAATCAAAATTGACGAGTTGGGGAAACAAAATTTAATTTATAAAAATGAACCTGATAGGTATTATATGTACCTAATGGTGCCAGAAATACAGGCTTTGATCCTAGTTCAGGCATCAGACAGTTTTAAATACATGCAATTAAAATGTAACAACTAAAACTGTAACACTGTCAATAAACGATTATTTCATTTCATTTCATTTCATTTCAATGGTAACATTTTCAATAGCGTCAACAGTAAACATGAGAGTTCGTATGAATTACTTTTAATTAAATCAGTAATTATGACTTCTTTATTATCTTTTGTTCTACGATAGTTTTAAATTTTTTTAGATGAACAGCAAATGACGGCACCGTCCACCGTCTTTCGCAGTTCAAGCCTCGGAAGAAAAGGGTCCAAAGTGACTACGAGAAATACCTTAGGTTTATCTTTATAAATTAAATTATATTGTTCGCGCTTGCTACCAACATTACTCGGGACGAAGGAGGTGAGGCGGGGGCTCCAGCCCTTTGCCCGCGCCTATGAACGCCTGCCAACCAGGGACTCCTCTCCTCACGCGTATCGCCATCAGACTTAATAGCATTCTAGACCAATTACTATAAGCTGTATCTTTGTAATATGGTAATTGTTTGCAATAAATATTGTGAAGTTTAACCTTCTTTCTCTCATGTACATGCGTGTACATATATCATATATATTTTATTTCGCAAGAACCTTGAAGTGTACCCAGGATCTTAGGAGACCTATATTTGCGTTTGACAATCACCTTTTCCCTCCTGAATTGTTGAATGCTGAAACACTATGTTGGAACATTAGGTTGGATCTTGCTATTTTGAATACATAAAACAAAATTCTTTGCGAGATTTAGCCAGAAGTAAGTGTAAAACATAATTATAACGATTAAAAAACTTCTATTTCGGACTACCACAGAAAATAAATTATAGGTATTTTTGTCTTAAAATATTATATCGATATGTAAAAATACAACACTATTTTTATGGGTGGAGCATGGGCGGAGTCGACGCCATTTTAGAGACCTATTTGGCTTCAGATCACGTGACCTTAGGGCCTGTCCTCTCTTTTTATTTTGTCATTGATCTCATACCACATTTGAGTACGCTAAGATACTTAGATTATTTAGTCTATTTCAATTATTTTTCTAAACAATCTAATAACTCATGCAAAGACGCCATATTCAGATGAAGAAAGAGATAGCGATCTAGTTTTGACGCATGAGCGATAAAGAACGTAGCCTATATAGATTGACGCGAGCGACAAACACTAGCTGTCTTTTTCACTATTAAGGTTTTAGTAATGCCATCCTTTTTACATAATTTGCCAATGTACTAGTGATTGGTGTAGTGAAACAAAAGATAAACGTGTGTGTGTTATAGCTCGGTCGGAACAGATTTTTCGGTCGATTTGTAAGGGCATAACGTATCTGTATTTAGAACATCTTTGGTGTCACGACTATCACGAGTAACGACGTGACGTGATTACACGCTTCATATTAGCTTCACCTGTATGTTTGTTTGTTTATTTTTATGTAACTTCTCTTTGGACATGATTTTGACCCACTTCAAATGGTCAGATTTCTTTCAAACTTCGTAGACTTATCGAGGACCGATGACAATTCAATATTTAAAGAAAAAAAGAAAGAAAGAAAAACCTAATTATGTACACGCTTTAATTAGCTTTAAACGGTCAGATTTCTTTCAAACTTCGTAGACTTATCGAGGACCGATGACAATTCAATATTTAAAGAAAAAAAGAAAGAAAGAAAGAAGGAAAAACCTAATTACACGCTTTAATTAGCTTTAAACGGTCAGATTTCTTTCAAACTTCGTAGACTTATCGAGGACCGATAATAATTCAATATTTAAAGAAAAAAAAAATAAAGAAAGAAAAACCTAATTACACGCTTTAATTAGCTTTAAATGGTCAGATTTCTTTCAAAGTTCGTAGACTTATCGAGGACCGATGACGATTCAATTAACCCTTTAAGGGATGATTTTCCAAAAAATGCGTTAAAATTAGCTTTTGTTCATAACTATAAACTTACATAAAAAAAATCATATTTATAACTCTTATTACTTATACTCTTATACTTTAGTATTTTCACAAATTAAGTAAATACCCAATTTTTGGGTGTTTATAGGTGTTTACGGGTGTTTATTTCGTTTTTACCATCTCTACGCGACCGTTGCGTCCAGAAGCGTACTAACGCGCGAGCATTTGGGGTCGAATTTAGTCAGTAGGAAAGGAAAAATGGAGTTGAACGAAGCGGTCGTGTTGTGGTTAGCTTACCGTCGCTGGAAGAAACAAAAACGCAGGGAAAATATTCAAGTAAGGAGTAAGTTCGTAAGTATTTATTTATTTAAAGTTTATTGACCAAAAAATCATGGTACAATTGGCAAGATTAATGCTTAAATGCATTCTCTACCAGCCAGCTAACCATTAGGTCAAAGAGATATGCACGAACAGCAGTATTAACTATTGTTGGTAAATTAAAACGTAAAGCAACAAAACAAGCGTATAGATTCAAGTACACTAGATGCGTACACAACACATAAATCTACATGTAAACAAGTATATACTCAACTACATATGCATATAAATAAATAATAAGTATATTATTTTATGTATATAAATAACTAGCTGTTGCCCGCAGCTTCGCACGCGGAAATTATGTATAATTTTTTTACACCTTGGTTCACGTTACTGAAGTTTTAGGAAGGATCCCTAATTTTTTTTAAATAATCAATATAGCCTATGTTACTCAGGAATAATGTAGCATTCTAATGGCGAAAGAATTTTTAAAATCGGTTCAGGAGTTTTTGAGTTTATTCGTTGCAAACATACAAAAATACAAAGGTTTCCTCTTTATAATATTAGTATAGATATACATACCTTATTGCGGCAAAAATTTAACCAAAGACAAATGAGTATTTAATTACCGCCTCTCTAGAGCAAGACGTTATATTGTTTTGGTATCCTGGTGAACAAACGGCGAATATTTCACAAACCACTCAATAATAAATATTAAATTTGCGCAAAACATAATCTCATCAAAAACATAAAATGAAATGTGAAATGAGAGCCTTATTTTTAAAAAAAGGATTGAGATCTAAACGGGTGCCAAGTTTTGTGTAGAAAAGCCTAAAATTTTAGTGACAAGAACATGTAATTCAACTAGATGTTTTTATTAATAGATACGTTATGCCCTTACAAATCAACCAAAAAATCTGTTCCGACCGAGCTACAACACACACACGTATATGCATAATCGTATTACTTACTACAACTAAGAAACTTACATTGTAATTGGTTGTTACTTGTCGACTACAAATAGTTTTGAAGTTCTGCTACTCACCGTTAGATGGCAAAATTCTAGTCTTAACGTCCAGTAATAAGGTTGACATTGAATTACAGTTTGAGCAATACAATGTCAACCATATGGAAAATAATTAAATAATTCCACCTACTGAACGCTAGATGGCGCAACTAGAATCTTGAATGTGAAGGAACCTTATAAGTATTGAGATAAGTTACATTTTTGGTTAACAACTTCATCCATTCATGGTTTTGGTTTAGAGTTGTGCGTGGTGCTTTTGCCGCGTTATCGACAATTATCGATATTTATATCGAAACTGTTATTGTCAGGCTGCGGGCACGAGATCTGCGACGGGCAGTCGGGTCGATCAGTCGCGCTAAAGTAGTGTTGTGAAGAATGACAATATTATGATCTGTTTATTTATATTTTTGAAATTTACTTTTATTGTTGAAGCGATGACGTAAAGCGACTTTCGGAAAGCGTTTGTAACAGACCTACTTCAAATAAAAACTTATTTTATTTATTAATAATGGGTCAAAAAGTGACGCTTGGTTTTCATACAGATGGAGGTACTGCGTTATCTATTCCGTTATGTGAAACATGAGTTTACGTCGAACAGAATCATTGAAGCCTAGTTTTCTGATGAGAGCTGGATTATTAGTACCAAGAAATGGTGTTCATCCAATAAATCAAGGAAGAAGTAGTTTGGGAAAATTTTCTACTCTTTATAACAAAGGTGTCATTCAAAAAAATATATAACTACGAGAATAAGTATCAAAATATTTTGTTTATATTTTGGAGAATATTTTTATGGTGTAAATTTTTACTGTTTCGTGCCCGGTCCCATAGAATGCCATATTGTTGATTCCATCGCTCCATATCGCCGCCGCCCCGCAACCGCCATCGCGCCGCCCGTCGCAAATCTCGTGCCCGCAGCCTCAGTCTGACATTACAAGGCGTAGACCCGTCAAGTTGGTACTTAAAGTTCTTGTGTTTGTACTGCCTATGTGAACACTTGTTAAATTTTTAAAACATAAAAATGGAGCGTCAGAATATACGTGAACTTAACTCATTATTCTGGCAGCTTCAAGGTGCTTCAGGCTTAAAGCAAAATGGCCCACGGAATGTGTCTGGGAGTATTGACAACTTATTTCTAACTATATTATCTAGAACATACGTGAAAATCAGCCATGAGAAAATACGTGAACTTAGTAATGATTTTTTGTACCTTGATCACCTGATACCTGCAAATTGGCCGTTTTTCCAAGCTAGCAAGTAGGCATACGATCATAGTACATACTAACACTACTCAATCGTCCACATTTCATCCGTCAGAAAATAAGTGATATCTGGCGGCCCTGGGCTCTCCACCTATAAAATTATTGAACTCTATATAAATAATTCCATAAATTCAAATAAATTATCATTAGATAGATACTTCATGTAGCCATTTCTTACATGCGACGCGAGATGCGTGCGGCGGGCGCGGCGGCCGGAGTCAGTCAAAGTGAGTCGACAAAAATCGAATCGTTGATCGTAAAGATCCATACACTGTCGAATCATCGTTACGATATTCATGATTGCATGTTTTTTGTTGCGATCTCTGATATCTAAGTAAATCGTTAACGACATACACTCGATATTAATCGTACCGTCAATGGGCCCCTTTAGGTTGATTTTTGTTACTGTTCTAAAATTTGGTTCATTGATTGCTAACTAATGAAAGAAAAGAAACACGAAGGCGAGATCTCTTCACAGGATTAGTTTACTATGAAACGTTTCTCCTAATGCGTTGTCAAAAGCATCGTGGCATGGCAACACTATCGGCATTTCGGATACTTAATCTGTCCATGCCGTAAAGTCAAATTTGACGTTAGCGGTTAGACGTCAAACTCAAATCAATGAAATACAAGACGCTGGAAATACTTTGTTAATTGTTTAAAATCAAATACCTACTTAGGTATCATTAAATATAATTAAATTCTGAGAGTGCTGGTACTGCTCGTTTACCAGTAGGCGGATATAATAATATTTATCAAATCTCTTTATTACGATTAGTGAAACGTGTTTATTTAATATATATGTTGTTTCTTTAAAATTAATTTTTTGTTTACAATGCCTGCGTATACCTGGTATGTTTTAGTGAATTTAGAGTATTACTTGATATATTATACCCTCAGATTAAAGACCTTTTCTTTAATCTGAGATTATAGCATAAATTGGCGAAAATTTGGTCATTAAGTCTTTATAAATTTCCCTCCAGGACCTCCATTAAAAAACCAACACGGAATGATAAAAAAATACCAAGTATAGAAGTATGTAACCACCCATTAAAATCTGAGATATCTTCCATGGTAAGTACTGATATGAAATACACAATACAATGAATCATTTCTTTACATCTTAGTTATTTATTGGTTGGAGGGTAGGTTTTTCTGCTTACCCTTTTTTTTCTATAGATATAGCCGGCAAACGTGCTGACGATCCACCTGATGGTAAGTGGCTATCGCCGCCCATGAACATCAGCAACACCAAAGGCATCACTAATGCGTTGCCGGCCAAGAAAGAAAGAAGAAAAAGAAAGAAAGAACTGGCTCTCAAGCCCCCAGCCGGAACACGACGAGTCGTTTGGCGGCTGACTCATGCTTGAGGGTGGTAGCTATCCAGGCGAACCACTGGAGAAATAATAATAGTAATAATGGTATTAATTAACAATTAAAATCAATACTACCAATATAATCCCTCCGAGGGCTCTACCACCAGCGAGCCGGATTTAGTCGCCCTTTACGATACCCTTCCGGCGTGGAATTGGGGTTAGTATTCTAAGCCGCCCCAATACGGCTGAAATAGGCTATTAGGCTCTTAGGGCGGCTCTTTAGGGCTATGGCCTTGAGTATGGCTTTAGAAACTGCTTTTTAGTTGCCCACCATAGGCTCAGGACCCATGGTAAGCACCTTGGCCCCTCTCCTTGCCAGCCTTCTCGTTCCCACCTAAACCTCTATGCCCAGGTACTATAGACGGGCAATCCACCCACCCGAGTTTAAACTCGATGGGTAAAAACCCAGGTGTTTTGGGTGTTTGGATTTAAACCCGATAAACATCCAAATTTTTGGGTGGATGGTGGTGGGTACTACTGGACCAAATGAGTTGAAGTTTGCATGTTAACTGCTAAAAAACCCCATTTTCATGGTCATGGCACCTCAGTTCCAGAATATTCCTCTTAACATCTCCAAAAGCATTGGGATCCTTCGTGTCAACATCTCGAATGAAGTGCAGTTTCAGGACCACTTGGTTAGTAAGGCCAGACTAGCTGCAAGGAAATTGGGAGTGCTCAATAGAGTAAGCAGTAGTTCACACCTAAGCACAGGTTGATGCTCTATAAGGCACCAATTCGACCACACATGGAGTACTGCTCCCATCTTTGGGCTGGAGCCCCAGCTGGCCAAGTGGACATGTTTGACCGAATCCAACAAAGAGCCATACGTCTCGTCGACAATTCCAAGCTTACAGACGGATTAGATTCGCTTGAGTTGAGGAGAGACATAGGCTCCCTATTCATATTCTACCATCTGTACAACGGGGAATGTTCTGATGAACTGTTCGGTTTACCAGGTTCCATCAACACCACCTGGATACCTGGCGTTCGTCCACTGTTCGGTTTTCACGCAATTTCCTACCACGGACGTGTAAACTTGGACGTGGAACGAACTTCCTGCATCGGTTTTCCCACTAAGCTATGACATGGGGTCCTTCAAGAAGCGGGTCTATTGTTTTTTTCGTGGCCAGCAACGCTGGATGAATTTCCAAAAAAAAACTATTACAGTTATTTTTTTGTATATATGTATAAGCTTATACTATATTAATTTTCACATTTTTAAGTCCAAAAATGACATAGTTCCTTAAATATTTACAACCCCTTAGTTTTATCCCTCAGGGGATGAATTTCGAGAAAACCGTGATTCAGTTATTTTTTGTGTCTAACTATAAGCTCATGTACCGGGTGTTACAAAACTACCCGTAAAGCCGAAAGGAGGTTAAATGGGGCCTTATACGAGTCCATTTACAATATTTAAGAACCTTAGTAACGCTGTATAAAATACCCCAAAAAATTAAAAAAAATATTATTTTCACTGATGTGCAAACCCTATTTCAGTAAAATTAAAGAGTAAACTACGCAGACAATACCTACATTTCTACCTAATTCGCGGAAAGACAAAAAATTTAAAAGACCTAACCTAACGAAACAACCTAAACGAACACTTACTTTTTCATAATAAACGTCAAGTTTACAGAAACGGCTCAAAGTGTGCTCCGCTTTACTCAATACACAACCTCGCTCATCGGCATATGGCTTGTGTGGCATTTGCACCATCGTTATTTATGCGAAAACCGATCTAACACGCTGTTCCATCTCGGCAACCGTGGGACAATCGTAGGAATACACTCTGTCCTTCACATAACCCCGCAAAAAGAAGTCCAAGGGTGTGAAGTCCGGAGAACGAGTAGGCCATAGCACCGGTCCCCCGCGGCCGATCCATCCTAGCGGAAAACAACGTTTAGATGTTCTCGTACGTTGCGATCAAAATGTGCCGGAGCTCTATCATGCTGAAACACCATGTTTCTTTGGTTCTCAATGTAATCCCAGTCAGACACAGCAAAGCCGTCAATCGCCGCTTCGAATTCCGTTTGTAAAAACGTTAGATAGTGGTAGCACCGTTCAGACGTGATGGGATAATGATGGGACCGATGACATGCCCGTCATAAAGGCCAGTCCACATTCAGCCGCCACTGGTGTTGGAATCTGCCCTGCCGTGAAGCATATGGATTCACGCGAGCCCAAACGTGATCGTTTTGCATATTTGAAAGTCCTGACCTCGTGAATGTTGCCTCGTCCGTCCAAAGAACATAGTTTACGTAATTAGGGTTTTCCTCTAACTGTCTGAGGTACCACTCGCAGCGGTTCGTCCTGGGTGCAAAATCGAAGGGTATCAGCTCCTGTGTACGGCGAATACGGCGATAGTGATAAGGGTGACGATTGTCGTCACGAATAATTCGCCAAACTGCAACATGGTTTATACAGAATCTTGTTATGGCTTGCCTCGTACTTCGTACTCTTCTGCAAAATGCTCTAACACTAATTCAGCCTGCCTGGCGTTGACTGTGCTTGGACGTCCACTTCCAGTAGACCGATGAAAAGAGCAGGTGAAATGTAGTCTTGACGTGTTCAGAAAACACTGGTACGAAGGCAGCCGTCGCTGTTCAGTGGGGGGGGGGTCTACCATCGATAAATCGTTGCCAATAGAGTTCGCGAGCACGATTTAAATTGCTATCTTCATGGCCTACGCATAACATCATATCGTAATCCGAGTTAGAAACCATCGTTATTTTTGAAAAAAATGTTGGAAAAAACTCGAAACAGTTGTAGGATATAGATTAGAAGATTTGAACTTGACAACATATTTTTTTCCAACTTGACATTTTTTGAAGCCAGTACTTGAGTATGACCAGTGGCGGATTAAATGTCGACGGCGCCCTAGGCAAGGAGTTTATCGGCGCCCCTTGCTCTTTGTTATGGAGTTGTTTTTTTTCGAATGCACAGTTGCTGTTGACTCTAGCGGTCTTTACAGCTCCAAGCGATCAGATGGGTGAGCTTGGAAAGGCTCAGCCGAGAAGACAAAGCGAGAAGGGAGGACGAGCTCTCCCTCTACGAAAAATAGGGGATGCAAACGACCTAAGGGAGGTGCCCTTAAATTTTTAATTTTGAAAATTTTCGTCTTGCTACGGAGCGACATTTTACTCTTCTTGCTTATCATGGGATAGAGTCACCTTAGAAAGCAGCCTGGTTTCTTGCCTTTTTGATGTGCTCTTTGAATGACGGTCGGGGGTCTGGTGCCGCGACAACTCTTGAGTCTAGAGTGACGCCGAGATATTCGACAGATTTCGCCCAAGAAATGGTTGAATAATGAAACAGGGCGGATCATTTATCTATGGGTGGATCTGTTGAAGTTGAACTGATCTTTTTCGGGATTAAACTCTATTCTTCATTTCCTAAACTGCTCACTTATGGCGGTGTTTGCGGCTTGGAGGGTTGAAGTGATGCTGGCAGGTATAGGGTGAGATTGGCTGGCAGGTGTATTTGGATGTCTAGTAATGTCTCTAGTTTATAAAGTATAGAGTAAAGGGGAAAGGGCAGATTCATAAGGATCTACGGCCGTTATTGTGTGGATAGAAAAACGTGAGTCCTCACCTCTGTATCGGAACTTGTGATTCGTTAAAAAGTCTCGTATGATTTGCACCTATCTGGCACTCCCATTTGGTAAAGCTTATATATTAAGCAGCTGTGCCAGACAGTCGAACGCTTTGGTTACGTCAAAGAAGAGGGCTTTGGTGCCTCTGGTAGGCCTTTTGTAACTGAGGCTGGTTAGGATGTGCTCCGTTATGCGGTGCACCTGTTGTACACAATAGTGATTGATTCTGAAGCCGAATTGATCCTTTATTAGGAAAATCTTGCATAGGGCGACTACCTTGATACGGCTGAGAAGTATCTTTTCGTGGATTTTTCCGAACGTGTTAAGGAAACTGATAGCTCGGAGGCGGATTCTTGAGTTTGCCGAGCTTATGAATGCCTATCACATCTGCCTCTTTCCAGGCGTCTGGGAAGATACAGTTTGACAGTAGAGCAATTAACAATAGTGTATGTAATAGTGTCCATAGCGTGATTTTGACAGGAATCGAACGATGTAGCTGTAATCTTGTCGACGAGCGTGGTCCAAAGGTTTTAGAAAAAGTAAGCATAATTTTTTTGAAGTAGGTACTTAGTTAATTTTCTCGTCAAAAAATTCGGTCCGTGCGCGCTCTTTTGTAAAGAAGCGCCCCTAGGCATGTGCCTAGTTTGCCTTAAGGATAATCCGCCACTGAGTATGACATCCTTGTACTCGTATTGAGGAGGTGGCTAACATTTATGAATGAAAACTAGAAAATCTATTAAAGTAGACAATTATTAGGTAAAATAGGTACGTAGGCCTTTCTGTTAAATAATCTGGTTCCCTGACATGACAGCTTACTAGGGTTGACAAAATTTTTGGCTTTGATAATTTTATTAATTATATTTTTACGGGGTATTTTGTAACACGTTGTATAAATCTTCACCCTTTTAATTTCAAAACTTCCAAGTTTCCATACTAACTTGCAACCCCTTAGTTAACCCTTTAGGGGATGATTTTTCAAAAAAACGCAATACTTCTTACGAACTTAACTTTTACTCCTACGTACTTTACGATACTTAAATTTTCATGTTTTTTCATGTTTTTGAAGTTTAAAACGTGGAACTTAGTAGTTCCATCCCCTAAATTAACCCTTTAGGAATCATTTTCCAAAAAAAATATTAAAATTAGCTTTTGTTCATAACTATAAACTTACATAAAAAAAATCATATAACTAAAACTGATGAAGTTAGTTTGTATGAGAGTGAATTCCAACCCTTATTTTTATTCCTTAGGGGATGAATTTTCGGAAATCCGGTAGCCTATGACATTCACAAATAATGTGGCTTTCTATTTTTAAGAGTTTTTAAATAAAAGTTCATAAGTATTATATTTTCACAAATTAAGTAAAAACCCAATTTTTTGGGTGTTTACGGGTGTTTATTGGGTTTTTACCAAAGCACCGGGAACCCGGTGCTTTGCCCATCTCTTTTGTAACGACATAAATGGTGTGTATCCATCCTAAGTTGACCTTGTTGTTGAAGCCAATTAGGCCAAATAAGCAAATTAATCGAAGCCAGGACAAGCTTTGAATTGAATTGCTCAGACTGTAGAGCCAATAAGGCTGTCCGAGAGTATCGTGATCCTTTTTTTATATATTTCTTTTCTAGGTTTTTTTTATCTTACTTTACTTAATGACATACATTTTATAATGGCGTAAAATTTATGTCATTAAGTATTTTCAGAATGGAATTTTGAATAAGAACGTTATTAGTTAGGTATAAGAATTTCCCTAAACTCCACTTACACAGTAAAGTCATTCCTAATTTACTTGGTTGTTAAAATAAGTTTTGCAAAATACCTTTCTATAAATATATTTTGAAATATTTCAGAAAATAAGTTCAAACAAAAAATTTGTTGAAAACCTTCAAAAATGGAGCTCACCGTTTGAAGAGTTAGATCCTTTATTGAGATTTGAACAAATGAATATGGATGAGGTCAGTATTAAATTACATTAAATAATTTTATTGAGTAAAATTTGACATTTTAAGTTAATTATACAATGTATTTTTTTTAATCTTGCAGGAGCTTATTCCAGTAAAAGAAGAGCATGACTTTGTAAACTATATAAAAGCTTGGAATTCGAAACGCACACTCATACTCAACAAGTATACTACTGGGGAGAAATTAACTATTATTAGCAGTTTTTTACCAGGAGGGGAGAAAAGTATGTAAATAAATAACATGAAGATAAATCGACTACCTACTACTGAAAAAGGATAAATATACTAACCTGTTGTTTGCTTTTTTATTTTTTGTTGTTTTATTTTAAGTTAGTTCATTTTCAGCCCTAATAAGGCAAGTGTCTAATTTAAATGAGAAGGTGAAACACAGATTAGAGCAATTGGATGATTTTGATGAGTCTGCTATTAGAAAGACTATGGGACTCAGTCAGCAGGAATTTGTAACAAAAATTCATATGCTCGATGATGAAATAAAAAAGGTAGTATGAATCATTGAAGTATTATTACTAGCGCATAGAACCGACACCGCGAACACCATGTATGCCCCAATGCATTGGCGCCACGTGGCTTCAATCTTCAATGGATTCGTTTGATTTTAAAAGAAGAACGGGAGCTCAATCGAACCTCTCGGGCGGGACACATTTTGTTCGAGATGACTGTTCTATGTCATTATACTTCAATGGTATGAATAATTTTTATGTATCTGGTTTGCACAAAAGTAATGAGACGCTACAAAACTCTATACATTTCCTTTCTCAAATTAATTGCTTTCGATAATATTTTAGTATGTTGTAGATCATTCCAGGTACTTCTGATGTGAGGGAATATAAAGCCGCCCTCGCGATCGGTTTAGTCTGTTTGAAGAAAAATGGACAAGCCTATCCTTATAAAACAAAATATGAAAATTGGCCGTATTTAAAATGTATTATTTAAAAAGTGCATGCATATGAATACGTAAATTAAAAAAATGTAAATAATCCTTACTTATAATAAGAAAAATAAATTGTAATTAATAATTACAGGCCTGGGAGACTGAACAAAGAGTGAGAGCATTTAAAATTGGAATACAGTGTTCAAAATTACTGTCTGATATAAGTGTGATGCAGTTTTATCCCAGCAAGTTTGTCCTAATTTGTGATGTACTGGACAACTTTGGTAACTTGGTATATGATCGTTTGAAAAACAAAAGTTTTGGGTAAGTTTGTTTTTATGTGTTCCACAGACTCCAGACTTTATAATGGTCAACTATTAGTTTAATATTAAGCTATTATTTTACCTAAGTTAAAGCATTTAAATTAAGTCACATTTTATTACACTAGATTATATTATATAGACTATGGTGGAGATTATGTTAGACGTAATTGCTGGACCTAACGCCCCAACTCAGAGTCACTAACGGTTACTTTAATCGCTCCTTAGTAAATAATCACCATACAAATTTTGTACTAAGGAGCGATTTAAGTAACCGTTAGTGACTCTGAGTTTTGGCGTTAGTCACTTAAACAAGCCGAGATTAATAACTGAGATTTATGTTGCCAACCTGACAATATTGGAATCTTAAAAGTTTTACATTATCAGTTACCTATTGATTTTTCTTCATACTAATTTTCTGATACAGGAATATAGAGATTAAAAGCATCCAAGATATAGACCCAAACGAGGTTCCAGAAGCAGCAAGGGAAACTTGCCAGAATTGGATGTTCAAAATGGCATCCATCAGGGAGTTGCTACCTCGGCTGTATATGGAGATGTCGCTGCTGAAATGTTACGCGTTTATATGTAAAGATGAGATCGAACCAACTATTGCTAGACTCACAACAATGGTCAGGGGTATCGGGAACCCGCTGGTTGCTATCTACTTACGAGTATATTTGTGTAATGTCGCTGCCAAACTATTAGGCAAGGAGAGTGAAAAGTATTTTTACGAAAACCTAAAAGAATTTCTGGATGAATATCCACAGGTAATTTTGATAACTTAATTTTTTCCTGCAAAGAGCTGGATATATATGTTGTAAATATTAAGTTGGTTGATAGT
This sequence comes from Thymelicus lineola, assembly GCA_963932265.1. Taxonomy (NCBI): domain Eukaryota; kingdom Metazoa; phylum Arthropoda; class Insecta; order Lepidoptera; family Hesperiidae; genus Thymelicus; species Thymelicus lineola. The sequence continues at coordinate 9,434,872 of OZ010686.1, forward strand.
TGATATGCATACTTACATACGAGGCGATGGTGAAGACATCTATACAAAATAAAATAAAAATATGTTCCATTACCGTTTCAATTTGTGTTACCAGTATAGAGTTTATGTATTTTTTTTTATTTTAGGTATTCCATCCCATGCTTATAAAAAAATATAGCACACAGCTACTGACACTTGATCAGTATTTGAGTCTTTATGTGCCAGCAATAGATTGGCTGCTTTATGGCACTCTGAATTCCAGCAAATGTAAAATAACGCTTTTAGAAGAATTCTTGGCCATATGCGAACAAATGGAAAACAAGTAAGTAACATTTAAATTTTAATTTCAAGTTACAATAAATTTAAATGCTAACTTATAACGCATCGCAATAAGATTTTATATCAGGCATGCGGGTGATACGTACCTACATACTATACAAATTACAATAAAATTGTCAATTTCTGCCCTTGTCCAAGATTAAATATATAGCTGAAGTGAGCAGAAATTTATATTCTGCAGTTGGCTCTCTTCAGAGACTAAAAAATGTGCTGCCCATTCCGACTAAAATTTTGCTAGCTCAGTCCCTACTTCTTCCAATACTTGACTACGCCGATCTACCTTGACATCACCAAAGAGCAGCTGAATAAGCTTGAGCGCCTTCAAAACCTATGCATAAGATTCATATTTGGCCTGCGGAAATATGATCACGTATCTGAATTTCGCACTAAGCTCAAGTGGCTCCCTATACGCCTTCGCAGGAATGCTCATATTATCTCATTATCTCTCTAACTAATCAGTTTCTCTCCTTACTCCCTTCCCTCTTCTTAATCTTGTCATCCATATTTATGATATTATTATTTTAAATAATATTTGTAATTTCCTCCATATTATTCGTGCACCTTACCTCATTTAATATTACTCTAATCAGCTCTCCACATCTTAAGGTAGTCTGGAAGAGATCGCTGTGTAGCGATAAGACCGCCTTTTGTACCTCATATGTCTGCCTTACTTGTTTACTTGTTGTTGTATTATTTTATTTGGTGTACAATAAAGAGTTAAATAAATAAATAAATCCGAAAGTTTTCATATAAAAGCATACATAGTAATTTTATTTTAACTCATTCTCTTTACAGTGAACTATTCCTGTGCTGCGTCGTATCGGCGTTCGATTCGGAGAGTGTAATAAAAAAATCAACGGAGATTTTGGGCATGATTCAAAAATCTGCCGATAAAATGGGTAAACTATTCAATAGTAAAATTATAATAGAAAGTGAATATAAAATTTTTGTATTTATACCTACAAAATTAAAAAGCATATTTATAAAAAAGTATTGCTCATTCCAGTTTGTACACGCTAGCTTTATACTTGCCGGCCACTGAACAATGACCATGTTTGCAGTAATGTTGAACCATGTGCTGGCGTCTCTCGGGGAACACCTGTGCAACGCCAACAGCTACCGCCAGCTCTCCTCGGAGGCGTTGAGCCAGACCTGGTGGAAGATTGCCAGCAACATGAAGTCTACTGCAGAGTTTCTTCAAGTCTTGGAACCATGGCTGCAGTTTATTTGTACACAATTATCGGTATGTGTCATAAATGATATGAACATAACACCGCTTGTCATTTACATTACCTACCGTGCGCAAGTTCTGCTTCGTATGTAGTATCGACCCGTAAGACCCGTTCATTTGATTCGTTGACCGTACGTTTCGATACGCATAGTTACTAGTTGTGTATGTCGCAGGGAAATGATAAAAACAAATCCTTCAAGGGATTTTATTTTTCAGTTGTTATCATTTCACTGCGACATGTATCACTTTCCTACATACTGTATCATATCCCTGCATTATTTTTACTGCCATGTGAATGCTTTCACTTTGCAGTCAAATTAACTTGATTATCCGAGACTTAAACTGGTCTGTGTTTTTAGACGCAACACATCAACATCATCCTCCGAGGGACAATCCGGTACTTGATCAAATCCCGTAAACCCGTTGACGACTTCTCTGGACAGATACAAGCTGTTGTTAAAAGAATGCTTAAATCAATCCCGGATGTGGAAGAGTTATTTTTGATGGTAAGATTAAAATATAATACACACTAGGCCTCCTTAATTTTCGGGAGGGCCCTGTAACTTCCAGTTGGCTGTTATGCTTTGAATCTATCCTTCGTAATCGAAGACTACCCACTCCTACTGATTTTGGTGTGACGGAAGAAAATAACACTTATAAATAATTGATAATAATATGGAATAATTCACTAAGTCATTTTCCATGCTTTTATGACGAGTAAAAAGTTGTTGAGACAAAGATTTTAAAAAGTTGTCAAATTAATTTATCTTTTTACACCGAACGAAAATCTTTGACCCTTGTGTCGAAATGGTTACCATGCCGGGCTGCCGTGCGGTGGGCCAGCGAGGCATAAATTTGAATGTGAGTTTGAATTTCGGTTCTCGGTCTGGGTATCTGAATTCAAAAAAATCCTTTTTTAAATGCAAACTCTTTAAAAGTCATTCTACGCCTAGGGGGTAATCTGTGTTCAACTCCAATGCCTACTGTGAGAGGGAGAGAAGTGTGTTCTTGTGTGTGTTGAGACAAGGAATAATTATCTATAGGATAGGTATACATATATAAAACACAAAAAAAAAATGTTTCTCCGGATGTCCTTTATAGACTCTGAATCTATCCAAAATGGTTTCATTTAAAAGGCAATAATCCGAAGGTTGTTGAGGCTACTAAAACAATGCATTAGGCAATTCGATCCATTGAGAAAGTCGATTTTCCCCTTTTCCCACACAACAATGAAGATAACATGTAAAAATGGCGCATCAACGTCAACGTTAACACAAATACACTTATTTGTCATTCTCATCAGAATTCTTTTAGCGTAGTGAAACACGCTGGGTATCCACTATATTTATAAGTCAATGAAATTAAACTATAGATACGTTATGCCCTTACAAATCAACCAAAAAGTCTGTTCCGACCGAGCTACAACACACACACGTTTATCTTTTGTTTCACTACATCAATCACTAATTTACATTGGTAAATTATGTAAAAGGGATGGCACTACTAAAACCATGATAGTGAAAAAGACAGTTAGACGGCCTCACTCAGAGGCAGCTATCAACTGTTTGAATTAAAATCGCTACACTTGTCTAAATTCGACTGACATAATTTCAGCGCCATCTTGGCATATCTTGTATATAATATCATTGTTAATATCCAGAGATTCACAAAATGTATACATTTCCTGTAGGACGCGTTCATGCCGCTAGTGGAGCTGGTGCAGGGGTCGGGGCGCACGGCGATGGCGCGCGGCGTGCTGGCCGTGTTCTTCGAGCGGTACGGCGCCGCGCACGTCGACGACCACATCGTCAGCGCCAGCCTCATGCGCCTCTGCTGCATCCTGCATGACTCTATCAAGTGAGCGAGGGGTTTATAATGACAGCGTGTTTGAATTGAATCGTCATAGGTGTACCTACTTGTGTTCGCAAAATTGAAATAATGCGTTAACAAGGAATCTGAGGGTTGACCCTACCTATTAGGCCAAAAAATTCTGATTCGCCCCTCCCCAGTGCCGGATTAACCATGTAGCAAGAGTAGCAATTGCTACGGGCCCCACGCGAAAGGGGGTCCCGCATTTTTTAGACTTATACTAAAGAACCACTTGATACAGTTATACTTAAGAACCCATAGTAGATCAAGGGCTCTTTGAAAGAATTTGCTACGGGCCCCGCGCTTGCTTAATCCGGCACTGCCCCTCCCCTCCTCGGGTCAGAAGCTGAGTACGCCTATGCGTTAGACATGGGTTTGATGGGTCGAAGACTAAACCACTTTTATGCCTACTCGTAGCACCAAACACAACCAACACTCTAAAAATAACACTATCTGACACAGAAATTGAATAAGCCCGGAAGCTTAACCTTCGTAATATTCGTATACCTGCCCTTGTAGAACAGTTTCTCTATATACAGAGTATTGATTTATTTATATTGTTGCAGTGCTGTTACCGTTGAAGATGAGAGTAAAGTGGTTGCCGATCTGATAAACAAGTTTGTGCAAGCCGTCAAGTACCACGACGACCCGGAGCAGCAGTTGACGTTCTACGTGGAGTGCCGCGCCGCCTTCATCAAACTAGATGCAGTGCTTGTCACCTTGGTGCATGTAAGTAAATAAATAAATAACGCTTCACACTCATAGCCCCACACTAGGATTACCTGTGTTGTGGGTGCCATGGACAACACATAGACACTCGCACCCAGACCGATAACAGAAATTCAAACTCATCATTCAAATTTCCGCCTCGCTGGAAATCGAACCCAGGACCCTTGGCGCGGCGATCTGGCATGGGAACAATTGCGCCACACAGGTCGTCAATGTTAAGTCGTCAAGTATGTTATAATGTTGTAGTTTCTTAGGATCCCGCAGACTGCAGACTTTAAACCGGCCGATAGTTTGATCGGGTTCGTTTGTGCGCAACTACATACCTCCCTATACTAATTACGAACCCGATCGAACTATCGGCTGATTTAAAATCTGCAGTTTGCGGGAACTCTTATTGTGGTATGTATTGTATAGTAGACCTTACTTGTAACTTTGCTAAACATTTGTTACAAGCAAGAATTACTATACAATACATATATTTGTATTATACAAATTCTTTGCAGCTTAGAATTTTTAAATCTTCTATCTAATCTAGCAATTATTCTATTATATCTAGCAATAAAACGCTAAACGCTTACATACTTATACCTCCACAATAGGTTTTTTACCTGTGTCGCGGGTGGCATGGAGGATACATAATATATGTATATAACACCCATGACCCGAGTACAAATATTTATCTGTCACTTAAATATCTGCCCCGGCCGAGAATCAAACGTGGGACCCCTCGCTTCGCAGGCAGGTTCGCTACCAAGTAGGCTACAGAGTATACGAGAGAAAACAATTAGGTATATGTATTAAATCTGTATAAAATTCTCGTGTCACAATGTTAGTTACCATACTCCTCCGAAACGGCTTGACCGATTTTTATGAAATTTTATATGCATATTCAGTAGGTCTGAGAATCGGCTACTATCTATTTTTCATACCCCTAAGTGATAAGGGTTGTCCACCCCTAACATTTTATTTTTATTTTTTGGATGAATTTTTTTTTTTTTATAATGTGCCATTAAAAATACATACAACCCTAAATTTTCACCCTTCTTTCACACCAAACCCTATTTTTTTATATGATTGCGATACAAAGTTCGCACGGTCAGCTAGTAATTATATAAATCCGTTCAATTTTACTATCTTCTTCTTCTTTATTATCTTCCAAATCATTGAATGAATTGAATCATTACATGTATGAATACATATTACATGTATGTATCTTGCATGTATGTATCTATACATACGCGCGAAAAACATAACTCTTTCTGGCAGTCGGGTAAAAGTCGTAGCTGACTTATACGACACCGCTCCCATCCAACCGAAGTACATATGAGAATTCAAATATAAACTTAAAATCGTGCTCTGTAGGTACAACTATTGAGTGGCAAGGTTGCGGTTAGCTTGCTTCCCGCGCGCGGGCTGCTAAATTTTGTTGTTACTGTAAAGTGCACCTACAGAGCACGATTTTAAGTTTATATTTGAATTCTCATACTTCGGTTGGATGGGAGCGGTGTCGTATAAGTCAGCTACGACCTTAAAAAGTAAAGGTTAGATTAAGTGGATGCGACGTATGCGCAGGCGGTGAACACGCTGTCGGTGAGTGCGCGCGGCGCGGGGCTGCAGCGCGCGTGCGCCGCGTACTGCGCCGTGACGGTGCCGTCGTTGCGGTGCGGCCTGGCGCGCGCACAGCTGCTGCTGCTGGCCGGACAGACCGCGCTGCTCAACAACTGTATCGGACAAGGTATGACGGGCTATGTGCAGTAGTGATGGGTGATTGTTGCAAAAAAAATGTGAGCCGTCATGGGGCGGCTGGCAGATGTGAAACATCGAAATTATTTTATACAACTAATAGGCATAAAAGTACAGATTATGACAGGAACTAAATATGGCATGATGAAAAAATACAATGTTATGAATTGTCTCCAGAAAATGATAACAGTTTTGTCCTACTGTATGCTACAGCCTATCAAACTAAGTTTATTTATGATTACCCAGATTGTGTTATTTTTTTTTTTCATATTGCCCTAATGCCCTACCATAATAATATAGTGCGGTGAAGCGTCGCCACTCACAGCGCCAATAATCAGTTTTACCTCTCGCCTATAGATGTTTCACATCAAAAATCTACTAAATCAAAAATTGCTCCACTGCGCATTCGATTATCGATTTAGTAGTTCCTCGCGATGATTATTCGAATAACAATCGACAAAGTACTAACTGCCTATATTTACTATGGGACTACCGATGACCGTCCCACTGTACACGGTCCTCGACGACAATCGAATAACATCAATTGTTATCGACTTTTGTCGACTACACTGAACAATCAATTCGATTAATTTGAGTAATAATCGCCCATCGCTAACGTGCAGGGTGAATAAAGGCACCGTGATCGTCGGATCAATCTGAACAATAACAGAAAGAGAAACTACTTTGTTTGTGTATATAGTTTAATAAGTTATTAAGAAAATAAAAATTTCGACTTTAGAAAAGTCAACGCAAAAGTATAAAATAATTAATTAGGGAACTATGTACAATTTTTTGGAGGTCGATGCTTTGAAGCTTGAATACACAATAGCTGGAGAGCTAGTGAACCCTCCGAGTAACGGTCTTCCTGTAAGGTTAGAAATTTGTACACTTATGATTTATAGCATGCTAAGGGCAATAGCCATGACCTGCCAGGCGTCAACCCTGCACGTCATCAGCCCCTTTATTTTTTAAATTGTAAAATATATATAGAAAAAAAACTTGTTCCTGTAAGCTTGAAAATTTAATAGGGCGTAGTTTATTGATTGTAAATCTTGAAAAAAAATTGACAGGCGATTACAATGAGCAAAAGTATGTGACAGGTGAATTGAAAGGTGCACAGTTGATGAGGTAAAATAAACTTTCTGCTGTATAGTTCAAATTTGGATATGTTTTTGAGTAAACGATTTAGAATAAATATGTACAATGACAGGCGGTTTTGAATAGCATAAGACCTTGACAGGCGAGGGGAAAACTGCTAAGGGCGTGCGAGTAAGAGGTGTTGCGTGAACGCATATATACGAGTAGTGCGAGTGACATGAAATAAAAATAAAAATGAGAAATACAATATATTTTATTAGTTTTAATGTAATCTACATTGGTGTTAACATTAATTTTCTTCATCATTATCCGACACTTCACTACTACTGACAGTTTTCAATTTTTCATCATCATCTGACTCTTCGATAATGTTTTACTCTTCTGAAAATAGATTTAAAAAATCAATAAGGTCAGTAAGAATTGAATATGAAGCTCAATTACATAGGACTGTATATTAAATTTTATTGAATAAAATAATTGTATGTTACCTGAAATGTATTCCTCAGTTTCAGTTGATTGTGCTTCGGCAGTATCAGTAGGCTCTTGTAAAAGTATATCATAAATTTAAATAGAAGAAGGAACCGTATTCCTCTCAAACCAATTGAAATCGTAATGACCGCACACGAACAAAATGACCGTATTTATGCTCAAAGCTCTAATGAAGCTTCCCAGTTAGTCGTCAGAGTGCAACGTGGGTACTATCCGACTTCTGTGATGGTTCGGTGGGGTATTAGCTATGAAGGACTGACTGAGCCATACTTTTGTGATGGTTCGGTGGGGTATTAGCTATGAAGGACTGACTGAGCCATACTTTTGTGATGGTTCGGTGGGGTATTAGCTATTAAGGACTGACTGAGCCATACTTTGTGAAAAAGATATCAAAACATCGGCACAAGTGTATCAAGATACCATTCTTGAGATGGTAGTGAAGCCCCTTAACAACACCATGTTCAATAACCAAGAATGGTCCTTCCAGCAAGACTCGTCGCCGGGTCATAAAGCTCGGTCTACGCAGTCTTGGTTGGAAACAAACGTTTCGGACTTCATCAGAGCTGAAGACTGGCCGACGTCTAGTCCCGATCTTAATCCGCTGGATTATGATTTATGGTCAGTTTTAGAGAGTACGGCTTGCTCTAAACGCCATGATAATTTAGAGTCCCTAAAACAATCCGTACGATTGGCAGTGAAGAATTTTCCCACGGAAAGAGTGCGTGCTTCTATTTATAACTAGCCTCAACGTTTAAAGGACTGTATTACAGCCAATGGAGACCACTTCGAATAAGCTTTTTATATTTTAAATTGTTTTATATTTATGTATTAAAGTAACACACTGTAAAAGTAATAAATGTTATTTGCAATAGAATTTTTTTTTGTTTCAGTATTTATGGCAAGACAAGGTATTTCTGAACTGTATACAAAATTGGGACCTTCTATAGGTATGCCAAAGCTTATCGGGATTTCATGCATTGACCGGTTGCGATTTTAATCCGTAGTTTTTAAGAAGAGGTAAAAAAACCTTTATAAATATTGCAGAAATGTAGTGAGTATCAAAAGGCGTTCAAAGCCTTAGGAAATGCAAAAGTAGTAGAGAAGAAAGAAAATTTGTATGCCAAATGTACCTACGGTTCGAAATGTTCAAAATTAAATGATGCGCGTTATGAAAAGTTCCTTGAACACAAGTCATCCTAAAATATTCATGAAAAAAGCATGAACGGACATCTCGAACAAAATGTGTGTCCCGAAACCGCGATGACGCGTTCTTTTTTCAAACTCTAGAAGGCGATTTACACAATTGCCATAGAGTACCTAACTTTGTATAAGACACTTGCCGAACCACAATAAACAGTCAATGACTCCAAATCTTTAGCTCTTCCAAATGTTTGATTTAATGTTTGATTTAATTTAAATTGAATTCACTGATTAATGTAATACACAAAATTTATTATTTACCAAAGAGTAGGTATTATAGTCATTCTTATCGGGCTTATTTATTTGTCCATTAACATGCTTACGGCTTGCCAAGTGTGTAAGCCCGCCTCATGATTTTTTCATTCAAAAATGGCGGGAACATTACACAATAATTGAAATAAATTCGTTTTAGTTGATTTAAGCTAATATTTTGTTTTCTTACGGATGATAAGTATTACCATTTTCTTTTTTGTTTTTACGTGCAATTGTGACAGGTTCATATCACGTAAGACGGCATTTTTTCAGTTTGTTATTAAACAATTTTGGCATGCGGCCGCAATGAGCGCAGGCGAGTGACAAGTGAGTGAGTGGATGAAGTAAGCCACCCTGGCTGCAATGCATTTCCCCGACTCGATGTTCGGGGTGTCTGTTCTATACGAAGTAATAGTACTTCAATGGAAAAAAGTAAGAAGTCATTCGTCAAATCTACCTCCATGCCAACGCGAACTGCAACAACAATTATTAAGAAGTGCTTATATTACAAATATATTGCGAAATTGTCACTTAAAGGAACCAACAATTCTTACCCCTGAAAATAACGGTTGGAACTTAATTGATGGTCATTACGATTTCAATTGGTTTGAGAGGAATACGGTTCCTTCTTCTATTTAAATTTATGATATACTTTTACAAGAGCCTACTGATACTGCCGAAGCACAATCAACTGAAACTGAGGAATACATTTCAGGTAACATACAATTATTTTATTCAATAAAATTTAATATACAGTCCTATGTAATTGAGCTTCATATTCAATTCTTACTGACCTTATTGATTTTTTAAATCTATTTTCAGAAGAGTAAAACATTATCGAAGAGTCAGATGATGATGAAAAATTGAAAACTGTCAGTAGTAGTGAAGTGTCGGATAATGATGAAGAAAATTAATGTTAACACCAATGTAGATTACATTAAAACTAATAAAATATATTGTATTTCTCATTTTTATTTTTATTTCATGTCACTCGCACTACTCGTATATATATATGCGTTCACGCAACACCTCTTACTCGCACGCCCTTAGCAGTTTTCCCCTCGCCTGTCAAGGTCTTATGCTATTCAAAACCGCCTGTCATTGTACATATTTATTCTAAATCGTTTACTCAAAAACATATCCAAATTTGAACTATACAGCAGAAAGTTTATTTTACCTCATCAACTGTGCACCTTTCAATTCACCTGTCACATACTTTTGCTCATTGTAATCGCCTGTCAATTTTTTTTCAAGATTTACAATATTGATTGTAAGATTTGTATTGATTGGGCGTAGTTTATTGAAACTACGCCCTATTAAATTTTCAAGCTTACAGGAACAAGTTTTTTTTCTATATATATTTTACAATTTAAAAAATAAAGGGGCTGATGACGTGCAGGGTTGACGCCTGGCAGGTCATGGCTATTGCCCTTAGCATGCTATAAATCATAAGTGTACAAATTTCTAACCTTACAGGAAGACCGTTACTCGGAGGGTTCACTAGCTCTTGGACTACAACTGCATCAACCTAAAAATATTCAGGTCTTACTTATTCTTAAAATGAATACTGTAAACGTTGGCTATTTTGATAGTCCTACACGCACTATAATTTGACCAAGGTCTCAAATGTTGCTTCCCATGGATGGATGGTAATGCCTAAATGCATTTGGCCCCCAAGAAGAAAACAGGGAACTGTTTATTACTGGCTTTCTTACATTGCAAAACTCACACAAAATTGCCAGGTGAATAAAAATGCCATGCCATCATCACAAGATCATTATTTCCAATTATTTTGAAATGTTACAGCCGAAGCGAACTTCAAAGCTCTAGTTGGTCTAATACCAGACATCCCACACTACATTCAAGAAGACGGTCAGAATAAACCAACCCATGACAGAATTTTGGGACTGGTCAGCAACTTTTTATCGACGCTCTTAATTCTTCCCGTGAGTTACTAACATAATGATAATTTGATAGCACGTAACTACTTAGGTATTAAGTAGAATAAATTATCATTTGCTTTGGAAATATGGTTTGGAAACCTGCGTATTTAAGTCTCCCAATCTTCACCATGTGTGCATCTGGATTGATGGCCACATTTTTTTTCTTGGCGTAGCAAATTAAGATTTAAGGGAATTAGTTGAAATCAGTTAAAACTTAAAGCAAACTAAATTCCCTATAAATTTAAATTTGCTACGTCAAGAGAAAAAAAGTGGGCCCTCAATCCAGATGCACACCTTCACCGTTTGCTTTTGAAAAGGAAAATATCGTTCGGAGAAACCTGCGTACTTAAGTCTCCCAATCTTTACTTTCTGCTCATGTTGTGGACAGTTTATGGGGTGCAATGATAATTAACGATATTTTAAACATTATTTAGACAATCAATAACCATTTTAGAAACTGTGCGTGGTAACTTTCCTTATTTTTTTTTCAGGATAACTTGGAAAGCAACTGTAAAGCTTATATTCTTAGTGGTTTCATAAAAACGATGGAACGAATCAGTTGGAAAAAAACTGAACCTTTATATTATACATCACTGGTGCGTTGTTTAGATCTGCTCTGCGAAATGACACAGGATGAATATGCTTACCATATTGAAGGAGGTATAGTTCGAAATTACTTCATTTTAGTTGAACAGTTATTAATATTGATTTGATGGGCGTTTAGTTATTCCGATAGTGGTGGATAAATTCCTTATATTTGGCTATCAATAGTTTTTTTTTATCGGTACGTCACGTTCCTCATTGTGCAGTAAAATGTCAGAGTTATAAGAGAGATTAGTTAAAATTAATTGGAATGAATCATCCAATGTCGGAATAACTCCAAAAATGGGAGTTGCTAGTTGCTATTGGAAGGATATTTTATGTATTAAAATATATTTTATCTATCCGTCATCCTCAAGTTCAGTGGCCTAGCAACTGTCAAAAAGGCATTGTGTGTAAAACTTAACATATTAAATCACCCAAGTTCAATTTAACATAATTTTCAGTGTTATCCAATGATGAATTATATGGATCTGAAGAAGAGTATATAGATAGCATAGAAAAACATGCTACGAACATATGTCAAGAATTACTATTAGTTTTGAAGGCACTGGGCGATATGAAGGAATCTACGAAACAGTACAATTTGGCTCTGGAGCTGTTTTGGCGGGTAATCCGCAGAGCCGACACAGAATCAGTACCCATGGCGACTTTGGTAGCTAAGTTATGGTTGTTAATCCAGAGATTTCAGAGTTCCAACAAAAAAATCGCTGTGAGTACTTACATATTATTATATAACGACCAGTGTTCTCATAAATAATCTAACATTTTAACAAAAAAATAACCGACTTCAAATGAAGTACATTGTACTTTTGACATGGATACCATTGTCAGATCTCGCTCAAATTTATGTGGGACTACACGACAAGCACCAGCTTTCAATTAAAAAAATAATCATAGAAATCGGTTGGCGCGATATTGAGTTATTCGTCCATTTATCGCGCACATACTTAATGCAAATTTAAGACTTATATGATTTTGACATGGATGCCATTGTTAGATCTCGTTCTTTATGTGGGAGCACACGACAAGCACCAGCTTTCGATTAAAAAAAGAATCCAAATCGGTTCACATAGTCCAAAGTTCTGAGGTAACAAACATAAAAAAAATACAGTCGAATTGAGAACCTCCTCTTTTTTTGAAGTCGGTTAATAATAATAATAAAGTTCATATTCACACGCTCTCACCCCCGGTCTAGATTCGGTGTTGCCAATGGCACAGTATAGACAAATAACAGCGCACCCCCACTACACCCGAGATTTTTTTGTCTCATAAACTTTTATCACTTTATTTCTAATAAAATTTTTAGCCTTTTGATCCCTAATCTATGCGGGCGCTTAAAAATGTTAAACTTTGTCTTGTAGCAACCAGATTAGTGTTAAATGGTGAATGGCGGTTGCGGTGTATAATCCATACCATAATAAAATTACTATAACAACAATCGTCGACCGAACTAATCATCAGTAACTCCGAAGCGTTACCGAAGAAAAACCCCACTTATAAAATTTAATTCACTAATTGAAAACTTATTTTTTAAGGCCTCCATGAAGTCTGCAATGGGCCGTGATAAAGAACGCGGGAGTCGCAAGCTGTTTTTGAAATTAGAAGATAGCACGTGAACTATTTAAAATAATAAACTTAATGTTTTTTTATACATTCATATATAATAAAGAAGTATGTAACCATTCTGTTTGTATGTATTATTTACCCAACCTAATTAAAACTGGAGTTACGATAGCGGAGCTAATTGCAGTAAAGTGCGTTACAAGTTGATTTTATTCAAGACGCTATCGAAAAAAGAAGGTTTCTCGTAGTTTTTGTTTAATTGTTTGTTATTATTGATGATTTGATTTTCACCGTACCTTATTTTTCTTTAAACTGGTATTTTCAATTTATACCTAAATAATATAAATCTATTTCAATATTTTATACAAACTATAGATAGAGAGAAACATTTTGTGGACATCGAGGTGACATTGGTCAGGGTTTACTTTAACTCCTTTACCTGAGCAATTGTTTATGTTAGCTAGATTCTCGATTGATTGGTGATGGTGAGTATAGCAGAATCAATGAGTCAGCATCAACTTGGGAGAAGATTTGAAGGTCGTCGGTCGTTTATGATTATGTAAATTTATGACGAGCCACCCGATGGTAAGGTGGTCATTGTTGCACAGGGACTTTAGTGACACTATAGAGTATAGACAGTACCGATGCGTTTCTGGGAAATAATGCCATAATTATTAATGATTCAATAATTATACTGGTTTAATATAATTCTGAAGCGCTTATAGCCCAGCGGCTGTGTCGATCTTGTGATCGCCCGAGTTAAAGCATTTTTAGGCGTGGTCGGTAATAGGATGGGTGGCCGGTTAGGGGTATAAATTTCTTGAGCGTTTCCATGCTTCAAAGGACACGTAAAGCAGTAAATAGATAGCAGTCCTTATTTCAAAGACCTTCGGACGGAACAAAAATTTCTGACACTTATGTTTGGCCATTAATCTCGCCCTAATCCAGTATGGATAGAGAAGCACCGTGGTGGATTATGCTCTAAGCCTCTTCAGTTATAAGGGGAGACCACGTGCCTTGTAGACGACCATTAATGACCCATTATAAAAATCCTGTCCTAAACCTAAAGATCGATAATAGTACATATTAGGTATATCGGTAGTATTCCAAATAAAAGACAATACATGCAGCAAAAAGAACCTTAGAGAACCTCGATTATACGAGTTCGTTGTCCTTGAAAAAAATTCATTGACTGGAATTTTATACATAAAAGTACACACGATCACGTAATTTCAGGCCTATTGCAGGTTGACCCCAGCGGTCGCCGGATGGAGTAAGCGGGCATTGCCCGGTTGGACACGCTTGATTGACGCGCGCGCTCTGTTGCACCGATCTTTCACCTTCGCAATAATAACGCCTATAAAACCTTGTCTTTGTAAAATTGTCACGTTACTTTCATCCCGAAGCAAACGAGAAATACAACTCTGCATAGCAAGAAGCATTTAACTCAAAACAGTTTATCTGGGTGTAGACCCATTTTGCAAAGATGATTACTAGAATTGGATGCTTGGTACGGTCATTTTTTTCTGCAAGTTTTATATATTTTTTATTTCAATTTTTTCACTAAGGCCTGTTTAATCATATTTTATTATTGTTTCAGTTTATAATATTGGTGGCGTGTCAGGGAGCTTTTTCATATGGAGAAGAACAAGACGACTATGTTGGTTCATACGACTTCGGGAGTCATTTTGACGATGTAGAAACTGGTTAGTAAGGCAAAAAAAATGTATATAGTTGTAGTTTTGTTAAGCTTTATATAAACAGTGAATTGCACTTCCAAATATATTTGAAACGCAATTTAATGTAGTTTGCTTACGCCTAATTAGCGCTTTATGTATCTTTCAGGCATCAGTTCGTTGGCCTCAAACCCTGCAGCAGTAATTAAAGTAGATAATGGTCAATATCCTCAGTTGTTTGATACAGTCGGTAGTAGTTCTGTTGGTAGCATTCAAAGTCGATTAAAGCCCCTGGAGAACACTTTTGCACCAGAGAATTTTGGATTCAATCCCATTGCTAGTCAAAGCTTCTATCCTATTGGCAAGTCTGCAAAATTATCGGCACAACAAAAACAACTTCAGCCTCACGTAGCACCCAATGCGCAACAAATTAGCCCTTTAAGATACGATATTCGAACTGTTCACGATGCTAATTATAAAGTGTACAAGCCAGAAGAAGATGAAAATGAAGATATTTTGGCAAAGTTAAAAAAAAATCCGTCAGTGGCAGCTTACTTTCAGCCTGGGGTTACTGAAGTTGAAGTTGATCATCCTTATGACTACCTCAAGGAAGACTTAGTAGAAATTCCTGAGGAACAAAACGACTACAAGTCCAATCCTTATATTACAGGGCCAGCACGTATTCGAAGGTATGCAGGGGGCCGTAGTCGTAGCGGCAAACAGAGGAAAAACAGTGAAGAGGATGACGGCAATTATGATTACAAAGCCGAATATATTTCAAGACCTAAAGCTTTTGATAGTAGTCCCTACAGCAGTTACAAAGAAGACCCCAAGAAACAATACGAATATCCATACAAATACGATTCAGGATATGACCATAAAGAATATGACAGAATAAAATCACTGTCAGAAAAACAAGCAGCTGAAATTAAACAAAATCCTGAAAATTGCCAAGAAGTGAAAAAAGACGGTATGGTATGCATGTCTTGCAAGGATCCTAAAACCGGAGGAAACTACGAGTCGTGTTCTTATGTAGCAGAACCTAAGAATAATAAGTACGCTTATTCTAAAGAGAGGAAGTTCGATAGTAACGATGAACCTGATGAGCATTCAGGTAACCAAAAATCAGAACCAAAGAAATCTGAAAAATATCAAGCAGACAAAAAAGAAGAATCGGCCCCACAAAGGTACGCAGACGGTAAACCGTACAGTAATTATAAAAGAGAAGATAAGGATGATAACTCCGGGGAAAAATACAAAGGTTATTATTCGTCCAAACCCAAAACAAGTGAGTCCTTGCATGCCGCCAGTGATGAAGCAAGCTCGGAAAATACAGAGTCAGTTGCCAAGCCTTACGATTATAAAACAGCACTGCCCGGATTTTATAGTAACAATCAACCCAAAAAAGACGTTGAACATGTATTGGCTGAATTCAAGCAAAAAGACAGATCAGCCTGTAAAAAGGTCCAGAAAAATGGCATGACCTGTTATCAATGTATTGATGATGCTGGACTGAAAAATGAAGAGTGCATGTTTGTCTCCGAGTCAGCACCGAAGCAAAGCCATTTAGCATACCAAGAAGTAAAAGAATTCACTTCGAAACCTGCAACACTTGAAGATGGAAACGAAGAAGCTGAAAGTCAAACAGTAACCACCAGTTCACCTGCCGCAGCAGAAAATTCTGAATACAATAAAAAATTAAAACGAAAGAAGGTTCCTTCATCTACGGTAGCTGCAAGTGCTAGTAACGCCATTCCTTCAATTCAACAGCCGCAGAGAGTTAAACGAAGTAGAGCATCGCAAGCAGAAATAGACGCGCAAATAAGTGACGAAACTAACATAGCTCCACCTGAAGAATTTGCTGGTGTTCATTCGTTAGGCGCATTTTGGGCAGAAACTATGCCTAGATACAGCGCAGCTTTAGGTGTAACGCTTCCTGAATACATGCTATCGAGATCAGAACACGAAGCTTCATTTGACGAAATGGTTGCAGGAGCATAAAAGATGTCGAAAGACAGAAGTTATTAGAGCGTGACATTTGTACAATTTCAAATAAAGTCTGAACGGAAGGTAATCGGTCAATTTGTTGCATAACTAAGATTTCATGGATTTACTCGCAATCTACGAACTATAAAAACCTAAAGCAATAACGAAAGCGCGCGCCCGTGTTGCTTCGACGTGATCATCTTAAAAACAATCCGAGTGGAATTGCAGTGTAAAGGACAATCTCAATTAGCATTCAGTTTAGTTTGTAAGATGTTAAAATGATTATTGACAAAAGGACTATCTTTTATCAATTTTTTGTTAACTAGTTCTAGAAAAAAATTATAATTAATAAACGAACATAATATTATTATTTTTTATTTCTATATACAACCGGTGAAGTTATGATGTAGATTGTAGTATCAAACCAACCAGGCCCAGCACAGGGTCGCGTGTTTGAGAAGGCCTGGAAAAAACTCACTCCTGACATAGTATTGTTGCAAAGTGGATTGCTAGCGAGGTATGTGGCCAAGCCAATGCCAATGTCGGAAGACCGTAAGATTGCGGAATGGCATATAGATATCTGACGGTAACACACAGTACAGAGTTAGATCGCTTCACGTATCTAATCTCAGAAAAAAACGGAAGCACTAAAGAACTTTTGCCACTAGCGGTAATATAAACCCTACTTCATATTTATTATTTATTTATTTATTTAACTCTTTAATGCACACCAAAAATAGGACAAAAACAATGTAAAGTAGGCAAGTGTTAAAAGTCCATACTCAGTACAAAAGTTCGTATTCAATTATTTAATTAACAATAAAATAATAATAGTAGATACTATAAATTTATTACTAGGTATATCAAGCGATTTGGCGCTGATTCCCTAGTGGTAGGTTTGTTTAATTATCTCTGTTAATTTATGAAGGTACTAATTTAATAGCTAACCGCCCTAACCGGTAGCGGAAACTATACCATCCATCCACAGCATCCCCATTATGCCATTGTTAAATTAGTTATAAATGTGAGGATCGACGATATTTAATAAAAAATAAACCGGACAAGTGCAAGTTAAACTCGCTTGGAGAGGGTTGAGTACTGAGAATTTCAGTTATTTTTTATTTTATTTATTTTTGCCGTTTTTTAAGACCACAGACTTCTTATAATCTTCTTCTTGTAATATACATATAAGTAAAGAACTAATTTCTGTATTTTTACTACTAATATCTGTTATTTTTGTAATTTTAAAACTATCCATTGCAGAACTATAATAAAATATATTTGAGATTCCTACAACAAGCCCTTTCGCTTGACATGCCCCCTCACGATTCGGTTTGCAAAACATTCTTATGATTTCGTTATAATTTTTTTTTTATTTAGTTGTTTATATTATACCTTCGTCTTTGGGTCACAATAAAACACATAAGTACCTTTGAACTCCTTTGATTCAGTAGTTTCGGAGCAAATTGGCTGTGAACGAATAATCTCAAAAGGGTTACGTTTTTTTTCGTACGGAACCCTAAAAACTATCAACAATTAAAAAAACAAACAATTTCATTTATTACAAAATTTATGACGAAACATAATATGTTTGTATCGGGCACGAGTTTTACAGTGCGTCTGCAAAAGTTGATGGATGGATGGATGGATTGAACACAAAGAAATCCTCGAAGACCGTAAATGCTATAAATACATTTGCTAACCACATGTACGCACGCCTATTCTAATATCAGTAATATAGATCAGTAATGTAATAATGAAACAGTTCAACGTCATTGATTCAGAAATTGTTGGCATGGTCTCCGGTCAGCGTCCTACTTGTCAATATTGTTTGATGTTCCGATTTTCACTGGTAATTGTCCAAAACTCTGGTAAATGTACAAGGGATCTGGTTCGGTTTAAAGCCTGAACGGAAAGAAAGCCGACGATTAATTTCAGTCGCATTTTACCCATGCACTGGCTCCGTTGTGCGAATATAAATAACGTTGCAAGAGATTAGTAGCCAATTATAAAGTCGGTAGATATTGGGAACGTCGTACATGTACAGTGAAGCTGTGTTTTTTAAGATTTAATGAAACAATAGTTGCCTATTAACTAATTAGTATATATAGTATATTAGTATATATATTAACTAATTAGTGCTTCTGTTCAAATATTTACTGAGTAAGTATGATTTTTATTCGTGATTTTAATTAAAAAAATATATTAAAGTGATTCGCGTCTGATGCCCGTTATAAGTTATTTTTCACTATCCTTTAGAAAACATAAAGCGCATAATATTTTTTTATGTTAAGCTAAGGTTAACATACAATAAAGACAAAAATTTCAGAAAATATTAAAAATAAATT
Source organism: Thymelicus lineola (assembly GCA_963932265.1). Taxonomy (NCBI): domain Eukaryota; kingdom Metazoa; phylum Arthropoda; class Insecta; order Lepidoptera; family Hesperiidae; genus Thymelicus; species Thymelicus lineola. Next base: position 9,453,920 of record OZ010686.1, read on the forward strand.
CATTTAAAATATGAGGAACACATTTATTAACTTCTCTTAAAAAATTACCATACCATATTTTTGTTTAGTCTTCCGATATACTCGTATGATCGGTCTTCAATCATGATTTCTTGTGTTCATGCCAAGTAATTAACTCAATATAAAAAGGCATTACGTCGTTGTTTTCAAGAAAGTAGTCGAATGTTTTATTTTTGTCGTAAGAAACAACGGCTTTACTTAATAAGCTCGCTGGCATCAGAAGTAGGTACCTAAATATATCTGTCTAGGAATATCTATCTAATCTTTTTTTTTGTAGGTACTAATTAATATTTCAATAAAATAAAAAAAATATTTGTGCGAATTCACAAGTGTTAATTCCTACTATTCCTGTCCATAACATTTCATTAAAAGCTTCTATCCCGTAAGTTGAAAAATACGGTATTTATCCCTCAGAAAGATGGCGTCTGCAGCAATTATGGATGACGAGGAGGAATACGTGGATGTAAATAAGCTCCCTCTCAGGCCACCGCAGCCGTTGTTAGCGCCAGAGAAGCCAGTGCGTCGACCGTGGCACCCCGTCATGTGGGACGACTCTATCATGGGTATAACTCCTCCACCACAAGCCGAAGAAGAAAAGGTAACAGGGTTTATTAAATTCAGGGCAATGCTTATCATTTGTCACCAACTTATCAAATAAATTACATTTGTCCTTATAAATAACAGTCCGTAGTTAACGACGAGCGATTTTCATACAAGTAATAAATAACAAAGTACTTACCCTATTTCTGTTTTTATGTTAGGTGTTTCTTTACTGCAAAAGAAACAACTTCACTATCAAGATCACATACCTCTGAAATGAATAAATTAATAAATGGACGTAATTCCTGAAAAACCATAATAATGATACAAACTTTCCACCCAAATAATGTTACCAATTTTCTTAAAATGACTCATATTTTTTGTTGTTCCTGTTGGATGATCTTGCGGAATTTTTAGTTCCTAAAATCAAATCGAGGTCATAGGTATTATAGTATTTTTAAATTAATATCACTATTTCTGTATTTGTTTCGGCACTCAAATTGTAAGTGGATTAATTATAATAATTAACAATTTTTTAATTATTAATATAGTTTTTTGTTTATTATAAATATGAATAGAATTAATATTAAATAGAAAATATTAATAAAAAATTCAATTTAAACATACGGACTATTTCTGGTTGTAAAACTTGAAAAGTACCTAGTTGATGGAATTACCGAACCATTTGCAATTACGTACTGATTGGCACGTGGCCGATTTTGATAAAAATGCACGAACTTAGGAGTTTGAGATTAGAACAGAGTATACTAGCGTATTGAGGGAGGGCAAGGGGAAACTTCCCCTCCCCCTTTGGATTTATTGTGCTTACTTGTACGTACCTATTATTGTCTCTAAAAGTTCATATTTATTATACGTTCACAGGGATTCGAAAGAGGTTGCCTCCCTCCTTCGTGCCAAAAATTTTGTACGGCCATAGTAGTTTTGTATACAAATTTCAAGTTGTCAAATAAATTTTCGAGGTTTTAGTATGTCGAATAAATGTGACTATAATATCAAACTTAAACTCTTATTAAAAATCAGATAGTCCAACACTTTTATCTGTAATATCATGGGTCATATTGTTCCCCATCTCACCCTATTACCGGTAAGAGTGTTGCCATATCAAATTTCATAAAGCTTACTAAAAACATTTATGCTGAACGCACATATGTCCGCACCGTACGCGCCGGACGCACCGCATTTGTATAAAATCATATGAGAGCCCGATGCGGATGACATATGCGGAAGCATACAAATGCAGCGCGTTCGACGCGTACGGTCCGGATATATGTACGACCACCATTATCCGACGCACTATATTAAGTAAAAACTGTCCCTCTTGTTGTTGAACGCGATATTCTCGAAAATACGACAGGGACACTCATGACACAAATGATGATGAAATATGAATTAAATAAAAAAAAAGTTTTCGTTGATGTGAGTTACTAGAGTTATAAAAAGAGTTTTGTTTTATCCGAATTTTCCTTTCAGCCTACAACACTATCGAGGGAGTATCCACACAAGCAACGTATACGTAATTTGAGAAGATTAATTGCACAGGGCAAGGTCAATCCAACTCCGGAAACACTTATATTTTTCCTCTGCAACAAATTTGCCATTTCAGAAGAGCGTCAGAAAAAGACGCATCTTAATGTGTAATATTTATACAAACGATCATCTGATTGTAATAACCAATAACTTTTTAAGTTTTGTGTGATTTAATTGACTAAAAGCGAGACACTATAACCAAGGTTGTTAATCCATTGATTATATTGTTTTATAAAATTATTTAAAAATAGGGTCAATAACAAATAATTTCATCTTAAAATATTACATATTTAATTAATTTACTTAAGTATAATTTTGTACATTCTCATAAGAACAAAATTATAAAAAAGTTGAGATAGTCCCTGTATCAATAAGGTTATTTATAATGTAATTGTGTACGAGTTTATTATAAATATATTCCATTTATACATAACTAAAAAATGGAATTAAAAAAGTAAGTGTTGGAATGGAGCATTTTTTTACGACTATTTTTTTTTCATTTTGAATTGTCAGCCAATCAATGACTGGATCGCAATGGATCCATAACTGGATTTATTCCTGTTTATTCATTAAGGAGATATTCCATGCTTAATTTGTATGTATGAAGCAAAGGAACACAACAGTGTAAAGATGTTATAAAGTAAAAGATATAATAAAATTAAATTAATGTTATATAATGTAAGGTTGAAATAAATATATAAAAGAAAATTTTGTCTTGTAATTTTAATTTTCATTATTATTCACCGAAATGCAATTATTGCAGTGCCCTCTGCGTGAACAATTAATTTTATATTACAAAGATGTCTCTTATGTATAAAATTATACAGACCTCAATCATCTTTCTTAGTTACCGGCGGCCAAGAATGATATGAAGCGACCTACCGTCACATAAACAGGTATCTAAGCGATCGATCAGTACACCGAGCCACGAGATAAAATAAAATACTTTCGATAAACTCAAATGGGAGTCATTACATATACTTTATATTCTCCATAAAAATTATCTACACACAAGACTTTTAATATAAAACAAAATCGAGTTTCTCAAATATAACTTATATAAAAGATTTAAGATCGCCGTTCACTCGCCGCCAAGAGCCGAGTGCGACGAAACGAGGGCACCGCCGATATAATGTACAACGTCCGGGCGGGCCGTCGGCTCGTCGCTCGAACGCGGTCCCCGAAAATAAATTAATTAACTCTGAAAGTAAATCGAACATCTTCACTAAAACGAACCGGAAGTCCTCGTCACGAGGGCCCACCGCGCGTCACCATCCGGCGGGGGCGGGCCGCACTACACCGCGTCGACGGGGCACGGGCCCACCCTACAGAGTTCCGTCACGCACCGGGCAACACTATCACTGAATCTATGCGGACGCTAGGTGGCAGACCGCACTACGCAGAGTTCCGCCACGTGACACTATCACTGAGTCTGTGCGCTGGCATGCGGACGCTAGGTGGCGGGCGGCGGCGCGGCGGGCGCGGGCGCGGGGGCGGCCGCAGCGCCCGCCGCACCCGCCGCGGCTCCGCTTGCCGCTTCCTCGTCTTCCTCCTCTTCGGGGTCGAACTTCAACATGAGTTGTTTGAACTAGAAATACCAGAACGAATTAAGTAGGATGGACCTGATTTATGGATACTGTAATAGATATTGAATGATTTAAATTAACAATTTTATTGCTATCATAAAATTCCTAGTGCACAATGTTACTTACGCCTTAAGAAAATAATTTAAATAAACAAAACATCAAGCTGAAGTTTGCTTATTAGCAAATATAATATACCATTATTACTATTATTGTTTCTCCAGGGGTTCTCCTGGATATCTACCACTCTCGAGTATGAGTCAGCCGCCAAACGACTCGTCGTGTTCCGGCTGGGGGCTTGAGAGCCAGTTCTTTCTTTCTTTTTCTTCTTTCTTTCTTGGCCGGCAACGCATTAGTGATGCCTTTGGTGTTGCTGATGTTCATGGGCGGCGATAGCCACTTACCATCAGGTGGATCGTCAGCTCGTTTGCCGGCTGTTTCCATAAAAAAAGAAATAGATTTTTACAAAGCTTCCTGTTCTCTGTATCTGTGATGACGCTGTGCGAAGACCAATCGTATCGTGGCTTACAACGAAAGCGGTCATGACCTAACCAGTAGGTATTTTTACTAGCCAGTAATGAAGTTTATAAAAAAGTCAAACCTCAAGATACTGGTCGACGAGCCGCCGCCGGCCGCAGTCGTCCAGCTCGTCGACGTCGTCGTCCACGTCGAGCTGCGCGATGGTCGCCTTGGGCTCGAACTGCGGCGCGTGCCGCCGCGACACCGCTTTCTCGTATACCTTCACGCTTTCCGATGGCGAGTATTGATTTATTTTTCTGTTACAGAAAATATATTTATATAATATAGTGAATTATAGTGTATGTTATTTGTTGGAGGGATTTCGAAAAGAATGAAAATTTTATCACCAGTATTTACAACGATCTACAAACGATACACACAAAGCTGGTTGGGAGAATATGCAAGCCCCGAATCGCAAGCCGAGAAATATGGAACTGCTCAATAACCATCAGTATGCAGCTCGGTGCCGCTGTAATCCGCCGTATAGCTGTTTGAATCGGTGTTGAGCACCAGAAGCAGCAGTCGTATATAAAGTGTAATGTGCGCGTGTGCAACTATTAGTACATAAGTGTGAGTGTATGCCTACACTGTAATACCAGGCCTGGCAAACTCCGCATTTTAGCTATGACGTTACAAGTACATACATGCCGCGTTCGACATGTCTGGCCAATTCAAAAAATTCATAATGGCTGTCATACGTTCGTAATCTACGACACATATTGTCACTAAACTTTTAGATTAATTTTATTCTTTCAAAAAAGACAACCCTGTCATTGCCAGAGAGGATAAGCGATAGTGTTAGAAAGGAAGGCAACTCATTACGCGTTTTGATTAGCGCTGTGCGACCTGAATTACACTTTATTGCGTTGGAGCTAGAGTCGTCATTTATTTAAATGACTTTGCGGAGTTCACCTTCTGTACTTATTATAAGTACTTATTATTTCTTCTGTGGCAATGATATTATATACAAGATATGCTAAGATGGCGCTGAAATTATGTCAGTCGAATTTAGACAAGTGTAGCGATTTTAATTCAGACAGTTGATAGCTGCCTCTGAGTGAGGCCGTCTAGCTGTCTTTTTCACTATTATGGTTTTAGTAGTGCCATCCCTTTTACATAATTTACCAATGTAATAGTGATTGATGTAGTGAAACAAAAGATAAACGTGTGTGTGTTGTAGCTAGCTCGGTCGGAACAGATTTTTTGGTTGATTTGTAAGGGCATAACGTATCTATGTTTTAATATCATTGTTCTGTGGTAATACTAACGCGTCAGTGAAGCCGTATAGCTGCTTGAGGTGTTGTTTGAGCACGAGCAGTAGTAGACAGCCGCGCGCCTGCCGCATGGCGTCCCGCAGCGCGCGCGTGCCGGCCGGCAGCCGCAGCAGCAGCGCCTCCGCCTCCTCCTCGTCCTCCTCCTCGTCTAGCGGCTCCTTCTCCTCAGTACCAGTTTGCAGCAGCCCCTGCACCGTCATGTCAAGTTATTTACAGTCCGACCCCCTTATTTATAAAATATATAATTATTGTATATAAATATAAATTAGCGTGCACCCTACCATAATGTCATATCTCGATCGCAAAAATTCTACCCAAAGGTTGTCTGGTAGAGATCGCTGTGTAGCGATAAGACCACCTTTTGTGTTTTATACTTTTAAATTATTTTTCTTTGTTACCTAGTGTGTGCATATTAAAGAGTATTTTGTTTGATGTTTGTTCATAAAAACAAGTTAATAGTTTAAGAACTAAATAAACGGTTTTATAGTGCAATTGTAGGAATTAAAGAAAAAAATTGTGACTGCTGTTAACCGTTAAGGGGTTCCCTCGTCTGGAGCCAACTCTAAAAGTATTAACAGGTAATGATTATCATAAAAATGTACTGTCATCGTAACCAGAGCATTATGCAAAATATCTACCTCGTAGGATGAAATGAAGTAGTTTTAATTCAACTTGTAATATTTGACCCAAACAAACAGGGCAAGCTAAATAAAACCGTTTAACAAGCAAAGTTATAGAAGGCTTATAAAGTGTTTTGTTTCTTTCACTCTTATGATAAACGATAAAGACAAAAAATATTATACCAGTGCAATAAGGTAGCAAGTATAATTTGAGACAAATGGAACTATAGATAACTCCATACGCGTGAGCAACGCATACATAGACACCTAACTATGAAAACGAAACATATACATTCTGCTTAATATTGCTCTTATTCGCTTTTTTTCGTGTCCGTGAACGGTGTCTATGTGTGCCTTGCTCCGAGCACGCTGTGTGTGTAGATAGAAAAGACTAAAAACGTCATAGATTAACCTTTAGTAATCGACATTTGAAGGATAAATAAAGATTGTTTTATACATACAGAACTTGTGTAGGTTCTTTAATATAGTAGAATAATATTATTAATAAAAAACAACATGTTATAAAGAACATAATATATCTGTTGGAATATGATGCAATAACAGGTAATATTATAAAATGACCAACCTTGAATCAGAATTACAGGATATTATTAGTATCTTTATACACAATAACAACAAAGTCTTACCTCACGAAATACTTGTAATAGATTTGATCCAGACGTAGAAATAATAATGTCAATATGGTGGATTATAAAAAGTGGTTCATCTTGTACTTGAAATGGAAAGTAGCTTAAATTATCGGCCAGGTACAACATTTGATTTAGTGGAGCCGTCTGAAACAATATACACCATATACATAAGAAACATTTTTCTCTATAATTTTTGACTGCTTAAATCGATAACACCAAAATTCTTCTTCATATTGTTGCAAATCCGATGTGATCTTATACATAATTATAATAGTATATAAATCATTAGTGCATAGGACCAGATCCTCTCATGATGAATATGTAAATTAACACTTAAAGGCATGTATATAAATCTCTATTAAGTCTGTCTAAGATAATCATATAATAATATTATTTTTGACACAAGTACAGCGGAAGTATAATAAAAATAAAATAATAATAATAAATTTGGTATAAGCCGTGCTATTAAAGAAACGAATCGACAATGGCGGAAATTATCATTCCCCCTCATTCGCACGTTATTTCTCTCTTTAGCGTGCGAGGGAGGGGGCATGATAATTTCCGACATTTTAGATTCGTTTATTTAATGGCGCGGCTTATATTGGGCACATAATATTGTAACTCACCGATACGTCGTCAAACTGCTTCAATAGCGACAACACGAGCGCTCGCCTCTGTGGCCGCGTGTTACGCAACAACGAATATAAAAAACCATTCAGTGCAGTAGGCAGGTCATCCAATTCCTTTTTCCTAAAATTGTAAGATAAAACACATAACTTATACACTATACATATGCCTAACAGATTATAATTTTCAAGAATAGAAATAAAAGTTGCAGTTATTAAAAGGGTATTGAAAAAATATAGGTCTTAAAACTAAATCTCTCACCGTGTAAATGATTTTTTGAATCCTTATTTAACACTTTAATCACAAAGACACAATTTTATTTAAAATAAAAATAAAAACATACCGAAACCCTCTTATAACTTTCTGCTCTTCTCTTTGTAATATTTTCTGCAGTTGATAGGACAGTCTGATGCCGACCTGCGCCTTCATATGTATGAACCCCGGGTACTTCTTGTCGATCTCCTGGAGATGCTTGTCGGCCGTGTGAGACACTGTCACTTCTGTGTCAGTGCTCATACATATTAAATATGGAACGATCTAAAAGAAAATTGCAAAGCTTATGTAGATTCTTCCTTAATGACAATGTCTTGGGGTCTCCAAAACAAAAATACTGTTTATTACAGAACATGTAGTTATAGCAACAGATGCTATTAAATGAGTCTATTATGACTTTTACCATCTTTACGGTATTTACTCCTTCATAAACAATTTCACATATTACTTATATTTCATGTTTTACTTACTACTTTACTGGAGCTATACAGCGTCAATTAAAACTAAAATCTGATAAGAAATATAAGTACTAATGACTTACTTTAACTTATAAATGCAACATTTACGTCCCATTGATTGATAATAATTAAAGACTAATTATTTAGCCAATAACTAATGTAAAACTAGTTTAGCTAATGATAATCTCACCTGCACCGGATGCACAAGGCCCTGCGCCAACACCAACTGGACGACCTTCATAGCGCTCGACCGTACGAAGGTACTCTTGTGGAGAAACGAACCCAATATTTCCTTCAAATACAACTGAATTACCGTCGAAGCCATACCAGACGATACGTCACCCATTTCCTTTAGATTTTCGTGTTTCGATCGCTTTGACCCTGAAAATAACATCTAGGAATACATAACTGTCTTCATAGTATGAAGATAAATAAGATGCATTACGCTGAGAATTCACCAAAAGTGTGAGGTAGAGGCGAAGTAAGAAGAAAAAATAAATTTTAAAGTTTAAATTTTCAACCATGTAACACCTAATTGTACCACATATATCGCAATAAAATACTGAATACTGAAAAAAAGCCTTTAATTGGATTACTACATTAGGCAAGATTAGAAAAATGAGGTAATCCTACTGGCGGACCTTTTCTTCGTACATCTTTGGTTGAATGCGTATGATTGGATGAACCCGTTGCCCAGTTAGTCACTACCACTATTTCTTCTGTTTGATTTTATTGACAATATCATATTAATTCAATAAGTATACTTACACTCTTTATCCTGTCTGATCATTCTTTGCTCTTCCTCCTGTAAATACATCTCAATATTTCTCAATACGTCAGCCTTCATTTCTATCGGCGCCAAATCTGACGTCAACAGTTGGTGGTAGAACTCTTTCAGTTCCGGCCGGAGCATGAACTCGTAATGCCTCACACAGACAGAGCCGAGTGCCTTCAGCGTGTGAGAAACAAAATCTTCATCTTCTAAACCAACGAAGAACATAAGCGTGCCATACACTTGCTCTTTTATGTCACTCTGTAGAACAATATAGCGTCAATAAATAAAACATACATAAAAATTTCATATTTGAAGTGATGCTTCTTTGTAGACATTTTTTAATAAATTTTTCAACACCCTTGCTCATAAATTGGTTTTTATCACATGGCTTTTACACTCATAAGCCATGGTATTAAACACTTGTGCTTTTTTTTCTTGATCGCACTAGTGTTTTATTTTATATTCCATCAAATTAAGTTTGTACCTTGCTGAAAGATATTATTTATGCATTCTATTTGTTCTTAACTTAGCCGGGTTATAGTTTTATTTTTAAATTTCGGAAAAAAGTTTTGACTTAGATACGTTTCGTTTCAACATAAGACTAAAAATAACACTATTTTTGTAAAAAAAAGAAGTGTACCACCTTGAATATGATAAATTTTCAACAACTTATTTACTTTAATTAATAATTCAACTTGAAACTAATTCATAAATAAATAAATATTAGATTTTTTTACATTTTGCCTTTTGGCTGTTTAGCGTAATTGTTCGTGCCTACGCTCCAATCTGCGCGCGCATAGCTAACACGCCGCGCGCAGAAAAAAAATTATCAGCGCAGAGCGCGCCTTTTTTAACTAACTTTCCGTCTGGTCTGTGAGCATTGTTTAAGTACGAATAATTTGTTTTTTTACTCGTAAGTGTGTTGAAAAACGTCGTATGACACACGTGAGGTTTGGTCATTACACTCTCGGTTTTCTTGCAGCACTCGCCTTCGGCTCGCGCTGTGCAATATGACCTCGAGTGTAATGACCAACATACCACACTTGTATCATAATGTTCTATTATTGTTGAGTATACAGCGTTACTGGTTATCGGGTCACGATCCCGTTTTGGGGTAGTAAGATACGTTATGCACTACATATTAACGGAATAATTTTTTGTCTTAAAGTGTACTGTTACAGTTTTTAATTTTTAATGATTTCTCGTAATGTGTCAGATAGGCCGCTTAAAAAGTCTATAAAAAGAAATCCTTATCCGGAATCTTTCTTTTTTGTCTAAAGTTTTATAACACCTTAACAAATAATTGTGAACTATGAAATACTAATCTCGCGACAAAACTCGGTAGGGCTGCTTTTGCTGTTAGGAAAATAAGGCAGTATACAGACGTCGAAACTGCTAGGATAGTCTATTTTGCTTATTTCCACAGTGTTATGTCTTATGCCATCTTGCTGTGGGGCAAAGCAGCCAATATAAAACAAATTTTCATACTCCAGAAACGGGCAGTTAGGGCTATTTATAAACTTAAGTCTCGGGAATCTTTGCGTGAAAAGTTCAAGGAAATAGGTATACTTACAGTAGCTTCCCAGTATATCTTTAACAATGTACTTTTTATACGGAAGAATATAAACGCGTATAAACAAAATTTTGATAATAATAATCGCCATACGAAAAGAATGCATCAATTAGTTACGCCTTCGTTCCGCCTAAGTAAAGTGCAGCGATCTTTCATAGGGCTTGGTATACATTTCTATAATAAAATCCCAAAATTAATACGTGACTTGCCAATAGAAACTTTCAAAAAACGTGTAAAGACACAATTGTTAGGCAAGGGATATTATAGTGTAGACGAGTATTTAAATGACAAAGACGCATGGAAATGACCAGCTCTGCAACCAGTTCCGCTCAGAATAGTAAATACTTTTGTATTATTATCTTTTTTTGTAATATTTTTTAAAAGATGTGCTGAGGAGTTTCTTTAGGCTTTTCTTCTCCTCCACGACAAAGCACCTTCCGAAAAGCCAAAAAATGATGTGCATAAGTGTATCAGTGATACCTATATGAATAAAATATTTTGACTTTGACTTTGAAATCTAATCTAACACTGATTTTAGTCCTGATAAAACCCCTGCAAAGTTTAATAAATTTTACAAATTAACTTCGACAAAAATGCAAGTTTTCTTTAAAAAAAGTTCATGTAACTATAGCTGCAGATTATTAGAAAAACAATTAGCTCAATATGACATAACAAGAATAAAAAGGGTAGAAACATATATTTTTTTAGTTGTACTCACAGCTAAACCCTGGATGACCTTATTGTCCGTGAAGTCAAAGTACCGCAGCAGCAGCCCTACAATGAACAGCGCCCGCCGGAAGTGCGGCCGGGAATGCAAGTTACGCGTCATTTCTGGATTGCGCTGCCAACTGTGCTTCCACTGGAGTAGAACACCTGTTGAACCAAAAAAAAATACTTGAATAAAACAGAACAGTGCATAGACAAGTAAAACATAAAATTATTTATTTTAAATTAATTGTTTTCGAGTAATATGTAGATTTTTATTGACTATTAATTTTTCAAATTTTTTCAAATTCTATCTTTCAAAAATCCTCAAATTGCCAGGCAACTGTGAAAAAGCAACTCATATCTGTGAACACTGTAGTGTCCCTGCCAAGTCGAGCGATTGTTATTTGGCTAACTTATTGAGAGACTATGGAAAATATAGCTTAGTTGAAAACGACTGAAAAACGCTACTTCGGCTTATTTAAGAACGCACTAGTGTGAAGCTAACCTAACCTAAAGCCACAGACTTAAAAAAAGAACAGACGGATTCTGAGCAACAAATTCAGTGGGGCGCCCATAGTAATACCAACTCCTCTATTCGTACAAGTATCACACGCACACATTGACACCATGCTGTTATTAATCGGCCGCCATTACCGCGTCGGACCGCACTAAAAATTATGCAAGTGACGCGGGCGGCGTCACTCTCGATAAGACAAGGTGACGTCCAGGTTATTTTCACGTCCGTGCTTGAATCTAAGCAACCCACCGTGGTACTTAGTGAACACGTCCCGGATGAGCTTGTAGTTGTGCGTGAGGTTGTTGACGATGGCGGCGAGGCAGGCGATGCACGAGGCGATGACCAGCTGCCCGCGCTGCAGGATCAGCTTCACCGCGTCCTCCTCCAGCTGCGCCAGGAACACCTCGCTCGGGTGCTCCATCAGCGGCACCACTAGCTCCAACGTGGACGCCACCGTCGACATTATCTGCTGCTCGTATTGATTCTGCAACACATTTTACAGTTAGGTGTGATACACATATGTGTATCACAGATCATGTGATGTATGCGGATCATGTGATTCGGCACATTCAACTTGATAATACATATTTTAACGGACAAGATTTCCGAATCGAAGCGCTTACTAGATAATTATATTCGATTTAAGCCGATAGACAATACGAGCCGGCATTGAGAGGCGACTCGACATAGTCATTTTTTGAGTCGATTAGGCACGATTTCGGCTTCCATTAGAGTTGACGTATGCGTTCGACTTTAGTCGAGCGGTTTTTTGTTATTACTCTTATTTACTGCAAAAATGAATGATTGATTGCAATGAAAAAATGATGCTTACCTGACACTTCAAACTCAGGTACGGCTGTAGAGTTAATGCGTGGTTAACCAACAACTGTGGTCTTATTTTCGCAAATAAATGCAAAGTAGAGAGACATGCTAAAATGCGTTGCGATGAGCCCATGCCTAAAAGAAGAATAATTTCAATACAGACTCTCCTTATACATAAAAACTTAATTCATTCAATGTTCCGAAGTAATACATACCATCAGCACTGGTCTCCTCTAATTGTAGTAAATTTTCAATAAGGCAATCAACTATCTGCTGACAAGCTACTAAAAGTGATTTAGGCGGCTGATAAATTATTTTTGTTGAATCGTCCTTATCCTCCTTAGGTTTAAACAACTGAAAAAACAACAATAGTAGTTAAATTGCAAAAATCCATTACTTTTTAATACTAGATAGTAAAACATAAACTTGCGGATGCGTAAGTAAGTGACACGTAAGTGTTCCGCGCAGTTTTAAATCATTAAAACCCATGCACAGCGACTTACGCATAGATAAGGGCGGCCGAAAACCTTAGAACGAAGTATGACTTACACTAGTCAGTAACTGCTGAAACCATTCCAAGCCCATATCACGTGACGATATGACGACATCGGTGATATTGAGGACTTTCCTCGTCAACGGATCAGCGGTTGCCGTGGTCATGTCGAGGGTCCCCGGCCGCGACGAGTTGGGGCACGGACTGAACCACATGTTCTGGAACACCTCCATCACCAGCTTCCTGATACCTTCCTCGTCGTTCACCCGCCTGATCATCTTCACACAGATCTCGGGTATCTTCGGAAATTCTGGACATTCTATGCATATATCTTTCAGGATTTTTATCACACGCTTCCGGACGGAAACACCCGTATCCTGTGTAAATACAAATATTGATAAATTAATACAAAGTAGAGAGTAGTACAAATGTGATAAAAATGTAGTGCTCAATTATGAAAAAAAAAACATAAGCTTAACTTGATTTTTGAACGATCCAGAGTGATGAACAATTAATTAGTAAAAAAGAAAATCAAAAATGGACAAAATAAATCCTAAATTATTAGTTATTCTTTATGTAGCAGGCTAAACAGGTGTCTTGAGCAATAAAGATACTTAAATACTACACAGTTCAAAGAGAAACATTTGGAAACAATTAGACACATAGCTTAAAAATTATGAATTAAGTACCCTACTTATTACTTACCAATATCCTATTCGAGAGCATTCCATAATACTTGTCGATAAGATCTGGGCGGCTCAACACAAACTTTCCCACTAGATCAACGGCAGCCTCGCGCACGGCCGTCGACTGGTCGAGAAAGGAGCGGTTGACTCCGATCTGCATGTCAGGCCGCGCCAGCACCGCCGGGTCCGCCTCCACGATCATCGTCAGACACTTCATGGCCTTCGTCCGAATCGCGATCGTGTTCTCACAAAGAATCACCAGAATCTTCCGCAGATACCTATCGAAACTCTGCGAGAAGGACCTCTTCGAAGCTAGATACTGAGATATCAACTCGGCTCCGCTGTAATCTATGTACGACTGCATCACTTGCACCTGCGTCCCGCCTTGGTACCGAAACGGCCTGATCTTTTCGAGAAAGAAATGTTTCCGACGTTCTATCGTCTTGAACTTCTCTGCAGAAATGACTGCGCTCGTGTTGTGCTTCTTGTCAGACTTGGATTCCTTGATGTCGGCGTCGCTGTCGTCGTCAGCCTCGGACTCTTCCTCGCTCGTTTCACCCTTGTACCGTTTCTTGGATTTGTTTTTCGGCCGCTTCGTGGGGGACGAGCTCTTAGGTTGAACGACCATGTCTCTGTACCATTGTGTTATGTAGAAATGCCTCGCACAATTCCAAGCCTGATCCTTCTGCCCGTTGATCGCCAAGTAGTCGAGTAACACGCGCTGTAAAAACTCTGTTCTTTCTTCGTCTTCGTCAAGGCCGGAAGTGAGAGCCTGGAACAAAGGCACCCGTCACAAAATAGTAGTCTTGTTATGACATTTCGTCATAGATTCTTACATTAAAGGGCTCATTGATCTTTATTCATGAAGTGTATTAAGAACTAAAATCAAGATTTTTCTGAGTTTGTTCCTAAGAGATAAATGTGATAATATTTTTAAAATAATTTATTATAAGTTTTTTGATTGAGATAAAATTAGTCCCACACCTACTGCATTACCTATGTAAATTCAACTAGTAGGTTTGAAAAGGTTTAACCAATTGATCACTTACCATCAGCTGGCTCATTTCATTAGTTTTTAAAGCTAGAAAAAAAAAAAAGTTAACCTGATGTTGATTGCCATCCTTTTCCTCCTCTGCGCGGATGTCTCTCACGACGCCGTCCATAGTGGCGAGCTTAGCGCGCGAGGTCACCGTGTCTCTTCGCAGGCGCGCCGCCACCAATCCCAGGTACTCTAGAGAGGCCACGCGGACTGACATCTCCATTGACTTGTCCGACATGTATTTCACCTATGAACAATTATTTCAGAATAAGACTACATCTTAATGAGAAACATTGAAATCCATACAGCTACCTCTGACCTTATTAGTAAGCAAATAAAAAGAATATTTGAATCAAAGATATAATCTATCTCTTTTCAAGTATTTTTTATATAATTCAATCAAGTAGGCGTCAATTCAAAACATGAAATAAGTAGAAACATTTGTTAGTTGATTACAGAGTTTCTATAAGTTCCATTATCATCCAAAACTCCAAAATTTGAATCAGACATCACACATGTACAAGGTTCAAGAGAAGTAGATGTTAATCCATAGTAATAAAATACTAGTGTACAGAGTAAGAAATAGTACACGTACGACTATATAACCGCAGTGACTTACCAGCATAGTACCAAGTAGGCTGAGCAATAGCTCAGTGGCGGGCCACTCCGGCTTGTTGACTGTAGTTAGCAGGTCGTGCACAAAGTTCTCAAACAGCGGCCTGAAGTCCACCTCCTCTGATCGACTCCGGCACTTGTTAAGGAACGACGTCAGAAACGTCCCGCCCACGCTGATCGCCGCCTCGTACTTAGATATTATTAAAAGATCTTTATCTACATGCTGTAAATTAATATAGAACATTTCATGTTAAATAATAAAATTATTTATTTATTATTTTCGGGACATAACCTTTTAGTTGATACATCAACTGTTGAACCACAGTCACTTTAATGTTACTGTGATTATCATTCCGTTGGAACGTTGAGAAAAACTCATTACAAATTTAATTCAGAGATGTTCTATTTTGCCCATATAAGTAAAAATTCCACTTACCTTTTTATTCTCCGTATCAATATGCTCCTTGTCTTTATCCTGCGACTTGCACAGTGTCTCTGGCAGTGTGACGACACACTGTACCAGCTGCAGCACGAGCGCCGTCAACATCTGGATGTGCTGGTTCGAGCTCAGCTGGAACGAGCGCAGGTTGTGCTTGGAGCTCGGGATGCGGGCGATCGACGCCAGGATGTCCTCCAGCAACAGGCGCCGGTGCTGCTCATACTTCGTGAATATCTGGTGATCGACGACGGAACTTAACAATCTAAACGTGAACGAACACCGTAATGAATTCTGACTAATGAACAACTTCAATCAAAAGATCACGATTTATTTCGTAGCTACTAGTAAGAACAAAACATCTATCTCGGTCACGTTCCAGGGTTGGCCGCATTGAAAGACATATCGGTTTTCACTAATGCGTATACAAGCGCAAAACTTTCCACATACAGAAAATTTTATTTAACCATACTGCTTCTGTTACACTTGTCCTTACTAGTACATGTTAATGCACAGAGCCGGCGTTATGGGGGGGTGGGGGGGGGGGGGGGGCAAGGTTGGGCGACTGCCTAGGGCGCCAAATCTGGAGGGGCGCCACATTTGGGATGAGGAGCAAAAAAAAAGAAAAAATAATTTTTTTAATAAAAATTACCATTGGTTCAGCAAGAAAAGCTCGATTTTGATTTTCTTATGTGGGCGCCACAATATTCTTGCCTGGGGCGTCAGTCGTTCTAACGCCGGCACTCTTAATGCATTTGCTTATAAGTTATACCTACAAGCTACTACCGTACTACCTAAAAACTTACCGTGGTGACAAGCTTGAGCGCGGAGAGCTGCAGTTCGCTGATATTCTCGACGAAGAACGGCGACACGCCCACGGTGGAGGCGTGCAGCACGGTGGTGTCGGTGAGGTGGTGCGCCGCGAACAGCTCCGCCAGCAGCGTGACGCACTCGTGCACGTGCGTGTACAGGTCGCGCACCGCACGCGTCGCCCCGCCCATCCGGCGCGCACCGTGCGACGCCCCGCCCCCTCGCCGCTTGCGACCGTCCACTGACGATGTAATTACGTGTTATGAACATTAAAGTATTATTACTAGCGTATAGAACCGACACCAGGAACACCATGTATGTCCCAATGCATTGGCGCCACGTGGCTTCAATCTTCAATGGATTCGTTCGATTTTGAAAGGAGAACCGGGGTTCAATTTTGAAAATCGAACCTCCCGGGCGGGACACACATTTTGTTCGAGATGTCTGTTCTATGACATTATACTTCAATGAATATGAACTGTTTTCTCTATTTTTGTATTTTAAGGACACAGCTTCATTATTATGGCTCTACGAACGATTAAAATGTATTACAACTACATGAAATAACAATCTTTCCGCTGCTTTAACATGCAGTAAGGCAAGTAATTGCAACAACTAACTTTCCATTAAAACAGCAAAATCACAGTAACTGTAAACACAATTAACAAACTTCACAAATATTTCAAAATGTACCTTTACTTATGCCCTATTTATTTGTATAGTATACTTTATTTAAGTATGCATACGTTAATTTTCTAAAGGTCAGCCCAAGGCGAAAACATATTTTTCAAAGTTATGCTAAAAGTCGAACTGGATAGAAAATAATTTCTTACCTTTCTTTTTCGATGTTGTTTGTATACTATACACAGGATCGTAAACACAGTAAATAGTGTTATTTAGTTGAAACTTAATGAACATAATAATCCTATCGATAACATCTTCTAGGAATATGCGCTTCGGCATGCTCGGGGAGGTCATTATGTACAAGGAAGTAAGGCTAGCGTCCGATGCGCACATAACTCTTTCTAGTGCAGACTCCATCCATATTTGTCTCATTTCCTCACTGTCTTCCTGCAAGTTAAATAATCCAATAAATAAGTAGTACTACTACTGTTATTACTGGGATAGACAGTAGAATTTATATAAGGGACATATCATACAACATCTAAATAAAGTAAACCTGGAATAAATGTATTGATTGATGTGCGGTTTACACTTATTAAGTAGTTAAGTAGATAACAAAATTTTAAGAGATTAATTTTAAGTGCGCGTCCAATCGTAATAATTTAGTAAAGCTCTTTAGTTCATTCAAGATGAATGAATGAATGAATGAACTCATAATTTAACTTAAAGGAAAATAATTTTAAAAAATAATAAATTAGTGTGAAGTTTTTCATAAGTAATCAAAATGACTGAAGTACATGCAGTTTTGCTATTATTGTTAAAATTATAAAGACCAGGAAACTTACAGGGTCGCTAACAAGTGACATTTTTTCAGCGGCTCTTATATTTTTTTCCAATATGTTTAGTAACCGGACCAATCGATCTGCTGGTATGGCTTCCATAGCACCAAGATTCTTCAACTTTGCTGCTTCTGAACACAATTCCTGAAGTTGATAACGCGGTATCAGTAACTCCTCAGGAATATCCGGTCCCTCTGAAAATATTACATCATGTTATAGAATTGTGTAAATTCACTGAAAAAAAAAACATACAAACAAAAACTTACCCATTTCATCAGTTACTAATATGTCGTCATCAATAGTTTCAAAAACTGATTCGATTAATTTATTAAACCGCTGATAGGTATTTGTCTCCATTAATTCATCAACCGATAACATTTCTAGTACTGGAACTAATCTTCGTTCCACTTTACGAAGTTTGGGTCGAACTATAAACATAAACAGTGGTATATTTTAGTTACAATGAAATGCATACAATGAAAATATTTTGAACCGAAAACTTAGTACTTTTTAATTTAATATAATTTAACTAATATTTATCTTACACATATGAATCATTTAATATTAGTTTAACTTCAAATTCTCTTTTTTGAGATAATGAATTACTACAAAAAACGTAAACTCAACAAGTAACAACAAACGATGTTCGCGCCAAAATTGGCATTACTCGATGCATTTGCCTGTTCCCGCCAAAATTATTATCATTCGTCCACAGACTTGAAATAATCTACAATTTTAACAAAATAATAACCGACTTCAAAGTAGAATGCCCATAGCCAGTACTCTTAAAAAAATAATTGTGTCACAATGATTTTCGGACAAAAAATTTAATTAAAATATTTCAAGTATTTTACCCTGTGCCCTAAAAAAATCCTTATTGGGAATAATTTTCTGAAATTAATAAGTAACTTTACTTCCGTTTTACAAAAGAAAACCATTGGGCCATTTATGTTTGGAAAAGGCCAATCAGGAATCTTTTAAGATCCTTCGGGCCAATAGGTTGCATTGATTCGATTATAATTATGATACATCAAACTAGATGACGTATTACCGCATTACCGCTCCCGCTAAATAACAATCGTAAAATTACCTAAACCTCAATAAACCATATTCGGTATACCTAATAAGAAGTCAAGAAGAAAGAACGGAGACATTGGAGCAGCCTCCTAGCCATCGACACAGCTAAGGGAACATACCAAAACCACGTACCTCATTTAGGGGGGGAGAGGGGGGTCTTCAAAACACCACGATTGGTCACAGAGGGGAGGGGGGGGGGTTTTGGTTTTTGTCACGTAGTCAATATTTTAGCAACCATTGCGCCACAAAGTCGTCAAATATAAGCAAAATTATTATTAAACGCTTTTATTTAGCTTCACTTCGGAGCATCAAATCTTGTAACGTTAATTTGAATGACTTCCCTTTAATGAAAATTGATGAAATTTGGCAGACATGTGTATTTCTGATGGCAATACACGAAAATCATATTTTAAACTAATTTTCATTGTTTATTTGTTGTTAAATTAAAAAAAAACGATTTTTCGGAGCATCAAATCTTGTAACGTTAATTTGAATGACTTCCCTTTAATGAAAATTGATGAAATTTGGCAGACATGTGTATTTCCGATGACAATACACGAAAATCATATTTTAAACTAATTTTCATTGTTTATTTGTTGTTAAATTAAAAAAAACGATTTTCAGACTTTAGACATTTTACGTAGAGACTTGAAATTTTCACAACTTGTAGCTAATTTTATAAACTAAACATTATTGAAATAAAAGCGTTTAAAAAAAAAAAATTTTTTTCATTTGACTTATTATTGTTTTTTAACTCTGTTTTTGCAAAAAAGTATTGAAAACCGTATTTATCAATTACCACGTGAAAACTAGGGGGGAGGGGGGGGGGTCTTCTCATATACTACGGATGGTCACGAAGGGGGGGGGGGAGGGGGTAAAAAGTTGGAAAAAATGGGTTACGTGGTTTTGGTATGTTCCCTAATAAGAGTACCATACCAGCCTTGCAGACCAGGTTAGTATGCTTGCCAAACCCTCCAAAAACCCCTGACTTCTACCAATGCAATCTGCAGTCCACTATTATTCGATTTCTCAGTACTACTATCCTGTTTACTACCTATATAAAACTTCCGCATGAACCTGTAGGCAGTCTTCAAAGTCTGCATTGCATTTCCACCAAACTTTAAAAAAAATTAAATCAAGTAAATCTTACTTACCAATGGCTGCTTCAGCCTCCTCTTTCTTGCTAGCTTCTTCATGTTTTCTTTTTACTGCTTCCCAATTCTTTTCTCTAGCTATATCTATTGCTTCTCTTTCTTTATCTACTGTTGGAGTTGAGATACTCGACTTTGTTTTTAATGGTACATTGTCATCAGAATCTGATTCCACTGCACTATTTTTTCTCGTCCGTTCGTCGGGGTTGAACTCATGTTTCTTCAACAAGCCCTCCTGATAAAATAATAACAGTGAATAAAACAAAAATAAAATACCAAAAATTTCCAAGTACTTTGTGTCAAATTTATAAGGAAATGAAAATTTCTGGATTTGTATTCTGTTGTTTAGTAAATAATAAAAGACAACTTACCGAAAGTCGGCCGAGTTTGACGACAGGATATCTATTATTTATGATATTGCCGGTTTTATCTTGTTTTTCTTGCATAGCGTTAGGAGTGACCGGAGGTGGAGCATAGGGCGCACCCATCGAGGGCTGAGGCACTTGAGGTTCTTGGCGCAAGGGAGAGGGCGCCACGCTCGCTTGAGCTGGTGATTGACCTGTCACCACATTACCATCTAAAAAATAAATAATATCTTCAACATTGCTTATAATTTACAAAAAAATATATACACGTCACATAAATATTCATTAAATAAGCTTAATAATCCATTTTGGATATATTATAAAAAGTTTTACCTTGTTCAAATATTTTTTCCTGGGACTGAATCATCAAGCCTTGCTGATCCGGTATGTTCCTTGGCGACATAGAAAGAGGATCCTTATCGTCGTTTATGTTGGTATCATAACTCCTGTTGTCTTGTACGAGGCTGTTATAGAAACCTCCATTTTGAGTGTTAGAACAAGAGGAATTGGAGAATGTGCTTGTGTATATGTTAGATTGGTTCGCATTATTCCATGGTGGAGATATATTGTTTTGGGCAGTGATGTTAACTTGACTTCCTGGCCTAGCTTGTGATGGTGGTGAACCCATGTTTACATGAGGAGATGATTGACAAGGAGTAGCCAGAAGTTGTTGATTTGGAATGGGTGTTGAATGGACTGCAGTTCCATGGGAAGAGGGACTATAATTGTATGTAGACGGTGACATCCCATTAAACTTTGATGTGTTAACATGGTTCCCCCAATGGTTTCTTTGCTGTTGGTCAAAAACATTGGGATTCACATGTAAAATTGCTTTCAACAGTTCAGGTGTAGCTTGTTGCGGCGCTGGACTAACTGCATTTGGTATGCTTTCATCCTTTAAGTCTCTGCAATATAAATGTAAGTTTCTGTATTATTATTTACACAACAATAAACTTCATGAAATCTATACATCATAAACTAGTGTAAATTTAAAAATAAAAAAACCACCTCAAAAAGCCTAATATGATATACCTTTTTGAAATCCTTATGGTGAGCTCTTTAATTTGATACCCATATTGCATTATTCGATTTATTTCTATTTTTTGATACTTCAAACAATGGCATCTCAAAGCCACCATATTTTTTTTATTTCACTTATCTAAGAACACTTGGGTTATCAAGACGAATCTAACGATAATCTAATTGTATAAATCTGTTCAGCGGTTTGAAAGATACAAGGTAATAAAGTAGGGACCATCAATCCTTCACTTCTATTCTATCTCCTATTCTTCATCAGAAAATTGTTACAATCAGACATAAATGGCAAAGATAATATACTAGTAAAGGTATAAAAACCCATATGGTTGTTAAAATCTTACAATCATAATATTTGCACCATTTTTGTATATTTCATTTATAGAAACAATAAAACTTACAAAAATTTTGACATAAAATTTTTAATTTGCAATGAGATTTAAGATTTTGCAACAGTAAAGATTAATCATGCACCTAAATACAATTAAATAAAATACAAAACATTATCAGAGGATACTTACATGTGCTGAACCGAAGTTTGCATTAGGGACTGCAATAATAAAGAAACTAGGTCATCATCTCGAGTTGCAAGAAGTATTGCTGCTTCTTCAGCTACTCGGGGGTGGAACAGTTGGGACTTGTTGTTCAGAGTTGAAGGTAATGGTGTTGGGAGAGGTAATACTGGCAACACTAAAACAAAAATAAATTATAATTGTTTCAAAAATGTGATTTCTATAACAATTTGAAACTAAATGTAGTAATTCTTCTAAATAACTAAGGCAAAAGCTTTAGACCAATTTAAAGATAAGGTAACTTTTACTTAAAATTCATAAATAATCTGGGTAAATCACAATTTCATGAAATCTATGTATATAAAATACAAAAAATGTTTGTGTGGATGGATGTCCTTTATAAGACTGAAACCATCCAACCGATATGTCTCAAAATGGTTATATTTGAAAGGCAATAATCCGAAGGTGGTTTAAGACTCCTAAAACAATGCATTAGGCACATTAGGTCTATTGATAAAGTCGAGTTTCCACCTTCGCATACAACAATTTGAGGATAATATGTAAAGATGGCGCATCAACATCAACACAAAAACACTGATCTGTCATTCTCATCAGAATTTTTTTAGCTTAGTGGAACATGCTGGGTATCCACTACTAATATCAATCCATCCATTAAAGCCCAATTTTTTTAAATAATGTGTTAAATTGCAAACTTTTATTTTGACGTAAAGGACATGTTTTTTTATCAATGGCACTGGATGTAGAGATGGACCGAAGCAGTTTTTTTTGTCATTGTTTGTATTAGTATAAAGAACTAAATGCAGAATCTGAGGCAGTATCTGTGCAGCCTCCACTCGTGGGTAGTAACATGTAGACCTCAGCATTTTTTTTACTTAAAATAAGTTAATGTTTGACCACAATGTCCTGATGGTAAGTGGAGATGTGGTTTATATATATATCAGCCTGGCTCCGCAACATTTCCTATCAGTTCCAGTGTGTAACAACATTGATTGCAACTACAATTATGGCACTGAAGTAGATTGCAGATGTTCTCAATCAGTCTCTTGTCTACTTTTACATATTAAAATTTATAAAGTGTGAGTCGGCAGGTAACTCAATGATTCAAACATCTTAAATTGACTCAATGTCAATAAGAGATTGAAAGAACTCTTGGAATCTATTGACTGAAGGCATGGGCAAGCTCACTCACTCTTCTCACATATTCTGTATGACATCACCCATTTCTAATGAGGTAGACTATTTTGGACCACAGAAAAAAAAATTGTTTGTTTCAAATAACTCATTTTTTCCAAAAAGTATACAAATGTTGTACTTTATATTAGGATAAATTGAGTCTGAGCTTTTAATTTGATGTTCAACTGCAACTTTGAAGCCAGTGAGACATTTTGAACCAGTATGTAATTTCTGACATCAGTATAATCATACAAATAAACTACTACTTATAACTCTAAAAGCTATTGAATAAAAGTTAGGTTTATAAAATGGCACTAATATAAAATAATCATTTTTATCACCACCAATGTTATGAAAATGAACTTAAAAAAGGTTCCCCTCTAATATTGACAACTTGAGATTTGCCAACTAAAAAAATTGTTTTGCTGTAAGTGAACACCTGACTATATTTGCGTCATTTTATATTCTCATATTAAAATGACCAAACAAGACAAATTTACAACACAATTTTCTAACAACACTCATTGGTAATTAATGGCCTTTGATTGTGAATTGATGAATTGTCTTTTACAAAAAAAATACCATGCAATTTTCTAAGTTTTATGTGTATACCATAGAAAGGAATAAATATAAGTATTATAACTGTAAATTTAAAATGAAAAATCTAAATTTTTGAACATCAAATTAAAAAAAAATTGTAAGCCATGTCTAACCTGAAATTTAGTCAAAAGTGCAATAACTGCATTTAAAATCTTAATATCGCGAGAATCAAGCAATATCTTTGAATCTACAGAATTACAGAGATAATTCACTAAAAGTAGAACATTAACATAGCTACATAAGTAAATTTAACCCATTAACAGTGATTAAGTAACTTAAAATTCATATTTTTAATCACTTAAATTAACGACATCATTAATACTTAAAGTTGGCTAATACACAAATTAATTAATGTAAACACTTAACAATTCTGCGACAAACATGACGATAATTTAAAATGAAGTTTACAATACTTACAGTCTGTCAAACTGGCTACTCCTGCTAACGTTGTGATGGGGACACTTGGAATATCCCTCTCATTCATCTTGACCGTAATTTTGAGTTATTTTTTCAAGTTTAGCGATTGTATCCTAAAAGTTAAAAAGAAAGTCTCGACTGTTGTACTGTAACACACACCACTAACAGTTGTTTGCGTAGCTACTGCCACTGATCGGATTATCATTTTACTTTCCTCATTCGCAGCACTAGGTATTAAATAGTTTCACATTTATTGGGTGGTTATTTATCACAATATATGCATGCCACGAAAATAATCATTAGATCCAAAGATTGTTGTGAAAATAGGGCAGCCGTCAATTTGATGCTTTGTTGTGCGTTGTGCATCAAAACGAAGGTCAGCGCATCGCACGACACTCCCAACCAATACTGGAAAAAGTTGTTTGAGCAATTGTTATTTCTTTTCAGATAAGTTAAAGTCATAAATACTCACAGAAACATTATGTTCAACTATTTATATCCAGGACAAATTAAACATAATCCTAACATCTAGCTAAATCAAGAAATTGTGACTCAGTGTTGCCCACATAGCTGTAATAATTTCTATTTTTTAATGTTGTCGTTAGCTTTCATCTTTAGGAGGTTATGGTATTCATACTATTCAGCCAGACAGATAACAATAGACTGCATTTCACGTGCGTGATACAACTCTTGAAGCTTCACAGAGTACTTGTAGACGGATCACGTATGTAAATGAATATTTTTTTACGGTGTCCATGTCACAGGATTTATACAATCATTTTATTGTGTATATAACAGTAAGTTGCTGGATGGAATTATATATAACACTTAATAATTATAATTTATATTCAATATATGAATGGCTGATATGTGTAATTTTATAAATTTCATTATTATTTTTAATTCTTGATTAATATTCTTAGTTCTTTCTTGTGTCCACTCGTGATCCGTCTTCAGGTAGGTACCTCTTTGAAGCTTAGAATCCAGTTGTTTATATAAAGTTCTTGATTACTAGTCTGTGAACTACCATAGAGAACACCACAGAGTTTTTTCATTATAAGTGTTGCCAGGTCTATAAACGAGTTAATGGTTTTTATTTAACAAAATAAATAATTAAACTATTACATGTAATTTGTGTCACAAATATGACAATATTCATTTCCATATTTCAATGCATTAAAACACGTGATCCGTCTTCGAGCGTCGTCTTGACTGTAATCATGATTTTTTTTTTTTTTTTTGATTCCCCTCACGGGAGGGAGGCAGTGAATGCATTTACGCATACGCAGCACAGCCGGTCTGTGCTGGTTATGTGTGGCTCAATCCCGAGTGGATAATACACACTAAGCACTGCCTGAAATGGCTTTAGTCATACGACCTTTAAGCCTTCATCGGAAGCGACTCCGCTTGAAGAGACGGAGCTAAGGCTTCCAATACGTACTTACGTAATTACGCAAATACGTAATTACGGACAGATTTTAAGAGTCCCACAAATACGTAATTGAAGAGTTCAAATCCGTAATTACGGATAATAACGTAACGGATAATAAATAAACGTATAATAACGCAAGTACATAGATAGGATATTATTAATTTAAAAGAAAGAAGTTTAAGATTGTTTAAAACAATTTTAGAAATTTTCATGCTGTAAAATTATAAAATGTGGTATGTCATTTGAAAGGTAATTTTACTGGATTTCAAATGCTAGTTAAAAAAATAATTTTAGTTTATATTTCCTACTTAAATTTTAGGAATTAGTGCAACAGGTCGAAATTGTGGACATCTAAACGAATAGAATAAAACGAAAAGATCTTAAAATTTTATTTCCAATTTTATTTTCTTCCCCCTCAATATTTTGTATTAATGACTAATGACCCCCTGGCTCTAATGACTGCTCGTAATCGGTTTGTCATCGACCGGATGAGTTTCCTGATGGAATCTTGTGAGATTTCCTGCCACTCTTCGACTAAAGCAGTTATTAGGTCCTCAATCGACGCTGGAGCTTGCCATCTTCCTCGTACCTACCTTTTCTACTCATCCCACAAAATTTCAAGTCAGGGCTACGGGCTGGCCAGTCTAGTGTGGGAATCCCGACTTCTTTCAGGTACTGTCTTGTCTCTGCAGTGGTGTGGCAGCGGACATTATCGTGCATTAACAGCATATCCTGCCCAATAAAACCAGCGTAGGGAAGCACATAGTCTAGCAGAATGTTGTTGATGTATCTTTCTGCGGTTAGTATCTTTCTCCCCGACCTCCACCGGGTACGAATATCAGCTCCGTTTTGGCTTCGATAGAAATCCCTGCCCACATCATACAGGACCCACTCCCGTATGCCACGGTTTCCGCAGAACAGCATTGTGAAAATCGCTCCCCCGGTCTCCTGTAAACTCTTCTTCGACGGTCGCTACCATGCAGACACATTCTAGTTTCGTCGGAGAACAAGACTCGGCTCCATTGATCTATACCCCAGTCTAAGTGATCGCGGGCAAATTGAAGCCGGGCTTGTCTGAGCCGCTGCTGGACGTCAACGCCGGTCAGGTATCGATTCCGGAGTGCAGTGGAGACAATAAAACGGTCATTTCTCACAGAAGTGTATCGCTGACGGCCAGAACCTGGTCTTCGCACTAAGTTTCCAGTTTCCCTGAAACTCTGGTATACTTTTGAGACACATGACTGACTCAGATGAAGCTGATGAGCGATAGTACGCTGAGACAACCCATGCTGGATTAGAATGACGATTTGAGCGGCTTCTGCAGGTGTGGTTTCTATTTTTTTACTTTCTGTGTTCCCAGTGGCGTGAATTATTGGACTGATGACAATTTTTTCACCCATGGCCTTGCAAACCATATTTTGTTTTATTTTAAAAATTAATGAGTTTTGTTTTAACGTACCATGATATAAGCTGACTAAGATTTGGTTATGATATCAAAAGAGGATGAAAGCCAATACAATTACCTTTCAAATGATATACTACATTCTACAATTTCATTGCATGAAAATTGTTAAAATTGTTTTGAACAATTCCCGTTTAGGTGATTCCAGTATAAAGCTCGCAAGTGTAGATACACTAACTGCATAAATAAATTTGTAATCCCATATAAATATATAGGATAATAAAGTTACATTTGCAGTGAATGAATCAGTGTATATGTATAATATAATGGAATAATAGGTGTAGATAAGTACCTAGATATAATTATGTTCAAAGGTAACTTATAAAATGGTCAACGGAATAAAAAAGCAAGAATGGGAGAAGATATCTTATGAAGTTTTACCAAAATCCCACAAAATATTAAGTAGACTAAATTGCCCGAAATTGTTAGTATTCAAGAAGTAGAAGGTACTGGAAGGGAAAAAAGTAGGACTAACTACAAAAAGAAATGAGATGCAATCAAAAACATAACTTGTAAAAAAAAACAAGTCTTGCAACTCAGTTCTACCGTAAAAATTTGTGAGATCCATGTAATACCAAGTTGGTTAATTTATTCAATCCCTACTTAAGGGTCCTTCTGTCTTAAGTTATTACGGATTTACTTAACCTAACAACATCTTACAGTCACGATATCAATATTAAAAATATTTTATATTCTAAATAAATAGATTGACTTGGCCATCATACGTGGATCTCACAAAATTTTATGGTAGAAGAACTGAGTTGCGAGACTTGATTTTTTTTACAAGTTATGTTTTTGATGGCATCATATTATCAAGAACAAAAATTAAATAAATAAAACTTTGAGCCTATTCGTACGTAATTGATTTTAGATCTGGAGTTTAATTTTAAAATTATTATCTTCTGTAGTTTCTTGTTAATATAATAGGTAAATTGAATTTCGATTTGAACATGTTTGATTTTTTTTTCTATTCCTTCCTAAAATACAATGTATTTTATACGCAAAAAAATTGCGCCCTAAAAAAACAAATCAGTTACGTAATTACGTAATTACGTATTTAGAGCAGCGAAATGCGTATCTAAATACGTAATTGGAAAATCCGTATTTTTGGAAGCCTTAGACGGAGCGCTGTAATCATGATCATAGATCATAGATTTTATAGTCTATTGCTACTTGTCACAAGTGTCATAATCATGGATTCTCCATGATGGCAGGACCAAGGAAATTATAGTATAGCTGGACTGCAAGTATGCATTTAAAATAAAGAAATGTATCGAATATTGGTTCATTATCACCGCATACAAAAATAATAATATAGACATCAGTTTTCATTATAATACATAAAGGTAATTTTGAAGAACTTTTAACAAAATATGTTATTTCATTAATATACTTATTTAACACTAATAGGAATTAGAAGGACTTGTTATAATGTCATATAGATACTTAGTTATAGAATAGTATAAAAAACTAAATAATAAACCTAATGGCGTCCTTGTCTAACGTAAGAAATTAAAACAATCATAACTCTATACAGTTTCGCTATACTGTAAAATTTTTCATGACGTCAAGACGTGTGCCGTGTTCGCCATTTTGTTTTTCTCTTTACTACAGTGTAAATTGTGACTTGTTACTGAAATACTAAGGTACTAACTACTAAAACTCACTTTAACGAAGGTAATGTCAAAGTCACGTCAAAGTGGACATTGGTACGAAAAAATCCGCCATGTTTTGTTGCAATTTGTTGCGTAGGTATGCACGTTTTTTTCATAGGTAGGGCCGCTCCTGTATGTACCACAATGAGCCATTATAGTTATCTCATGCACACTGGATGGCGCGTCAAGTCAAACTGCAAATTGACAAGTCAAACTGCAGACTTGACAAGTACATTTGATCGTGTGTGACATCCATAAAAAAATGTGTATTTAATTATTTATCAATAGAAAATATTTTGAAGT
This sequence comes from Thymelicus lineola, assembly GCA_963932265.1. Lineage (NCBI taxonomy): Eukaryota > Metazoa > Arthropoda > Insecta > Lepidoptera > Hesperiidae > Thymelicus > Thymelicus lineola. The sequence continues at coordinate 9,483,170 of OZ010686.1, forward strand.
ACTTTATTAAATTAGGACATTACTGGTCTAAGTAAGTATGAACAACTTTATTATGTAGGACAACCTCAATCCAGCCTGTGATTTGTCGAAAATGGTTAGGGTTCGAACGATACTTTCGATACTGAGTAGGTATCGATACTTTTGATCGCGATACTCGATACTGAGTACTCGATACTCGTACCTGGTAATTACTCGCAAGTACTCATATGAAACGTCGGTATCGAGTACTTTTAAAATATTGAGTACTTTTCAGTATTTTCATATGAAAAAAGATCAACTGCAGCCCGTTATAGCGCTCGGACTAAACAGAAATTCACTGTCGACGACCTTTTTTTGAAGTGAAACTTCTTTAGAATCGTTGTGATTTCAAACCGGATGCAACGGAAAAAACGACAGGTAAGAGACACAAATACAAAAATGTGTAGGAAAGAATGAGACAAAAATATACTCGGCAAGCATGCATATAATATAACTGCTAATTTCGTCGTTGAATCTAACTTCTCCGTAGCTCAATGGTCAGGACGTAGATACACAATACCTGATGCGCAGGTTCGCGTCTCTCAGTATTTCTTTTTTTTTAGTTTTATTTTTATACTGTTTTTAAATACTTTCAAATGCTCTTTTAAATATTTTCAAAGAATTTATCAACAAAAAATAAGAATTTCATTTTCGTTGTTTAATATCTATCGATTGACCGACCGATTATACAGACAGCAAAAATGCTAAGTTGTATTCATAGATGGCGCGAGGAATAAGATAGAAGATTCGTTTTATTGCTAGATAGATTGCGCTAGCTGCTCATTTTACTCTTAATATTATGTTAAGAGATGGCGTTAGTTACCACTGTTTTCTTTTTCTTATGTTCGTGGTTATCTTTTAAAAAGTGCTAAGTTGTATTCATAGATGGCGCGAGGAATAAGGTAGAAGATTCGATTTATTGCTTTTGCATCTAATTATCTTGAAACCAAAATTTTGGAAAGTTTCACTTCTACCACGTGTGAATTGCACACATTCTCTTTTTATTTTTATTTTTTTTTAGCTGTGATCTGACTGTGATCCTCGCGAGTACTCGATACTCGATACTGAGTAGTATCGATACTTCAGGACCGATACTTTTTTGGTATCGATACCATACCCGTCGATACCACACGAGTACTCGGTATCGATACCAGAGGCCGATACTTCGAACCCTAAAAATGGTCATTCAATATGACGTCTTTTGTCTTCAAGTACTTCTACGAAGCTTGCAATCGAACTTTTATGATTAATCTATTCCTTGGGCATGATAGAGAAAACAGAGTCAATCAACGTCACAGATACCTATCAAAATTATTAAAGAATGAAAGAATGTCATGTCATTGAACAGTCATTCACTGTCATTGTCAAGACGTACTCTGTGGTCTCTGTGTTGTCAAGTCAATGCTTTTATGAATAGGTAGGTACTTGGTTACCGTACTTGCATAAATAATAAATACATATTACAATTTACTTAATATCCATGGTTACTTGGGTTTCGTTATATACTCTTGGTTTGGTTATTAACTTATTATTACCAAAGAGTTAATATCGTCCCCGTAGTTCGAAAAGTCACTAAGTCGAAAAATGGCCAAAATGAGTTATCAATGTCACTAAAACCACATTTTTTTTCTCTAAATATCTGTCTAACCATCTATGTTATATGTGCGTTCGTTTCCGATTTACGAAATGTGAAAATTAAGTAAATGTATGCTTTGGATCCCACAGCGAAATGAGAGAAATAACTAAATTTTCTTAATTATTTTATATTTATCGAAACTTTACGTAGGTCGAAACTAAAACGATTTAATTACTTTTTCTATTAAATTTTCAATGCATACGTAGGCTTTTAGGTAGACTATAATCACTAAAATGATTTAGTGAGTTATTAAATTCAGCACTTTGCTAAAATACCCGAAAGCGAAACGGAGTGAAAGATCACTAACTAAGGGCGAAAATTAACTAATTCCTAACTAACTCAGACATTCTATTGAGAACAAATAATTAACTTGCGATTTTTAGGGTATTTCATATTTTCTCATTAACTACTTGATTTTCACTTGTTACAGTTAGTATAATATTAATTTGATTTAAGTTCCTTCAAAATAAAACTAAAAACATAGAGACATGTTATGACATATTAAAGTTATGGCGATTTATATATTTCAAAACTTTAACCCTCATTATCTCAAAACAGGTTTTTTGCACTTAATGACTTTTCGCTCTACGGGGACGATATGTTTTCTACCAATGCATGTGGAATGCGGAACGTTGCAGCGAAGTCACATACAAATCGTTTGGATTTAGATTTTTTATATTCTCACTTATTACAATAGTATACAATATTAATTAATCTATGAGTTCAATGTATTTATATCTAGTCTGTGAAGTTTAGGTATAAAATTGACCTTGTTGCAGTTCTCGTCTAGAATACTAATACAAAGATAATCACAATGAAGTCGAACCTATCGCTTGCACTTACTTGGTATTTGAAATATTTTGGACTTCCTTTGTCAATCGGAGCAGCAATGTGGGCTATCTTGTGCCGGATGAACGAATCTAAGAGACGATCAGCCGTGCAAGAGAAGGTAAATATAATAGTTTGTGTTTTAAAATTTAAGTCATAAAGTTTCCAAGAAGTACTTTAAACTTAAAAGGGTGTCATTGTGTTGCTTTTGAACTCCAGAATTAAGTCTACTACCTTGTATGGACCCTTAGTAATTTTTAGAGAGTAAAATGAATATTTTATTGTCAAAAGAATCCAGCATTTGCACCAATGCAAACATGCCAAGGCTAGGCGTGCCAAGCACAACTTCATAAAAGCTTTCTTAAAAGTAATTGTTTTGTGTATGTAACTTCTCACCATTATTTTTTGATTTCTAAGTTATTATACTTAATTTCTTTAAGATATTTTATATAAACAACAGAATAACAGTGCCACATTTACTACACGATTGTACTTAAATAGTACACAAAATTTTATGGTGCTTACAGAATCAATGATTTATTACAATAAGGCATTTAAAATTATTATAAATAAAAAGATGTTGATGTAGGTATAGTCCTTTTTTAGAAAAGCTTGTACTTTTTGGTAAACAATCTTACCATGTCTTTTTATCGTAATTTGTAATTTTAAAATAAGGCTGACACAAATGAAAATAATTTAAAGATAAATAATTATTTAGTGCCAAAACTAATTTCTATTTACGATTTTTTTTTTACTAATTTAAATTAATATTTCAATATTAATTTTATTTAAAAAATATTGGTGCTAAGATTGTTTACCAAATAAGACTGAGGAATAAAAAAAAACGGAGTATGCAGTCAGTATTTCAAGTTAGTGTGTAGTCCTATTTTGTAAATGGAATGAATGAATTCCTTCAATTTTAATTCACTTTTATTATGCATTAAATTTTTTTCTTTTTCAATAACAGGTAGTTGTCATAACTGGTGCCAGTTCTGGAATAGGAGAAGCATTGGCACATGTATTTTATGAATATGGTAGCAAGGTTGTCTTGGCATCTCGTAGGAAGTCTGAATTGGAAAGAGTGAAAAGAGATTTAATTGCAAAGAAACTGGTAAGTGATAACCTGTTATTACATTCTCTGAGTATTCCTTTCTGATTTTTTTTTATAGCCCGAGGGGCTGACAAAAAAGTAGACGGACCACCTGATGGTAAGTGGTCACCGTCGCCTATGGACATGAGCAATACCAGAGGAATCGCTAATGCATCGTCAGTCCTGAAGGATAACTCCTTTTACACGTTTTTTGAAGAAGCCCATGTCATAGCACTCCAGGAATACCTCAGAAGGAAGTTCATTCCACAGCTTGCAAGTGTGTCGCAAAAAAAATTGTGAGAATCGGACCGAAGAGGTTCTTCACAAGTCAAATCTGTGTGGATGAAAGTTCAATCTTCGGCAAGTGGTGCAATGATGGAAAGGTGAAATAGGCATGAGTCAAATAATTCCTCGGTAAAGTCGGTAGAACACACAGAGTCGATACTCCATGTGAGGCCTGTCTTGAGCTTTTTATAGCATAAGTAGGTGCCTTAAACTGAAGTAGCTCTTATAAAGTTATAAACATTTCGAGTTTATAAAGTAAATAAATGAATTATTTAACTATTATAATAATTGTTCATTAGTAGGGTATTGTAAAATATTATAATACCATATAAAGCAAAAATTTATGTAGAAATAAATATAATGAAAAAAATTGTTCCTTGCCAATGGCAACACACTTTATTGAGAGAATTAAATGTAATAATAATAAGACAAATCTAAAATTTATTTCCTAAATTTCACTTAAAGTATGAAATTTTTAATGATATTTAAATCTGTTATTTTACAGTCTACTCCAACTGAAGAGCCGGTGGTTATAGAACTGGACTTATCAGATTTGAATCAGCTGGAAGGATTCATACAGAAAGTATATGATATTTGCGGTCATATTGATATTCTCATAAATAATGGTGGTGTGTCCCATCGTGGTGCAATACTCCACACTACGATGAACGTTTTTCAACAGATCATGTGTATTAACTATTTTGGTTCTGTTGGATTAACTAAAGGTAAAAAATGTTTTTCAAATAATAATTATACAATACGATTTTATACTAAATTTATTGTGGACTGAACACATTTTACTATGACAAGGCTACTCACAATATTGTTTTTCATCATAGCCTAAAATAACCTGATAGCTGGTTTTCGGTATTCTTGCACAATGTGAGTGATAGGTTTCAAGTTGGCCAAGTGTGGATTGGAAAACTTCAGACACATAATTATTTCTAAGATCAATGCGATCTTCAAACCGCTAGGGTAACTCTGTTCAACACAATGACAATATTTATAATTGTTTCAAACATTTCAAGCTCGCTTAATACATAATAGAATCTACAATATTTCTATATTATCAAAAGATTTCCAGGCATTCATTAGTCTCTTAATATTACTTACGTTGCGCCTTCTGGTAATAAGAGACTTATCATACTGACTTTTCATACTGGTTTGCGAGCGTTTTCAAAGCTGAACGAGTCATCATCGAATGCGCAGCAAAGACGTCGGGGTGAACTCGCCATGGACACCATTTTACAGTGTGGTTTCAGAGAGCTTATTGTAGATACATGGGGAATGGGCTGCTCGCGTCCGTAGGAGATTACTTGTGCATAGAATACTCAACACGTATCATCTGGGTAGTGCCAAACGAGCAGCTACTCTGGTGGCTACAACATCGGCTGCTGGCTTTCAGTTACCACCCACCGGACAAAGCCGTGTCGCCAAGCGAATCGTCGTGTTCCGGCAGATGTCTGGTAAAGCCGAATGAGGAATAGGTCTGAATAGTTGCGTTGTGTTTGTGTGCAGAAAAACGCAAACATTCGACGTACCTAGCTTGGGTCGATGCTCGAGGCCGCAAAGCTCCGGATATCAGTACAAAGAAGAAAGCTAACCTCGCCGCCAAGTCCCATAAAAAGGCAGTAAGGAAGGTCAATCTCAACCGCATCCAACATAATTGACGCTAAACTCTCTGACCAACCATCTGGCAGTAGAGCGTTTTGGTTTCTTGCTAAAGCGGTTGAGACTAACTTCTGTCGGCCCACTCTGCCTCCACTGATGAAACCGGAATCCGGATGGCTCACTGGCTCATACGGCTAAAGAGAAAGCCGAATTGTTTGCGTCTCTGTTCGTCGAAAATTCACGTCTAGATGCTGGCAATAACCTACCACCATAATTACCTCCTTGCGGAACTACTATGCCTAAGATCTGCATTACTAAGAAGAAGGTTCTCAAAATCTTGCGGTGTCCAGACGTGAAAAAGCCAGTAGTCCTGATGGTATACCAGCAATCGTGTTAAAGACATGTGCTCCCGAATTGTCTCCTGTAATAATGCATCTGTTCCGCCTCTGTTTCAAGACTGGGATAGTGTCCAAATCCTGGAAGCTTGCCAACGTGCAACCAAAAAAGGCAGTCGTGCTGACCCCACCAACTATCGGCCTATCTCAATTACCTCCATACTCTGTAAGATTATGGAGCGTATATTGAATACGCGCCTCATGGCATACCTAGAACGGAAGGATCTCATTAGTGATCGGCAATACGGGTTTCGCCGAAATCGATCGATTGAAGGTCTAGCGTATGCCACACACATATGAGGCGAGGCCCTCGAGAATAACGGGGAGGCACTTGGGGAGGTGTAGAAAAAATATTTCGCTTGTATTTTTTTCCACAAACTATCTTATAAACTATTGCAATTCATATAGAATAATCCCTGAAAATTTCATTTGGCTAGCAATACAGCAACATGTTAAAAATATGCTTGAGTCAAAAAGCAGCGAAAATCCGTTATACTAATTACGAGAATAACCTACTTCAAAAGTGTTTGTGTGTTGTTTATTAGGTATGTATAATTAGGTATATTATATGTATTTTTTTTAATTACAGCTGTTCTACCAAAAATGGTTGAGAGGAAATGTGGGCACATAGTTTTTGTCAGTTCAGTTCAAGGACTGATTGCCATACCTGATCGTGCTGCTTATGCTGCATCAAAACACGCAATGCAGGCGTTTGGAGATTGTTTACGTTCTGAAATGCATCAACATAATGTTAACGTCACTGTTGTAAGTCCAGGATATGTAAAAACTGCAGTTTCTCTAAATGCCCTCACTGGAAGCGGTGAACCTCATGGTGGTAAGTTCTTTGAATTAAACTATATTTTAGTGCTAGCCAATATTTTTTCCTTTTAACTGTGCTACATGTTGAATTTCGTGATTAGGTAGGTACATATTTCTAAAGATTACATTAGCATATCTATATATCGCTCACCCAATACAACGGCACATCTACGTTTATCATATTTTACAGAAACGAATTTCAAAAATTTTATAAGAATGTTTAAAATTAATTTATGGCTTCTGTTTACGTTTTTTACAGATTGTATGGGTTTGGTTACTAGTATAGACAATAATACATATTTACCACTATGTAGATTAGGCACTTTTAAACACGTATACCATATAAACTCAATTTCGCATTTTTTGCAAATGTGCCATTATATTACTAGGTGAGCGATATGCTCTATAGTTTATACTTAATGCTCTTTTTAATATTTCAGTTATGGACAAAAGCACTGCCGCTGGATTCACGCCGGAATATGTTGCTCTGAAGACATTAGATGGAATTGTGCACAAACAGAGTGACGTTATTGTTAGCCAGTTTCTTCCCAGGTTAGCGATATTTTTGAGGCATTCTTCGTCCTCATTATATTTCTGGATTATGTCTAAACGAGCAATTAAAACACCACAAGTGTTAATGCCATAAATAAATTTCTGCCGAGGTAAAAAATATAAAAATACTAATAATAATATCGTTTATTTGCTCTCGCAAGAAGGTCTTAGGCTTCCCGCCCACGTCCGATAATCGGTGACCGATTTTTTGTAGGAGAAAAATAGAACGTACTGATAGCAATGGTGCAACGCACACGTCCTACAAAAAGTCGGTCAGAAATAAAATCGGTGCATTCCGACCGATATCGGTGAAAAATGGAACGTTTGTAAATGTATGCGTTCTCACCAACTCACCGACAGTCGGCCACAAAATCGGTCATAAGAATCGGAGGAAAAATCGGCCCGATTATCGGTCCTACAAAAAGTCTGACGTGGGCGGGAAGCCTTAAGCTAAGGCTTATTTACTAGGACATAGTAGTGGGTAATATCAGGTTTTTACGATATCGAATCGAAACTATACAGGGTGGTCTATAATGGAAGTCTGCCGTTCGAAAAATGACCTTGATTAAGCATTCAAGGCAGGGTCAAGGTCATTTTTGGCGTAAAATTTTCTGCCCTTTCTGAATCTGGAATAAAAAATAGTGGTTACCATTTGAAAAAATGAAGTTGTACCTTGATTTGACCTTCAAAGCCACGGTCAAGGTCAAATTCAAAGTCATTATCGGTTAGTCGAGAAAAAATCAGAAAATTTTTGCACGAAACATTTTCCTCCAAAATGCATTCCTGAGGAGTTATTCAGGGGTTTCTATACTTTTGGACCATCCGGTATATTGAAATTCGATAACGGGTTCTGAAACTATATATTTTTTTGAAACTATATATTGTACAAATAATTCAATATTGGTCGATATGGTTATGATTTGGATATTTCAATACCGACAACTTTGCACATAACTTTTGTACCCTACACAAATCGTTTATAAATATCGCAGAATATCTAATTATAGTAGGTATACATACACTATTACACTAGAGTGTTAAAATGAACTTTCCTTCATACTTAACCCAGGCTCAGGATTGACTACATTATTATTTTTATTCTTTTTAACCGACTTTAAAAAAAGTAGGAGGTTCTCAATTCGACGTTTATGATTGCTACCTCAGAACTTTCGACTGGGTGAACCGATTTTGATGATTCTTTTTTTAATCGAAAGGTGGTGCTTGTCATGTGGTCCCACTTAAATTTGAGCGAAATCTGACAAGGGCATCCATGAGAAAACCAACACCTGTATTATTGGTTTCCCAGTCTAAGACAATGCCCTCTTGGGCCGCTCTTCAGACCGACCAACATGGTCCCTTATCCTTGTTCTTTCTGTAACTCTCATATTTCATTTTACTCGAAACCAGAGAAATATGACGTGTCGACAGGCATCCGAGCCGCGGAGTCAAGTGAATTCCCGAAATAATGTCTCTTTCGATTTCGATGATTCTTTTTTATTGTTATTGGAAAGAATGTACTTCATTTGTAGTCGTTTTCCTTGTTAAAATTTTATTCAATATAATGTTAATTTATAGTTACACTGTTTAAAAACGTGATATTATTAAATATATATATTATAACCTAAGCGTATACAGACGTATTTAAAAGTCCATGTCATTTTATGTACATAATTTTGTATATACATTATTTGTCTATACTTGCTACATATTATTTACACGTTAAATCTGTTGGCATCTAAATTCACGTTTAAAAAGGTTAATTGTTGCACTTTATATGATTTTAGCTGAGTGTGACGCTCGTTTATGATTAGGCCAGTTTTACTAAAAATCCATTCGCAGGGAGCGGACGTAGCCATAACGTTGCCATACTTTTAAAATAGTTTAGCCAGATAAGGATACGTAAATCTATGTTTACGCCACCAGTCCAGGGGACAATTAAAAGTGTTTGCCGTAAAAACAGGCAAATTGTCGTCGTTAAGGTATGTTTTTATTTCCTTGATCGCTTTGGATAGTGGAGTCCCAACAGTTTGTTTCTGTCTAGGCTTGGGCCTAACCGGTCACTACAGAGAGCGCTCAATTTAGTTCATAATCCAAGGATGAACTAGTTCTCTCTATTAGTTCATTAGTTCTTTTTTTGAAATAATTTAGTAAGAACAATAAATAAAGAAAAAAATATATGTAGTTATGATTATTGTAAGTTTTGTTTATTTTTATTTAAAAAATACAAAGTATTACATGAAAATTTTACACGTCCATTTATGTAATATGAGATTTTTTATTTAAATAATTAAAAATAAAATAATTTATATTAATGATTAGTCAACAGCTAGGGTAGTTCCTAGTATAATGTGTAATTATATTAGAATACTTAAAAAGTATGAATTTTTACAATTAAAGTTGACTTTTTTGTTATGGCACATAAAATCTTTTATCGAAATAAAAACGAAGAAATAAAATGATTTATATTAATATAATTAGTCAACAACTAGTCTCATTCTTAGTATAATAGGTAATCATATTACAATACTAGAAAAGCACAATTAAAGTAAGCATTTTTTTATGGCACAAAATCTTTTTCTTAAATAAAAATGAAAAGATAAAATAATTTATGTTAATAATTAGTCAACAATTGGTCTCGTTCCTATTATAATACGTAATCACATTACAATACTTAGAAAGTGAGAATTTTTGCAATAAAAGTTCTTACTTCTATTTATGGCACATAAGATCTGTTATACAAATAATAATGATAAAATAAAAGAACAAAATCATTTATATTAATAAGTAGATAAGAACCTGACTTGTTCATAGTATCAAATTGAAAATTTCACGATAGTCATTACACTTTAGGAACTTTGAAGACTATTTTTTACATATTACTATATAAAAATAAAAGTGTCGAAACTTTATTCGGTTTCAACAATTTGAGACATTGAGTACAGTACAACCAAATTAATAATGCGCATAGAAATCTTCGTCACTGTTCGGCAACGGTCGTATTCCCCGAGCGTCAGAAGATGATATGTATATAGAGTGGTTAAGTGCATTTTTAACAATTTTGTGTTTTGTGCTAAAAGAGATAAACATTGATTTATTTATCAGTAACGAAATTTTATTCGATAATTCCTTGAAGTAAATAGCGAGGAAACCCACACGATTGCGAATATGCTACAATCTTTGTTGGATTGATTTACTTCGAAAATTTTATAGTAGGTACCTATTTTTCAGGTGTCTTACTGAAGCTGGTGTAATGATGGAAGAAAAGAAGGTTTAAATAACACAAGGTTTATATTAGAAGAAGAAAAAAATGGTTTTCAAACACAGTTTTACATTAAAATCTTAGAAATCTAATCATTAAAATCTCAGTTCAAAAGTATTCACAGCACTGATCATTTCAGAATAATATTACAATTACAAAAAATTTAATCACTTTCAGGGAAGATCTCTATTCCTGACATCGTAGATTCATCAGAACTTGCATTATGCTCTTGTTCATTTTCACTTTCTTCACCGCTATCACCTGTGTAAATAATCATTTCATCGGAAAAACTATCGATTCTTGGGTCAAATTTTCTATATTCATCTTCGCATTTAACGGCATGATCACATACCTTTTTCCATTCTTCTGGTCCTATATTATTGATTTTTTCTGATATAGCATCTTTAACTGACGTGACAGTCATTGCAATATTTTTTTTGGCTACGTGTTGCTTTATTTGGGACCAAATATTTTCAATGGGGTTAAAATCGGGATGATATGGTGGCAATCGTATAATTTTATGCCCATGCTCCTCCATTATACGGTCAATGGCAAATTCTGTGTATTTTTCTTTATGTCTTTTTATAATTTCATACAAATCCGGTTTCAGTTTTTTTGGGTCATGCGGAATGTTGTGTTGTTGTAACCAAGCTATCATTTGTGGTTTAGGTGTGTTTGAGTTTGGTGGTTTCACAGAAAGCTTATTATGATATGGGGCGTTGTCAATTACCAAAACACTATTAGGAGGCAAGTTGGGAATCAATTGATTGCGTAGCCAAGTTTGATAACGTTCCGCGTTTATTTCTTTATGATAGTCACCTTCTGAGTCGACACATTTATGTAACATTAGAGCCCCTGGGACGAAGCCTTTTTCATTGCCTGCGTGTACAATAATTATTCGCTCTCCTTTGGAAATGGGTTGTTTGATACCTTTTTTGCTGCTATCTTGCCAAGTTTTACCCTTAGTATGTGATGTATGCACATATGACTCGTCCATAAACACTATGTTTCTACCAGAATTCCTCAGCTGTTGTATTCCTCTGAGATATTTGATCCTTTTTAAACGTATATCATGCTTTTCCATAAGTAACCGTCTGTTATTATCAGTTTTCAGAAACCTAAACCCCATTTCTTTCAAGATCAGCCTTAAAGTCTCTGCACAGCCTTTGAAATTAATAGCTTCGATCAACTTTTTTCTCAAATTATTTATAGTAGGGAGTTCTTTGAGCGTCAACTGAAAATTGTATATCATATTACGAATAACACAGTAGTCGAAATCATCAAGTCCTACCCGAAATCTACTTTTAGGTTTTCCTTTTTTCGGTGTGGAAAATTTCATTGATTGATTCTGTTTTTTTTCGTTTAAGATATTACTCAAAGTTCGTCGTGAAATCCCTGTAGCTTTTGTAACACGGTCCTGAATTTTTTTAAAATAACCATCATGGTGTCTTTGGAAAACATTGGCTTCATTTAAGAAATAAAGGTACACATTAAATACCATTTGCCGTGCTTGTGACTTAAGGGGCTTTCCACGTTTAAATTTATCCATTCTGGAAGAATTCGTCTGTAAGAAAATGGTATGGGCAGAGTTAGGCATATTTTTATTTATTTGTTGTATTATTGCATTATGTATACTTTATAATATTATTTATTCCTATATTTATTTGTTTATTTATGCATGTATATCTTTCTATTAAATTTATATAAGCCTAAATCTGATTTTTAAAATGTTTTTCTAGTACTTAATATGTATTTAATGTAGGTATTTTTAATTTTTTTATATTAAAAAACCGTGAAAAATGTTAGTATATTTACCTATTTTAAAAAATAAACTATTTAAATTTGAATAAGATAATTAAAGTTGAAATTAAATTTACCTTTGAAAACAAAACCAAGAACGGTGTGTAATAGCAGCTCTATATAATTCACCACAGAGAGAATACGTGCAGTCACCACTAGATAATATAGACGACTGACGGACCGGCGACCGCCGCCGACCGCCCTTATTGTTTTCGATTGTGTACACATGATATTGACTCCTATTTGTTTATAACAAGGTGCAAAATGCAAGTGCATTGTTTAGGGCTCTTACGATTCAATGATTCGGGTGTTTCCGGGAATACGACAATTAGCGAAGATCTGCATGCGCATTATTAATTTGGTTGTACTGTAATAATTTGTCCTGTCCCTGAGAAAACTCGTTCACAAGGCACAGATGATGCGACGATACAAAATCTTTTTAGAATATATGCATATAAGTGAGGGTATGTATGACGTCGTTCGTGCCACCACTCCAGAGGATCCATCTTACGATCTAAGTACTCCTCATTCAAATACTTATCAACTTCACGAATACCAGCTACAGTTTTGTTTTCAGGTCTTGTTATCTTACTTATTTCATTATCATATTCATCCCATATGCTCACACAATCTTTTTTATTTCCATTTTCATCTATTGATGATACCGGCACAAGAGCAGTTGTTACGTTTGAAGAATTTTCTTGATTATTAAATTGCAACGGCTGCAATGGTGTTTTACCGACTTTATTTTTAAGACCTTCGATTGTGCGCTCACGACATTCTTGATTTCTTAATGCTCTTGCTTTAAATCTAGGATCCAAAATTGTACATTCAGCATATAAAATATTATTTTCCAAATCTTTAAATCGAGTCTCCATACTTCTTTTCAAGGCTAATTGCACTGCAATAATTTTTTGATTCCGGGAAAAATGTTTTCTTAAGTAACCTTGAATCAGATTGTTAAATACTATAACTTTAGATAAGGTTACATTTTTTTCGGCGCTTATTTCCATTGTTACTTCATAAAATGGCTTAAGTAAAGGTAAAACTTCCTCTATGACCTCCCAGTCTTCTTGCTTTATACTTAAATCGGGAAGTAATAGAGCAATCGTGGTAATCACAGCATCCTTCACCTGTATTATTCGCTGAAGCATGTCATAAGTAGAGTTCCAGCGAGTTGGGACGTCTTGCTTCAATTTTAAAACGGGTAAATTGAGTTATTTTTGCGTGGTGGTTAATTTATTTTGTCCTTGAGTACTTCGATTGAAGTATTCAACAATACTTTTAACTTGCACTAAAACATCAGATATTTCTTTAGTAGCATTTTGGACGACAAGATTGAAAGTATGAGCGAAGCAACCAATTGATCGCCACTGTCCAAGTTTAACAGCATTTATAATGTTCGATGCATTGTCACCAACAACAGCAGTAACTTCATGTAAAATATCCCACTCTATCATAACATTCCTCAAAAAATCACATAAATTCTCGCTTGTATGTCTGTCGCTAAATGATTCACAAGTGAGTAATATAGAACAAAGCTTGGTTTCATCATCTATAAAATGGGCTGTTCAGCTTTCATTATTACTAGAAGTCCAACTATCAGTAGTCAGAGATAATGCAACTGCAGCTTTAATTTTTATTCGAGCCTCGCTTTGTAGCTCTTGATGAACATTAGACATTAAATTAGTTGATAATGTTTTTCTAGAGGGAAGTTGATACCCAGGACAATTTGAAACTAGTTGAATTGGGGATTTGAAGTTGTTTAGTATCCATATCGAAATATCAAGGCGCGCACAGTAAAAGTAAATAACTCGGTTGGTCACATAGCGCCACTGTCTAGTAAAGTGGACGCTAACAGAAATATAAAAAGAACTAAGAGCGGGATTTTCAATGAACTAGTTCGCATAGTTCACCTAAAGGAGCGCTCTTCCCACCTAGGTCGTTCGCGAACTACCCAAGACTATTTCTGTCCTACAATTCCATTCAGTACGGCCCATGGAGAAAATTCGTCATTTTTCTGGACTTGGAGATACTAGTGCTGAGTGTGTTGCGTTTTCCTCCGCTATCATTGGCACTAAAAGATTCTGCACGCGTTTTTTTGTATTTCTGGCCTCATTAGCATCCGTGAAAACGGATAGTTTGTACCTTGGATCCAGAAATGTGCATACGGAGAAAGTTCCACTTCGTTCTACGTTTGGGAACCTGGTGACTTAGCCGGTTCTTAAACTATATATACCTAATAATTTTGGACGTATCATAAAACTCTTCATCCAATAGCTTGTCACATGCTGCTATCAAACACCGTGTTTTGACAATAATGGAGCAGTCATGTACTTCTCGCCGCTCGTTGACTCAGTCGCATCATTAAATGATTTTAATATCGCACGATTTCTGCCAGAAATGTCCACTCTTCGTTAGTAATGATCGGTAGTGGTTTTCTTATAACAGCAATAGTAGAGCGCAGGTGTTGGCTCGAGCTCTACAAACCGCTGCACCATAAGGAAGCTAAAATTCCACCTCGTAGGTTTTTTTTTTATTAAAAGATCCTGCTATTTATTTTATCGTAGGTACTTCTTGTACTAAACGTTTTGGTATGCGATCGGGTTTGTTATTCGTTTGCGCCTTCAATAACTTTTCTAATGCTGCGCTGCTTGTTTTGAAAAATCGCACTAATTTCTTTACTTTTCCAAGAGTGGATTGGAATTGTGCATCTAATATAGCATTTTGTACTATTTTTATTGTATGCCCAAAACAACTTTTACAATGCTAGCTGCGTTATCAGTGGTAACAAAATTAATCTTTCCAGATAATGCTCATTTATTTATTTTGTCATTAAACACCATCTCGATATTTTCACTAGTATGTGAGTCTTCGAAATGCGAACAATCCAGTAAAATAGTTTTCAAATAGAAATCATGCGTCATCAAATGACCAATGCCGGCCAAATAGGATTCATTGGCTCTCGAAGTCCACAAATCTGCGGTGAGATATATTATGCTATCTACATCTTTATGGTCAAATTCGTTTTTTATTGAGTCTTTCAACATTACATTTGAAACTGTTTTTCTCGTCGGTAATTTATATCCCGGAATCCACCTACAAATTTTTTTAAACGCTTTTTCCTCCACCAAGGAAAATGGTTAAATGGTTGATAACTGATAATGAATAAATCATTATCAATTTTTCTTTTAAGTTCTCCTGATTTTTTTTTGTTTTTGTATATTTGCCTCTTGTTTTATATTTATTGAACTTGTAGTTGAGTATGAGGCTTGAGGCTCCGGTGATTGCACAGCTTGTGTAGCTGAAGTTGCTGAAACCATAGGATTTCCTGCAGAAAGAGTTAATCCTATTATGGTTACAGTGGCAGTCATATTTCTTTGGTTCTGCTGCCCGGTAACTACTCTTGTATAGGCATCTAAATGCCTCTTCTTGTTCTTGAGATGCGCCTTTAAATTGTCGGTGTTCCCTTGTAGCTTTATACATCTCCACAAATTTTACACCGCGCTTTTTCTCAGTGACATTATTTGTTTCAAAATAGTCCCACAAAATGCTGCTATTAATACGCGACATGTTTACAGAGTTATTTACACAATTATTTACAGTTTACACGTAAAAGTTAATTGTAATTTTCACTTATATACACAGTACTTAGAGTTCAGTTCACTCACACACAGTTGAGATATTTATTTCAGCAAAACGTTTGCACATACAAAAAGCATATAAGCAATACAAGCGAAGAGCCTAATCGCGATTGCATTGCACGTGAAATGAGACCAAATGAAACTACTACTCTAAATCAAAACAAACTCAATATTTATATTTAATTATAAATAATTTCTTCTAAGTAATACAGTTGATTGATACTTGATTTGAATCGTGTAACTACATATATGCAATTGTTTAATATTTGAAATCCATATGATTACGCACACTATATATACTATATTGATACGATATATAGTTTCAATATCTATATATGTTTTGTATTACCCAAGCCTACTAGGACAGTTAATGTTCTATAACCCTTCTTAGCGAGAGCCTGGTGCCTGTTGTAGGCTTTACTCGGGCGCTTATATCAGTAAATCGGTTGTCAACCCTTTTTCCTGCTGTATTTTGCAATTTGTGATAGGTGTTGAATAATGGACATTATTATGATGTCCATGCATGATGGGATATTGGTTTTATCTAAACATTTTAATCGAGTGTAACTTTTGTACATCATTCATTTAATAGACTTAATGGTCCATGACTTTATTTTTAACTATTTTCATGTTTTTTAAGATGTCAAGTATATTGCCCATTATTGTACGTTTAACATTACAATAAAATTTTAGGTATTAACTTATGAAAAATTAAATTAATTAATTATTTTTTAAACATTGTGTTACTTAAAACAAAAACACTAGGATTAAGTGTCGTGGGAGCGTAGGATTTGCCCACTCGTTATGTAATCACAAGGAACTAACAATATAATTATTATGTTAAGAACCGATTTCTAATTATGTAATTACCTACTACTAATTACAATATTTTTACTAAACGAGAGCAAGTACGTCTTAGAGAGCTGAGAGAGTCTTATGCTGAACGCACATATTATGTCCGCAGTGTACCATAAGCGGCCGCATGTCATCCGCATCGGACTCTCATAATGATTTCATACAAATGCGGCGCGTTCGGTGCGGATACATATATATGCGTTCACCCTTAGTGATAATGTTATATTAAATACGAGATTATATAAATAAAGGTGCTCCCTCACCGGGAGCATTCACGTGTACTGTAACATTATAGATTCGTCTTTGAGCATTACATTACAATTCTACCTCCCTGACGCTCCCTCACCGGGAGCATTCACGTGTACTGTAACATTATAGATTCGTCTTTGAGCATTACATTACAATTCTACCTCCTTGACTGACGAGTATTTGCGTGTAATGTAATATTGATTCGACTTTGAGCATTTTCAGCATTTCATAGCAAGATGTCAGACGAAGCGGTCGTTGTGCTGAGTGCGGCAATATTAATTCGACATTGTTATTTACGTAAAAAAAAAACACAGAAGAAACGATATTGGTGTCATGAATTATATCAAAACCGGCAAAATACAGGCGGTTTGGATATTTTAGAAAGAATCAACCGACCCATAAGTAAACTTAAAATGTTTTTAAGAATCTCTTCTTCGGATTTTGAACACTTCATAAATCTCATTGGACCATATGTTAAAAAAGAAGATACTAATTATAGACAAGCAATAACAGTGCAAGAAAGATTAGCTGTTACGTTACGATTTTACGCATCTGGTGATTCTTATTTAAGCTTGCAGGTTACTTTTAGAATGTCCAATCAGATTATAAGTTGTATTATCAAAGAAGTGAGTGAAGCTATAATTGGATGTTTAAAAGAAAATATACTGGTGAGTTTATTAATCTAGTTTATTAATCAATCAGATCTCCAAATTCACGCATAAACCCCTCACTTTCTTGGCTATTAATACTGGCTTCAGGCGAAGAAAGTTGGGCGTCTGCAGTGGATGGAACTGCTGCTGGTGAGGGTGTACTTTGGAGGCCTGATGGTCCAGCATGGTTTGATTCATTACGCGAAAGTTGAGAATCAGGAGTCCAATATCCATGTTGCTGGTACATGTACTCATATTCACCGCGATCGGCACTAAACAAGATATTGGAAATGTGGTGCTGTACACAGGCCCTAGTATTTTGAGAGTACGTCTTGAGTTTTTCAGTAATAAATTTCCCAAAAGTAGTGCATTCATCCGATTTAGCAGAAGTAAAGTCTTGCAAAATTTGGAAAGTCGAGTGCATTATATCATCACTTCCATCCACCTTCGCTTTTTTCCGTTGTGGTGCATCAGGATTTTCAGGTGGCTTGTTGCGAGTCTCCTGCAAGTCTTGTGTCCCAGGTTCACAAGGAATCTAAAACAAGGTTTTTTTTTCAGTTACCTAGCATACCAGATGGTTGGCTAAATTTGGCTGAAAACTTCAATAACCAGTGGAATTTCCCTCATTGTGTCGGCGCTATAGATGGCAAACATGTAGTCCTGCAAGCCCCATACAGAAGTGGAAGCGATTACTATAATTTTAAAGGTTTTTTTAGTATAGTTCTATTTGCGGCTGTGGATTCAAATTACAATTTAATATATATAAACTGTGGCTGTCAAGGGAGAATCTCTGATGGAGGAGTATTTAATAATTGTAATTTGTATACTAAAATGCAGAATAAATCTTTGAATCTACCACAGCCAAGAGCATTGCCGATGCGGAACAAAGAAATTCCTTATTATTTTATTGGGGATGAAGCTTTCGCATTATCAGAAAATATAATGAAAGTGTATTCAGGACATCATCGTAAAGGAACAAAGGAGAGAATTTATAATTACAGACTTTGTAGAGCACGGAGAGTAGTCGAAAATGTGTTTGGCATTATGTCAGCAGTTTTCCGAGTGTTGCGGAAACCCATGTTATTGCAACCAGAAAATGCTACTTTAGTAGTTAATGCCATAGCACACCTACATAACTTCTTACGAAGAAATCGGCGAAGTAGGAATTTGTACACACCTCCGGGATCTTTTGACAGGGACAATTTAGGAGTAATCACACCAGGATCTTGGAGGGCTGATACCGAAGAAAATACTGGTTTAATGGATTTGGATGAACACAGTGGCGGATTTATGTTTGATGTCGCCCTAGGCCCCATAAGATATGCCGCCCTTTTTACTCTATGAGGAGGTGACTATCGAAAATAAACATGCAATTTTTGAAGTGAAACTTCTTTAGAATCGTTAGTGATTTGAAACCGGATGCAACGACAGGTAAGATAATATAACCGCTAATTTCGACTTTCAACTTAACTCCTCCGTAGCTCAATGGTCAGGACGTAGATGCACAATACCTGATGCGCAGGTTCGCGTCTCGAAGTATTTTTTTTTAGTTTTTTTTTTTTAGTTTTTTTTATACTGTTTTTAAATACTTTCAAATGCTCTTTTAAATATTTTCAAAGAATTTATCAACAAAAAATAAGAATTTCATTCTTTCATTCTGTCGATCGATCAACCGATTATACAGACAGTAAAAATGCTAAGTTGTATTCATAGATGGCGTGAGGAATAAGATAGAACATTCGTTTTATTTCTAGATAGATTTTTAAAAAGTGCTAAGTTGTATTCATAGATGGCGCTTCGATTTATTGCTTTAAGATTCGATTTATTGCTTTTTCATCTCATTATTTTGAAACCAATATTTTGGAAAGTTTCACTTCTACCACGTGTGAATTGCACACATTTTCTTTTTTTTAATTTAAATTAAGTATTACGTATTAAATTTTCCATCCATCCATCCATCAGTCCTTGGAGGTCCACTGCTGGACATAGGCCTCCCCTAACTTGCACCACTCTGACTGGTCCTGAGCCTTCTGAATCCAGCGGATGCCCGCTGTCTTCTTCAGGTCGTCGGTCCATCTTGTCGGGGGGCGTCCTGTACTCCGCTTTCCGAGACGCGGGCGCCATTCGAGGATTAAATTAGTATTAAATTTTACTAACTTAAATAAAACGTTTTATTACTTTATATAATAATCGTTTATAGTTTCAAATTAAAATTTGATTCGAATATACTGTACTAGATTTTCGTGGGGCGCGAACTGCAGAATAAATATACAAATAGTTCTTTCAAAAACATCATTGGTCTGTGAAATTTATTTTTCGATTCAGGCAGGGGTCTGTTTGCGATATATTCTTATATAGGCTTTAAGGTACTCTTGGTTTGTTTTAGGGCAACTCTATACTAACAAAGCCTCATACATTGTAATGCCATTCAATGGGAACAGTTTAAAATATTCGACACAAAATACATATTTAAACTAAAAATATGAAGATAAAACCAAAGATTTAAAAATGTTTCAATGTTTCCATATAAAAATATTAAATTTTTCATCCAATGTGTATGATCAGTTAGTACCAACAAACGCCGCGTACATTGAACTGGCGTCAAAAGGAAACAACACGGCCTGAAATACAACATGCAAAAATACATTTGTATGAAAAATGTTATTTTTCGTATGGAAACATCAAAATATTTTTTCACCATCATTAACAAACTATCAGTTCCTACAAACACCTCATACACTATGAAGACACCAAATGGACACAAGTCACAACAACCTCAAAATTCGAAAAACTAATACATTTGTATGAAAATTATTATTTTTTGTATGGCAAATATGGCAACACAAAATTTTTTTTCACCAAAATTCACAAATTATCAGTACCTACAAACGTCCTATATGTATGATGAGGAAATATTAAAATTAAAATAAATTAAAATATCTCGGCGGCCATCTTATTTTTTTAATTTTTTTACAATTTTATCGTAACACTTATCCCAATACTAGTATTAGCCGAAAACGAGATCAATCTCGGGTAGGTGGACAGTAAAAAAGCGGATAGTTAGACTTTTGAAACGAAAGTCTAATAACTGTCCGCTACCAATCCGCACTGGAGCAGCGTGGTGGAGTAAACTCTAGGCCTTCTCATGGGAGAGACCCGAGCCCAGTAGGGGGCCTTTAATGGGTTAAATCTACTATAAAAATTAATAATTTGCATCCAATATAAAAATTAATATTTTTGTTTTCAAAGTAATATAGATTAAAAAGAATTCATATTGCAGCGACAAATTAAAAGGTAAACTCAACATTTAAAATCATTAATACATTTTTGTTAATTTGAAGTGACAATAATCCACAAAAATATTTTTAATACAAATAAAATTCTGATATTTTACTGCTCGTAAGTTTTTGGGGTTCTGAAAATTTTGCCGCCCCCAAAATCATGGCGCCCCTAGGCCCGGGCCTCACGGGCCTAGGCCTAAATCCAGCACTGGATGAACAACAAGAAGCAGCACAAATAGTTCCTCAAGAGATACGTGAAGAAATTAGTAATTATTGTTCGCAAGAAGGAGCAGTACCATGGCAAAACGAATATGCTTAATGTTTATTAATGTCCTGCTTTATTTAGCCTTGATAGGTTAAAAAATATTTAAAACCTGTGTAAACAGATATTAAATGTAATATACATAATATACTAACTGAATCTGTTGTCTTCCGTGGTTCATATCTGTCCAGTATAAATGATAAAGCTGCATATGCGAACCAGGTACTAGTATATACTTCTTCTGCACCTGAAATATAGATTATGTAATATGTACTGAATTGAATAAATTAATAAATAAATAAATAAATAAATAAATAAATAAATGGTGAAGGCACATATCGTCCACTTGTTTAGGTATGCGGATGCCCAGTTTTGAAGTGTAATCAACATTGATCAAGATCATTTCTAATCAAGTTTACATTTTTTCTAAACAAATGGCCTATAGTGAAGGTATCATCAACAAACAAAACATGCCCTAGGTACACACGAGTCGTGTGGAATGTGACCTCTCCGCCACTCACACTCACCCCTTGCTTGTCACAGTTATTGTCATGACTAAAGTAGATGTAGGTACATAAATAAAATATGTTACCCACCTTTTCCGGTTCCTGAAGCACTTTTTTTCATTTTGCTCTTTTCTCTTCTAAGAGATGCTAACAGGCTTGTGATTTTCTTTTGACATTCTTCTACGGTTATTCCAAATTGATCCGATAATTTCACCCAACCGTCTTGTTTTATTATTTTATTAAAGTGTTGAGGATGCTTAGGGTCCCATAATTCCCTGATTTCCCTATATTTTTCTATGAATAATAGAGTCTTCTCTTTGTCCCAAGCCATTACTTAAATTTACAACTGTCCGTGACGCCAAAAAAATCTCCGAAGCGTCAGAAACACTTTATGACAACGTGCGTTCACTTCACTGTCACGTAGGCTACTGAGCGGGCCGGCGGGGGGCTAGGGGCAGTGAAGCCCCCCGCCCGCCCGCTGAAGCTGTGAAGCGCATTGATGTTACAAGTTGTATCAAGATATTACACATTGTATCAATACAAGGTGCGCATTGTAATGCTCGGTTCTCCTCCTTCACTGATGTATGCCCGTTTTGTATCATTACAAGGTGCGCATTGTAATGCTCGGTTCTCCTCCTTCACTGATGTAATGCTCAAATCTGTAACGTTACATAACACGCGAATGCTCCCGGTGAGGGAGCACCTTAAGGAGGTATTCGTTACTATCCGGGTTTGTTGCATTTTATTGTTATTTTTGATTCCATTGTTTGGTTATTATTATTGGTTGCTGTTTGAAACAATCGGCTATTAAGTACCTAGTAGTAAGTAGTATGTAGTAGTAAGATGAAAACGTTTTGTTATGTAGTGATTTTGTTTATCTTTTGGTATAAAATAAAAAAGGTTATATAGTGTGGGATTTTTTATATACTAACCCGTATTCGCTTCCTTTTTTCTCATAATGAAAAATACCTATAGTATAGGTAAGTTAAAATGTATAGTGTTATTTATCTGACCGATGGGAAACTCTTCATGAAGGATTAAACACAGAACCGGTACGGCTCGGCTACCAATGACGAAATATGTTTTAGGGTTCACGGACTAAAAAGTAAAAAAACGAAACCCTTATAGGATCACTTTGTTGTCCGTCTGTCAACCATATTTTTCTCAGAAACGCGTGGAGGTGGCTGGGCTGGCCTCAACTCATTAATGGCCCACTATTGAGTACAGATCTCTCCTTTTGAGAAGGCCTAGAGTACTCACCACGCTGCTACAATGCGGATTGGTGCAGGGGTTAGGGGTCAACTCAAGTGTTTTCTAGCCGGCCGAGAGCCTCCGACATGGCTCGAAAACTGATGATCTTATGATAACAACTGGCTCAGCGCTCAAGAAAATTTGCCACTAGCGGTCACCCATCCAACTGTCAACCGCGCCCGCTGTTTGTTGCTAAACTTTGTGGATCACTTAGGATCAATCTATAATTCTATAGTGTTACTAGTGTCCGTGGGCGATGATGACTATGATGTAAATCATCAGCTCATTTCTTGGCTATTTACGTAAAAAGATACTTGACTAAATCTGTCGATTTTTTTTCAGATTAGAATATGTTTAGGATCAATTTTAACGAAGCGTTTGTATGACGATTATAAAGCATTTTGAATTAACTTGGGATTGCTCAATGACTCAATACCGATGTTGCATTGACTGGCCATATCATAATATATTTGAGATTTTTCAATTCTCTGAAATTTAGATATTAAAAGCTTTTGATTGTGTTTATTAAGATACTGTAATCAGTTCAGTTTATTGTTTTCGTTGGTCGTGCACTTGACCTTTTGAACTAGTTTTTGATATGTTTTAAATTAAATTCAACAATCAATATTAGTTTTTAATCATATTTTTGACGACCCTGTAGCCTAGTTGGTAGCGACCCTGCCTGCGAAGCGAGGGGTCCCGGGTTCGATTCCCGGCCAGGGCAGTTATTTATGTGACAAAAATATTTGTGTGGGTATTATTGTGATGTGTTATAATATTTGTCATCCATGCCACCTGCGACACAGGTAAAGATCTCGGCTTAGAATATTGCTTTTTTATATCTTACTAGGAAATCGCCCTAGCTTCGCTTCGGGAAAAATAGTAAAAAAAAAATATAATATAGCCTATGTCACCCGGGGATAGTGTAGCTTCCTAACAGTGAAAGAATTTTTCAAATCGGTTCGGTAGTTTCGGAGCCTATTCATTGCAAACAATCATATCTTTCCTCTTTAGTATAGATAAGTTAATGCTTGACTACAATCCCACCTGATGGTAAGTGGCGATGTAGTCATTGGTGGTAAAACGCATTAACTTAGTAAAAGTCCATTCACTCTTGCCTTGAAGAAACTCACATTATAATCGTGCAGAAACACCGGCGCGGGCAATTTATTCCAATCCTTCGCTGTACACATAATAAATGATGAAGCGAAGCGTGTCGTCCGTACAGGGGGGATGTCAACGACGAAGGGATGGATACCCGCCGTGCGTCGGGACGCTCGATGGTGGAATCAAATTGTGTAATTCCTGCGCACACTCTCTAAAATGTTTCCTGTAGAATACCGGGAGGCTAGTAACTCTGCGCCTGTGCTCGAGGCTCTGAAGATTGGTCTCAACCAATTTAGGGTCACCAATAAGTCTCTTAGCACGCCTCTACATGAATCCAATGCTGACAGGTGGCATTTGGCAGCACCAGCCCAAATGTGACAGCAGTACTCCATACAAGGCCGAATCTGTGCTTTATATGGTTAAGAGTTGTTGTGGTGAAGTACCGCAGCACCTTTGCTAGGATTCCAAGCTTCGTAGCAGCTGCTTGGCAGCTAGCTTGGTGGAGGACATCAGGAAGAGTTGGATGCTAGCACTTTGGTTTTCTAATTACTATATTTTATGAATAGTATGGATAAATAAAATACAAGTTATGTTAATATATACTTCTTTTATTGCATAGCAACAGTGACAGCGGCATCATTTTTAAAGGTCACTGTTGATATCATCATTACAGAAATATCTGTTATCCCTTGGGACTAACTAAAAAAGCCTTAGATTAAAAATAATATTTGTACAAGGTTTTAATCTACTTCTAGTTTTCAGATTACATTTATTATTTTAACAATTAAATTTTTACACTGTATTCTACAACAAACTAATTAAAATATGATTAGAAACAATACACGTCCACAAGCATAAACTGTCTACGCTATAATTGAATTTTTAATTCTAAGAAGCATAGACTGTTTTAACATGCTATTTGAAAATATTGTACAGTCTCCATAAACAAATAGCAGCTGCAGCTATGGACACAGTGTTATGTAATATAATTTTTTTCCTATTGTCAGTATATACAAGTACTACTGGCGAAGCTGAAGTCAGGTCACTTAGCATTGGTAAAGTTGATAAGTGTCGACGATCTTTTTCCACTTGGTACTTGCAACAGGGGTCCCACTGCCATGAAAGCGTATAGCAACCAGCGCAAAGAACTGATACGATTCCAAATGGTGTGCAGGCAAGTGAACTCCATGTCAGACCTAAAAATTTCATTAGGTGATTGAAGAGAAATAATCAGAAAACAGTATAACTATGGAGTTTTTCGTTATCCAAATGCGCACCTGAAGCTATGCTGCAGAGCCCACTATAGAAAGAGACTTTATGTAAGAGGTTTCCTACGTAAATCCATCGTGCTGTTTCTTCCCCGAGAGGCTCTGGTTCAATAACAATAACACTCACACCGGCCTCCAGTGCTCTTTCCAGTTCCATTTCAAATTTAATGTGGGCATTTTCACTGTCGTAGACTTCTCTTATAATAGCGACACTAGATGGTTTTAGTTCGCTGCAAAATAAAGATCATAAAAGTTTCATACAATGTTAAATAATTATGAGTTCTAAACGACAACATAAAAGAAGAAAATATAATTGGTGCAGTGATACTATATTTGATAAACGTAATTAATATTTGTTTTAAAACGCTGAAAAATACAACTTTTTCTTCAGTTATTTACATACCTGTCACTTTCATCACCCGCCATCTTATCTATAGATATTCTTAATTTTTTACATTGATTAAATATTGTTTTTTATAGAGTCAATGTAGATTATATTTTAGTCCACAGAGTAATGTCGATAGTGCTGCTGTGGTTAAGTGAATTACTATAAAATATCAATAATGATAAAAATACATAATATTATATTTATGGCAAAGTATTGCCCAAGACAGTACATAGAGATAACGACCTAGATCATTCATTTCATTTTATACAATAAAAGTACTGTGTGTGCTAAGCCGGATTTACATGCTAGACAATATATCATCATAAAAGCCTTCAATATTCACAGGCAGGCAACTATCGCTTTACGCCAATTTAGGGGTGCTAAATTGCTAATATTGCTGATACACATGCTATTTACTAGCATTTATTTATTTATTTGTTATCAGTTACATCAACAAAGTGATCATTAAAACTTTTAAGTAATCTAACTAACTTATATAACAAGATAAATGTCACATTAATTATAGATTTAAACATCTTTATACAGTAATTGGCATTAATCATGTTTCCTATTTAAAATAATACAATAGTAAATGGTACTGACTGGATTTTAGAGTTCTATAATAAAATAAATTAATTACATTGTTGAATGGTATAATGCTTAGCTAAAATATTTAAATTACATTTTTACATTGATTTGTTTACACTTAGTTGCACTTAGTGCGTTCCACTTGGCGTTCACATAAATATAATTCGGTTCAATTAATCGTATTCGTTAACTGTTAATCGATTTTAATGCGATAGTTCCACACACTATTCAATCGTGAATATTGTCTATGGTAAATTGACATTAATGACATTAGAAGCCGGCCATATTTGTTTACTACTTTGGGCCCATGGAGTATAAAGGAGCGGCCGGCCCTACCATGGACGTACAAGGAGCTGCTATACCTACAAAAAAAACGTGCACACCTACGCAACAAAACATGGCGGTTTTGTTCCTACCAATGTCCAATTTGACGTGACTTTGATATTCCTTTGTCAAAGTGGGTTTTAGTAGTTAGTACCTTAGTACCTTGGAAATAAGTCACAATTTACACTGTAGTAAAGAGAAATCCAATATGGCGAACATGGCACACGTCTGACGTGTTTCTGATGAAAAATTTGACAGTTATAGTGAAGCTGTTGCGTATAGAGTTGGATTGTTTTTATTTCATACGTTAGATAAGGACTCCAATTATGTTTCTTATTTTGTCTTTTAAACTATTTCATAACTAAATATCTATATGACATTACACCGAATCTATATAGTTCATATATCTATGCTTTGGAGTTTGGACCATTGATATAGGAATTAGAAGGATTGGTTATAATATCATATAGATACTTAGTTATTATTTTCTGTTTGCCTAATATTTTGGTAGCTTCGCAGTTTTTTGTCTTTGTTGCGAAGAGACTTTAATTTATTTTTGGAACGAAGTTCCTTATCGCGCGTTGTGAAAGGGGGCTAGACGGAAAATTACGACACTTTTTGATTTTACGAATGACGACACTTTTTTTGAAGTGATTCAGTGAGTTTTACAGAGATGGCGCTGTACTGTAAAACTCTCTGAATCATGCTAGCGTGATTCAGAACTCATCTAGCGTGATTCAGAAAGTTTTACAGAGATGGCGCTGTACAACAAAACAATAATTAAATCGAAAGGAACTTCGTTCCATCCGGGTGTCCCTTGACACCTCTTATGTTTTTCTCTTCAGAGAATTTTCTTCAAAAACGTTTCTCTATTTTCTTTTCTTTAATACTTTTCTTCTTATCTAATAATAATTCGACCACACATGGAGTACCGAGTACTGCTCCCACCTTTGGGCCGGAGCCCCAGCTGGCCAAGTGGATCCGGTCAATCGCATTCAACGGCGAGCTATTCGTCTTTTCGACGATCCCAAGCTTACAGACGGATTAGAATCGCTTGAGTTGAGGAGAGATGTAGGCTCTCTCTGTGTACTCTACCGTCTGTACAATGGGGAATGTTCTGAAGAACTGTTTGGCTTAATATCTGCAGTTGATTTTCGTCACCGCACATCACGTACCAGATTTCACTAACACTACCTGGATACCTGGCGTTCGTCCACAGTCCGGTTCTCACGTAATTTTCTACCTCGCACGTGTAAACTGTGGAACAAGCTACCTGCATCGGTGTTCCCTCTAGGCTATGACATGGGGTCCTTCTAGAAGCGGGTCTATCGTCATCTTCTTGGCCGGCAACGCGTTGATGACGCCCCTGGTGTTGCTAATGTCCATGAGCGGCGGTGATCACTTACCATCAGGTGACCCGTCTGCTCGTTTGCCTGCTCACAGCATAAAAAAATATCTCTTTCTTTATTCTCCTCTTCGTACAATGCACGATTGCCTCTGATTTCGGTGTATCTACTCCATCTAGCAACTTTTAGTTTCTCTAAACGGTTTTTGGCTTTATTGGTATTTTTTCGTTTATAATTCGACGTCCCCGGGGAATAAAATGGTAATAGAGAAAAGTAAATTTTACAGGAGAAGCAAAAAACCAGTTTTGTTTTATCCTAGGCAGAATAATGATGGGGTATCTTTGAATTATACATCAAAAGTTGCGTTATTTTTTCCGAAATTACATTCCATAAAAAATAAAAGAATATAATTATATCTTTTATTTATCAGCAAAAAACAATAAAACTGTTATCATATGGAATTGTGTAGCAAGTAAGTGTATATAACAATTTTCTTCCCGTGAAACTCTATCATGCTATCGACAGTTTTCATCACTTACGATACACTTTTATAGTACTTTTATGAATTAATTGTAAATGTATTAAGCTATTACAATTTTCTTCCGGTGAAAGTTAATAGTTAATACTCATCTTTGACGTATTGAAATGTAACAATTTTATTTAGGGAAGAATTATTGATTCCATAGCTGTTGATCGTTTAACTGGAGACTTTAGAAACCGGCCATATGTTACTCCCCAGCCTCATAACAAGGGTTGCCAGGCGTCCGGATAAAGCCGGACATAGGCTTTTTGAATTTGTGTTCGACCTTTAATCGTGTCCGGCATGTCCGGCTTTAGTTAAGCTTTTTACTTTTGACCAACTTAATACAAGGACACAAAACAATATAAAAGGATGTCGGTAAAGGACGTTCCTGTATGGAATCAAGTATACGAAACTATAAGTATTCTAGAAGAAAACAACCTTAAAGTTTTTTTTTTAATGGAAATAGCCGGCAAACGAGCTGACGATCCACCTGATGGTAAGTGGCTATCGCCGCCCATGAACATCAGCAACACCAAAGGCATCACTGATGAGTGATGCGTTGCCGGCCAAGAAAGAAAGAAGAAAAAGAAAGAAAGATCTGGCTCTCAAGTAACCAGCCGGAACACGACGAGTCGTTTGGCGGCTGACTCATGCTCGAGGGTGGTAGCTATCCAGGCGAACCCCTGGAGAAATAATAATAGTAATAATGGTATTAATTAACAATTAAAATCGCCTTTTAGGACACCCTTCCGGCGTGGGATTGGGGTTAGTATTCTAAGCCGCCCCAATACGGATAAAAAAGCTGTAAGCTAAGTTAATTATATTAAAGCAAATATTTTGACAAACTGCAAAACCTAAAATATTTTCTGATCAATAAAAAACCGGGCAAGTGCGTATCAGGCCACGCGAAATGTAGGGTTTCGCAGTAGTAAGTTTATCGACTATTTCTCATTAACTACTTATGTTACCGTAGCCGTGATAGTTTTCCTTGTTAATTCATCATAATTATAACCTATTTTTGAGATTTTTGGTCTCAAAAGCCAAGATGTTTTTGAAGGAACTTTTCAACGATACCCCACACTATAGGGTAGTACGTGAGGAATAAAAAATTCATCCTCGCGTTACCAGTAGAGGATCTACCCTGAAAAAAAGGAAAATTGAGTCACGAACTGTATAATTTTATCCCGTCTCAAAAATACCCAACCCGCCTAGAAGTTTTTATTTCAAAAAATTAAAATAAAAAATAAATTTTACTTTAAATTAAAATTCTATAAAAAATGGGAGATTTCTCGAATTATACAGGCTGAACTTTTCAAGTGTACGTGGATGGCCAAATCCGAAACTACCAGGAATAGCGAAAAATGCTCGAAGGAGTCTCGGGGCCGATTTTGATTAAAACTATTTGTACGCTCTGCTTTCACATAATCTTGGCACTGTCTTAGATGCTTCGATCTTACGCATCTCCATATGTCTCCGACTCGGCGCCAAAGTCTGTGAGCCTCACTTTTGCATTTGTGGCCAAAGTGTGGATCAGTTGGGTCGACATGGTCTATCCTGCTCTAAGAGTGCTGGCCGTTTATATCGCCATGGCACAATCAATGACCTGATCCGCAGGGCTCTTGTCACCGTGTCTGTACCTGCCACATTAGAACCATGTGGTATGTGCAGGGACGATGGTAAGAGACCAGACGGTGCAACTCTTGTGTCATGGAAATTAGGTCGCACCTTAGTGTGGGATGTCACGTGTATAGACACTTTGGCCCCTTCTTATGTGCAAGAAACTTGCAATAAGGCTGGGGCCGCAGCCGATCGCGCCCAGTTTCTAATGCCCCGTTTACATGCGCGCGCGAGCCACGAGACTTTCCGCGAGACCCACGCGAGCCCGAGTGTGTAAACAGGTAGCTCGCGCGCGCGTGTCAGGGCTCGCAGGGCTCGCGTCGGGAGCGGTTTTTTGGGCGCGTGCCAAAGGGTCTCGCGCGAGCGCTCGCGTGGTGTTCACATACGCGCGAGCTTCATTCAACAACGGCAACTAGCGCCATACGTACGTGTTCTATTGGATTCGTATTTTTCGAAATCGTATTAACTTTTACGCAAAATTATATGAAATAATAAAATATGGTACTGAATGATAATAATAATGAACCTTAAACCACTAATAATTAGACTTCGTTTATTGAAACTAATATTATAAAGAAGAGAATTTTGATGTTTTGTTCCTTCGTTTGTAATGAAAAAACTACTGGAAAGATTTCAAAACTAGGATGCTCTTTTATTTTAAAAATAAGAATCTGTACGCAAACCAAACAGACACTGAAAAAAAGAACATAAATTAAAACTCATCATTCTAATTCCTGCCCCATTTTAGTTAAAAAAAAAATATTTAGTTGCTTATTGCACTAAAAAAAGCCTAATGTACAGAAATCTACCCATAGTACAATCTACATTGAGTATTTTGCCTATAAATCATGGTAGAAAGGTTTCATTGATTGGATGACGATGTATTACGTCAACGTGTTCCATCCTTGAACGTTCGAACGCATCTGAACGCCGCGCGCGTCTAAACACAAGATAGCGCTCGCGCGCGTGGGGGGCGTGGCTTACGGACGAGCCACGGGATGGTCCGCGAGCCGCGCGTGTAAATGAGCGGTAAAGCGTCGCAAATACTCTTCTATTACATTAGATTACGAGTTTGCGGCGCTGGCAGTTGAAACTTTGGGTACGTGGTCGGCTGACATGAAGTGTTTCATGAGAGACATGTCGAAACGACTGATCCGGACTTCTGGAGACCCGAAAGCTGGCAGCTATTTTGCTCAAAGAATTAGTTTAGCAATTCAGCGGGGCAATGCTACCAGCGTTCTGGGTACAATGCCGAATTTAGGGATTTTGGATGATATATATTTCTTGTAAATATTCTTATTTTTATAATAATTTAGTTAAGATATTTTTCTGTGTTACGTGTTTTATGTAGTTAGAGGTATTTTATTTTTATGTATAGTCACTAATATTATTGTTACAAAATAAAATGATAGGTAAAATGGCATCATTATATTTTTGAAAAATCAATATTTCTAGCCAGGAATCAAACCCTTTGATTTTGAAAAAAAAAAACGCACCTATTATTAGTTTATTAAACCATTCGATATTCGAGGATTGAATTCTGTGAAGTAATGACATGCGAAAAATCAATGCTTAGTGCGGACCGCCCCGCGTTCCCCCCTTGCTACGCAGTTCTACATGATAGTATAAAATTCATGTTGTATAGAAATGTTTCTATACCTATGCTTTAATCAATATCTGCTCACTACAGGAAGAATTAGTAGCAACACTAGCAGCACGCTTAATAATCACGAGGTCTTACCCAAAGGCATTGAAAATAGCAAGAATGCAATGGCTTAAGTGTCCTCTAGCATTCAATAATTTCTATCAGGAATTCTTTTGCCAGTAACAATCACTCATTTTTATCCTGACTTCAACCGAACCCAGCTGATCTTAACATTTATAAAATTGACGTAATCCGTCGTTGGGCTCCAAGTGCTTCGTGGGTCGTAAGTCGAAACTTATACATAAAGCACATAATTATGCTAATTGTAATGATCAAGCACTAATACAGGATAGATTGTTAAATTTGTGGAAGCAAGGTGCTAAATGGAAGACGTGTTTTTTAATATTTCAACTTTTCCTCCACTTACATTTCGCCCACTGGCGCCCGCCCGTTCTAAAATCCGTTTACCAGATTAGGCAAAGGTGAATGTTGCAAAGAGAATTTTATTTACGAAAGGTATAAATGGTAAACTTTTCTTTAATCAATTTTTTTCACTATGTTGAAGGTAATAGAGTTCTGTTTCCTTATTTTTTTATTGTGACGCATACGTACTTCAAAACATTTTGATTGCTTGTTTAGTGCTAAGCTGAGTTACGTATAAGGAGCGTGTGGGTGCAAGGCTGACCTTATAGTTGCTACCCACAAGCGCCATTTATATGATTTCCCGACAACCCACGTCTGAAGTCATTATCGCCATAAAGATTTAAAAATTTCAAGCATCTATCTTATTCATAAAAGTCAAAGGTTAAAATATTGCTCCTCCAACAATTAATCCACTATGTGCAATGTGGATATAGGGTTTATTAGCTAAACGAATAATTAAGGTTTAGTTTTTTATATTAAGAAATACATCAATAAAGATAACATTGTAGATATTTTAAAGATTTTTACATTAGTTAATTGATGCTTGATGGGCCTGCAGATTGATTCGTTCAGAATTGTGATGAGCAAATAATTCCGGATTCTATTCTTGAACGGAATGATTTATGTGATTGATAAAATGTTTGCGATGAATCATTTGTATTTGTCGATGCTTGATGCTATTTCCCACAAAGGGAATCCTGTGGCAATTTGGTTCAATACTTATTGAAGTGAAACTTCTTTAGAATCGTTGTGATTTCAAACCGGATGCAACGGAAAAAACGACAGGTAAGAGACACAAATACAAAAATGTGTAGGATGAAGCCAGGAAAGAATGAGACAGAAATATTCGTCAGTTAAAATAAATAAAAACGACATCGCGACAGTAAAAATGCTAAGTTGAATTCATAGATGGCGCGAGGAATAAGATAGAAGATTGGTTTTATTGCTAGATAGATGGCGGTAGCTGCTCATTTTTCTCTTCATATTATGTTAAGAGATGGCGTTAGTTACCACTGTTTTCTTTTTCTTATGTTCGTGGTTATCTTTTAAAAAGTGCTAAGTTGTATTCATAGATGGCGCGAGGAACAAGGTAGAAGATTCGATTTATTGCTTTTTCATCTCATTATCTTGAAACCAAAATTTTGGAAAGTTTCACTTCTACCACGTGTGAATTGCACACATTTTATTTTATTTATTTATTTTGTACGCACTAATTCTAGATGGGCAGAAATGCCAACATAGTCTTCGAGAAGAAACCTCTCCGCAAATGAAATGAATCAAATAAACACAAATACTCTCAGCCGGTAAAATAGGGCCCAGCTAAAAAAATAACCTATGTATGTGAAGACCGACCGGTGCTTAAATGTATGAAAAATTTAATTATACCTAATCTATACTTATTATAAAGGTAGCTATTATATTTGTAACATTAACTAACTACATTCGATTGCTCAACGAAAATAGTATATTGATTCATGTTCCAATTAAAACACTTGTAAATTTCGCATCTGTTCTAATAAAATTTCAATAGTATTAGTATAACAAAAAGATTCGTTCCAATTGCATGCATTCTAAATACATAAATTACAGAGTGGCACAGCCGTTTCGTAAGTGACATTTTTATAATGCAAATAATTTCTTTACTTCCTGCTGTATAGGCTGAAAGTTTGGTCTCACGCTCAGCAAACCCGGTTAGAATTTTTGATTATGAATGTATGGACGCATCAGTAATGAATTATTATCACTAGAAAGAAAACAAAGTTAAGCATCCGGAGAGTTCATTATTTTTGAAGTTTTTTCCACAGTCGGTCATCGCCGTATACATTTACCGTGTACATTTCGTTGTATCGTTTATAAGAGTTAATAAAGAACATACGTGAGCAAAGAACTTAATTTAGTAACTAATTTAAATCTTAAAGATTAAAAATAATTAGATAGATCCACAAAATAGATACCTTATGTTTTCCCATTATACAATTAAAGGCATTTTTTTATTTCGACCATAGGTACTATAGTCAAGGATCTTTTAGTACACTTTTGCTCTTTGATTACCTACTATCAAGCAAATATTTCGTGAGTAGGTTAATTTTGATGAGACGCCCAACAATTTTCTGTAAGAAACTCTCGATTGTGGTAGCTAACAGAGGTAGCGAGGATACAATATGTCGATTTGATGATTCTCAAATACGAGTATTTATTACTAACAGATTATTTCGTGTTTAATCTCAAAATAATTATCTAAATTATTCGAAAAAATATTTGTCAAATTAATCAAAAGAATCACTCTTCTTTTTGTTTCAGTAAACAAACTTAAATAGAAGCGAGTTCGAAAGAATGCCATTGCATAACTTTTATTGAATGTTGCGAGACCAGCGAGTCTTAAACCTCGGTGGTTTATTGCCATAATGCGGTACGAATCCCATTGTGGATGGTAGGATCGAGCGGGCGCTCGGGTGCGGGTATTGAACCCGGGCTGGCGGGCGGCGGGCGGCCGGGCGTCGCATCGCGTCGCGTCGCGCGGGGCGTGTCGCGCGGCCGTTCACGCTGCGCCTGCGCAGCCCCGCTCCATGCTCACGACTACGAGCTCCAGTCCACGACACTCCTTCAGGCAGTTTATATCAACAGTAAAACAATGCTCGTTAAAACCCTAAGTACATCACGGCCATTTACCATTACTTACCCGGTACAATAGTGCAGTTTTGTAGATTTTACGTACTTACCTGAAGTACAATGTAATGTAGTACATTGAAGATTGGAATTTCAGACACGTCGTCTTAATCGCTTTTTCATGAAAATGTAGTTATAAAGATAGCATACTACTTACTTGGTGTGATTAATGATTATGGACACATTAGGTGCGAGTATGATAACTTGAACACCATCGCCTTTGTTAACTTAATACCATTACATAACATTAAGTATAAACTACTGCACTATTTTTAAGGAAAAATTTACTGATGGTATGATACTTACCTACACATTACTGATAAAAAATGACTATATTATATTATAATCTATAGCATTAGCATAGTGTTACGCTTTATGTGTTCACCGTGATTAGACACGCAAGGTTAGATCACGCATACTGTGTAGATACCCCACGAAAATAAAAATAGCGCATCTACACGGTCACGTAAACTATCGCATTTCACTAGTAATGTATGTCCCAGCTATGTCATAGGTACACTCTTCTGATCGAGGTGCAACCTGCTCATTATTAGCCTATCAGGCAAGCACAAGGCAATTCCAGGTCTAAGATCAAAGATGGCGCTACTTTCTTTATCACCCAATTTAATCCCATCGATACTTGTTTGTTCTCTGGGAAGGTCCTCCTTTCAACTGTGAGCCTTTCAATGATAATGGTGGCGACTGGCGAGCCAGTTAACTAGCAGTTTCAAAGTTTACTTACATTTGACGGACAGTGTCGATGAAAACCGTGGTGCTACTTGATATCTAAGGGCGAAGGAGATTACTTAGTTAGGTATTTGTTAACGGGTGGTCTGTCTGGGTGTTTTCCGACTATTATATTTAAATAAAGACGTAATAGTGGGAAACATGGAGATAAAGTACTTTTTTCTCCGTGGTGGTCCTCTCCAAGTACTGTTTCAATGATACAATCTCTACATTCCGGTATTGTAATGTTATTATAATAAGGGTTGTGTCGTTTATGTGACAGAGGAATTGTCTACGTCAGGAATCTAGACTCCAGTAATAACCTGTCATGTCACCTGAAAATTACTGGACAGATTTAAATAAGACTCACCATGTTTTGTCACAAAAAAGTACATGAGTACCAAATTTCAACTCATTTGGACCAGTAGTTTTGGAATAAACGGTTCCGTTTTTCGTTTTTTCGTACGGAACCCTAAAAGCCAGGAAAATAATTATGTTTGCTGCATACATTTCAAAAAATTTCAGCTATGAACACAGAAGACATGATAGTACATAATTGGTATGAATAAGAATGTTCGCAGCTTCGATATCTCTATTATATCACAGAAGAAATAATAAGTAGTACATATTATTATAATGTAAGACTGTTATGTGTTAGAGTGTACAAGAGTAGGCCCGTGGAGTTCAATAAATGTGTCGATATCTTACTGTCAATGAGGGCAACGGCACCTCCCCATGTAGTTTCGTATTATTGAAAGTAGTGAATGATTCTCACAGTGCATTTAGCATCGGAACAGCTAGCATACAATACTCCCATTGTATGCGCCCATTATTGCATTAGTCTTGCTTTATTAAATTGCTTTGTTTATACGTTGTAGGATAATAAATATTTTCTTGTTTTAATAGTAGAATGATTCATAAAACTTTTTTGATAAATTCATTCTCGGATTGTATGTTATATCTACTTATTTTTAATTATGATATGATAATGTAAGTTAATGTGAAACGCAAGTTAGATTAACTTGCGTTTCTAACGTATGTGAAACTAAACTTAGCTAAACCTATTATATGCTCTACTTTGGTTCTGAAATACCTTAGTACCACAGCGGTTATCTTATGAATCAAAATGCTTCAAAAATCCAATTTCTTCAACAGGGGTTACTTTTTTGATTTGAACATCGGCTTATCAACAACTGTATCCGATTTGTCTTTTGTCTTCGTAAGTTTGATCATGTATTTTATTACCGTTCTCAGCTTAACTGGCTACCCATTCGTCAACGGAGCCAAGTCAGGATACTTACAACACTTTTCTCAATCTTATTTGATAATTTTGCACCCGAATATCTAAAACATAAGTTTCAATTCCTGTGTGATTCTCATGATCGGCAGCTTCGTTCTACAGAGACTCTGGTTCTTCATACTCCTCTTCACCATACTGGTTTTTCTTATATATTTTAAATTTCCTAGTTTACTTAATGTTTTTTTTTACTTTTATGTATTTTTTTTTACTTATTGTTATAAGTTTATGCATTTTTAATAATTTTTTCTTTGCAACCGCCTTCATTGCTGTCCAACTGCCCTAAGGTTGACTGGCAGAGAATGCTTTTAGCATTAAGTCCGCCTTTTGTACTAATACATTTTGTATGGTTCAATAAAGCTTAAATAAATAAAAAAATTAATAACATCCTATTGGCTTCAACCCATTAATGGCCCAATACTGAGTTCGGGTCTCTCCCCTTGATGGGGCGAGAGGCCTAGAGCATACTCCACCATGCTGCTACAGTGCGTGTTGATGAAGTGACATGTGTGTGTAAGAACATCCAATTATCTAATAATAATTACTTTTATCCAATAGAATTTTAATGTGCACTTTAAGTTCCCGTCCGTAATCAAAAGATTCTAGTAAATGATTTTTAAAAACCGTATTAAAGAGTACTTTCAGTGAGGCTTTGCGTGTAACAAAACAGATTATTGTAACATAACAAAACAGCATTAAGATGCTTTTCGTAAAAGCAAACTGAATGTCTCTGAAGATGATATGAAAGAGACGAGAAATATATATCGATGACGCGACCGTTAGGTACAGGACCTATTCGTAAGTAGTAGTGTTGTGGATGTCAGTTAAGGAAGCACCCATATCCTGGGCAACGAGTGCAATGACTCGGGATGTCAGTTTGCGTATAGTGATCGGCGCGGTAATTGGTCCCTTGCGGCTACCCAACTAACCAGTAATCCAGTAGCCGCTAAACTTACTAATTATGAAGTACATGTAGGTAAAGGACAGCTCTATTTATATTATAGGTATGTACATAATTATATTGATTTCTTAACACACTCTGTAACTTGGTCAGTAATTCATAGGGTAGTAAAAATTTAAAGCGAATCTTAGGGTATTAAAACACAATTCATAAACATTTTTTTTTATCAATCGTTAAACAGAATACAAAAACATGTCCTCAAAATGGTTAAATAATTTTAAAATTTAAAATAATTGAACGGAATTATTTTATATTATCTAATTAAAATACATATACAGATTATACAGTGTGGCCAGCGACCAACTGGCGATATTTTAAAGGCGTGATCTTCCTTTCGGAATGGCCGCTATTTTAATTTTTTTTATTATGTTAGACGACTCTGCCGAAAGATTCGATTTCTCTGGATTTAAGGCTTCACCGCGCGATTTTTTCCGCAAAATTCTGTGAGATATCGAAAACTGGACATTGTATGAAGCTGCACGCACTTGCGAAAAAAAAAACATGTTGATTATGATTCAGTACGCAATTTAAAAATCGTCAGAAAAAAAATTGAGCGGTGAAAAATCGTAATGCGTGTTAAGCCCAAATGTCCCATAGATGTGAAAAATCTATTTATAGAAAGGTAATACTACCATCTATTCATTACAAAAAAGATTAGTTAGATGAAGTTTTAATTTACAAAGGTCATTAAAGAAATTATGATACTCAATATAGTCAAAATTTTCATTAGTTTTTTTAGTTTTTCTAACATACTTCAAAAACTAGCACATTCACACACCTTTTTTAGTACATGCATTGATTAACAAGGATATTATGTACAAAGTTACATCAAAATCATTACTCTAAGTTGCAAGACCGGTGACATAATGCTGTTTGAATATGAGCCTTATGCGAAGTTGCATACTTCTTGCATCCAGCTACGTGCTGAATTGAAAAAAAAACATGGCCAGAAAAAGGTGTTTTTGTCGATAAAATTTGGTATATTTGATGCCCTTAAATTATCGCTAGTTAGTAGTCTGTAGGTAGTAGTCACTGGACGCACTGTAATATTAAAGTATACAATATTACAATAATATTAAAGTGAGAAAATAACATGCTTTCATAAGGCTTTGTATCTCTTTTAAACAATGCCCCGCAGTTTTACGAGGTATTGAATATAACAGATGCAATAAAGATAGTTGTGATGGACTTTGGTCAAGGAAAGCTTAAATCTTTTACAACATCGACGCTTAGATGAGAGAGCTAGCATATCTACATAACATGGAGGATAGGATAGGATAGGAGTTATACATAGTTATATAAAAGTATTGCCCTATCTGATTTTGAAATTTTTATTAAAATGTGACACGTATTCACATTTATCCGACGTATTAAAGTATTTTTTTAAAAGTAAACTAACGAGAGTACGTTTATATTTTATACTGCGTACTCATGGCACGCAGCTGGTGAAGCATAACGGTAATAAACAAGGAAATAGGATTGTTTTTACATAATAGGTCGGGGAAAAAGTCCTTTCGCATATAGGTAGTAGGTATAAACTTGTAATAAAATTTCTTTGGCTGTACCTACAGTTTGTATCTGGCTGGTTTTGATAACACATGTAAAGGTTACATTTTAATAAAAGAAACAAATTAGTAAAATATTGTTTCCCGCTATTTTTCATATCTTTTTCTTTCTATCAAAATCTAATGAAGAAATTCAATATATTTTAAAAATTTATTACAAAAAAGGAAAAAATGCAACGCATGCCGCAAAAAACTTTGTGACGTTTATGGATCTAATACAGTGTCAGGAAGTATAGTACAAAGTTAGTTTAAGCCTTTTCAATCTGGGTATTTTTATGTCAAATATGCACCTCTCTCTGGTCGCCCTGTTCCGGATAAAATGGACGCGATTTTTGAAAAAGAGGAGCAAGATCGGCATATCAGTAGTAACAATATAGCTGAAAAACTAGGAATTGTCCACAAAACAGTTTTGACCCATTTGAAAAAAGCTGGGTACACAAAAAAGCTCGATATTTGGGTGCCACACGAGTTCACTGAAAGAAACCTAACGAACTGTGTACTCATTTGCGATTCTTTATTGAGACGTAATGAAACCGAACCATTTTTGAAGAGATTGATAACTGGCGATGAAAAGTAGATCACGTATGACAAGAACGTGCGAAAAACGTCATGGTCAAAGGTCGGTCAGGCTTCACAGACTGTGGCAACCATCGATTCGGATCTCTACTGACAAAAGCGGATGAGATTAAATCAAGAAATTGAGAGAAAGTGCCCGAAATTGAACGAATAGAAAGGGTGTGGTTTTTCATCACGCTAGACCACACACATCTTAAGCCACTGAGCAAAAATTAGGAGAGTTTGGCTGGGAGGTTTTAATGCATCCTCCATATAGTCCTGACCTTCTACCTTCAGATTTCGACCTGTTTCGATCTCTTCAGAATTCTTTAGGCATTGTCAGGATAACATTAAGATAACATCAAGGACTGCCAAAATTACTTGTCGCATTTTTTTGATCAGAAGTCCCAAAATTTCTATAGCGACGGAATCATGGCACTACCGGCAAGATGGCAAAAAGTTAAGGAACAAAATGGCACATAATATATATTATAATTAAAAGTTATTAAACTTTGAAAAAAAAGGTATAAAGTTTTCATGTAATATGCGAAGAAACTTTTCTCCCGACCTAAATAAATAATAATACTTATACAAATTAAAGTATTTGGTTCTATGTAATAATTGCAATTTTTTGGTATATAATATATTTTAAAAATAATGCGAAAATTCACTGTCAATCAATCGCTAGTGTCATTTTCTACCCACTTTAGTTTCACGGTATCCTGATTTATCAAAAAATAGATTTTTTATCGTCATCAACGTCATAAAACATAAAAAATATATATTTCAGAGCTTTCGTAAATATTAAACATAAACAAAAAAATAACAAAGGTAACATAGATGACATGTCGAATTAATCAAATATGAAAGAGGGATATCACAAGTGTTTTAAAATGCGGGTTTCAAAAGTAGCGAAAATGCTTACCGTAATTAACTTACTAGTATAAATTTCATCTTGTGGAGGTCGTATATTAGTCTGAATTTAGCCGATGCACTGCCTTGAGTGTATGTACAATATACATTAATTGTACATTAGTTTCAATTTCCACTGAGTATTGCGCTTCATCCGTATTAAATGCTTCTCGTTATATATTCATCGTATTAAATGTACCTTGTTTTATACAGTTTTTGCTATACATACACGTATCTCGTCCGCATCATCTTGTAAACAGACTAGACCAGTCAGCTAATCCGCATTTTAGATTTCTATTTCAATTTGCATTCCTACCAGCAGGCTCTACCAGCACGCAACGATATAAAATGCCTTTGATACGAGCGTAGGAGTTGATTGAGCAGTGCTTGTTTACTACATATAACTGTTATTTTTATTTTTAATTTAATTTATCGAGCGAGGGGTTCCGGGTACGACTACCAAACAGGATCATTTTATGGTTGATATGTTTTATTCCCAGGTCGTGGGAGTTTGTCATGTCTATTTTCATTCTCAGGAATACAAATTCCTGCAGATTGAGTGCATGAATTTTTACTTTTAATTTTATTTATTAATTTTATTAGCTGATTACTTCACAGATTTTGTAAAAATTTTTACTAAATTATAAAACTTACTTACCTTACTATTGTATTATAAAAAAATATAGACGCGGGAATGATTCAAAACTAATTATTATTCGCTCAGTTTAACCAAAACCAAATATAGCGTACTCACTTAGCTTAATGACACCTACGAGTACATAATATATTAGTGAATGATCTTTTGTTACTAGTCTCATTTCCTGGTTGGAGCTGACGCTAGGTGTCTCTGAGTGCGTCATTGCCCCCCTCATTCCGCCGCCATCTGCCAGTCCCGCCACGGTCACTGAGCACTCTGACCTCTCGTGTATACGGAGACATTACGTAATTCACACTGCCATCATGTTTCACAAAAAATGCACTTTGCTTTACACATACCAGACGTTGTTTTAAGATCCTTATTTATTTTCATGAAAATAGCCGGTAAACGAGTTGACGATCTACCTGCTGGTTATCGTCGCCCAGATTTTAGAACCAACAATAATAATACAATAAAATCACTTTATTTTACACAGTATATACACAAAAATATTTACAATACAAATTATACGTAATTTTATTATGATCTCAAGTTTTCATCTTTACTTATAATGAAAATTGTAATCGATATCTGTAGGTATTATACATACTCAATATGTATTTAAGAAAAAATATATTCAATGAGGAAGTATTAGTAAGCAACATCAAAGAAATCACCGATGCGTTGCTGACCAAGAGAGAAAAAAGAGAAAGAACATACTGAAAGAGATGACGAATCGTTTGTCGGCTGACTCAAGCAAGAGGGTAGTAGGTATCTTTACGGAAAGTTAATATACCCAGTGCCAGATTTGTATTTTTTATGAGTGTAGGCCAATTTATTTCCGCCGCCCTGTTCTTTTCTAAAATAATAATTTTCCATTCATAGTAAGGAAGGCACTGAATTAGCCATTAAGAAAGTGCGTAAAAAAACAAAAATTACAATTTTTTGCGACATTTTTTAATAGCAAAATCATCTATAATATATCGTCTTTTGAAATCGGCCGTCCCTAGGACGCTGCCGACCCTAAGCCGCGGCCTATACGACCCATTGACAAATCCAGGACTGAATATACCAGTAATTATTGCTGACTTAATAGTAATATTAATAATGTTATAATCCTTATGTGAAACCTTACCACCATGTGGGCAGGCTTCTGTTGCCTATTACGACACCCTTGCACCCTGGCATAGGATGGGCTCAGTATTCTAAACATCCGGCTAATACGGCTAAAATAGCCGTAATTTAGATGATTTCAAATTTCATCAGTTTTCCTTATTAGATAATAAATAATCCTTCTCTTTACTGACCATCATTATCTTTATTCATTTACTATTAAAGATGCACCAACGATAATTTCCATATCTTTGCACATTGAAATAAACTTTTAGTATTATTTTTCTTCTAACAGCACAAACAAGGATATAATGCCGTTTAATACCAAAGGTTGCTGCAAGTGTAAATACATGTATGGTTCAATAAAGTTTATATTATTCATAAATAACCATTGCTTATTTT
The DNA here is from genome assembly GCA_963932265.1 of Thymelicus lineola. Classification (NCBI taxonomy): domain Eukaryota; kingdom Metazoa; phylum Arthropoda; class Insecta; order Lepidoptera; family Hesperiidae; genus Thymelicus; species Thymelicus lineola. The sequence continues at coordinate 9,526,225 of OZ010686.1, forward strand.
TTTTATAAATGAATATTTTCTGTTATTGTTATTCAAATGAGATTGGCGCAGCATTAACATGCACTATATAAAAGACATCAACGGGAACGCTGTGCGGTTTGATTGTATCGGGCGTGTAATATCACATCTATAGATTTTTTATATGATTAATGTCCGTAGGGGTTGACTTGGTACGAATTGAAAGAGATTTTATCGTACCACAATATGATGTATGGGCTCTTTCAATACTGCAATGTTATGAGTACACGACTACACGTACTTGGTTCTTGTATTGCAACTGTAAAGCTACGGTTTTTATAAAGTTCTTGTAAATTGATACAATTCTTTGATAAATACGCCATGTAAGGTTGTAATAAAATGTTACTTGCCATTAATATGTAAGGTAGTAAGTAATACTTTAAAATTTTTAAAAGAAATAAAATCTTTACAGTTAAATAACTTTTCATTCATGTTCGAGGATGTAAAGGGCTACCTTAATTCTGGACTGCAAGGGTGCGTCCTCATCTCTTAGTGTATTCTAAACAACCGACGTGGCAATAGTGATAAGATATTGATTAATATAGCCGACAGAATTTTGTCTAGCTGACTACCTATTCACTTTTTTTTATATCTTATACTTATATCACTTATTACAACTATACTGCAGTTCTAGTTAAGGATAATGCATTAGGTACCTGACTCATCACATCGTTATAAACTATATCCATTTTAAAATCTTCCAACCTTATCTCCTTTGAATGTAAAAACTAAAGATTCTCAGTTATTGGGTGATCTGCGATGGTACAGAGCTATTACGAGGCCCCTGGAGAGCAGTGAAAAAGTTAATTGGAAACATTTACACCGCGCGGCGCGGAGGACGCTTAATATTATTTTTCCCAACCAGTTTTGAGCAGTAAAAATGCTTTTTTTCAAATGCAAAGTACACTCGCTATGCGGTCAATGAAATGTAATAAATGCGTTTATTGCCTGTTACTTAGCGACAAAGTGGTCGTATATTTAGAAAGGATTTTAACATCAACTAAATATAATATTAAATTATTTTGCTATCAGTTGATAAGTCATAAAATGTCATGTCAACTTTGGCTCGCTTTAGCTAAATAGCAAGTTACTTAGATACTGAAATAAAATAATTATTCGTTAACTCTAATCATAATAAAGGAATACATAAAGTATTCAATGTAAATTTAAATCCTCTGATAACTTATGGTTATGAATAATTATAGATATACACAGCAAAAAACCACCTACGAGTAGTTCTTTGGTTTGAGAGCCAGTTCTTTCTTTCTTTTTCTTCTCTCTTTCTTGGCCGGCAACGCATAAGTGATGCCTTTGATGTTACTGATGTCCATGGGCGACGATAGTTACGATATCCACCATCAGGTGGATCGTCAGCTATTTGCCAGCTATTTTCGTAAAAAAAATTCTGTATACTACAGTACATTTTCATCCAAAATCAATTCCAATTACGAATACGACAGTTGAAATTAGAATTTTAGATGTATTGCTAGCTAAGTAGCTACTCTTGACAAATGATATCAAATAAAGTCAGTGGATCTTAATCCACCGCGAATCTCTCCAAAATCTGTGCCAAAACATGCTCGCTTGCAGCAATTCCACTCAAGGTGTGAATTGTTAAGGCTTCTACGTGTATTAAAAATCCATCATTCGAAAATTAATTTTAATAAACAAAAGTTCTTTGACAAGTGTCAAAACATCTGCTAACAAAAACATACATTACATTTTCATGCAAATAAAAAGATACAGAAAGTAGGAAATTTAAATATTAATGAAAGTTTAAGTGTACTAAGAGTACCATTGTTTATTGTAAGAATCTTGCGCCAGCGTTTTCAGTCTCATACCGGCCGCGCCTTGAGACAATAGAGGCTACAGGCAGTGACACGGTCATCGCATTAGGTTTGTGTACTGTACAGAGCGGCCAGGCGGCCCCGCCGAGGCATCTGCTCAAACATGCGAACGTTGAACTCTCGTGAAAACCATGTCTGATGGAAACTGGTCCCGTCATCACCTCGTTTCTTATAATTACGCACATCGAATGCTTTATGTGGATAATAATATTTCAAAAATCAAGTAATACGACATGACGTTACAAACCTTTTCGATAGTATAGGTTTAGTAGACTCTATTTGAATATATTTTAATAACTTTATCTAAGATAATACAAAAAAAGGAAATTATAAGAAAGTGTTAACGTGTAAAGAGCTATGCAATGTAATAATGAAGTTGCCCGTTAAGATGGTCTTAGAATACTTAGTAAGTAATTAAAATGCCTTGAAGTTACCCTTCTGAAAAAAGGAATTGTTTAAATAAAATGTATTGACTTAAAAAATAATTTAATTAATGAGTATTTATTATTTAACTTTAAATAATATAACTATTTATCTTTATTCATCTGGCACATACAAGCTCCGAACAGTGTGTAGATATCGTTCATTGCATGTTATCGTACAATACGAAGTAATTTAAACACAAATACTTATAATAGCCGCGATTTACAAAGACCTTGTTTTATTAACGATGACATGATGATTGCATATTAAAATATTAATTTGATTCAATTGACAGTTTATGTGCTAATTTTACAAGTAACACTTTTGTATGTACGAAGTATCTACATTATCTATTTAATACCATTGAAGTACTATTACTTCGTATAGAACAGACACCCCGAACATTGAGTCGGGTGCATTCATTGTGGCCAGGGTGGCTCACTTCATTCATTCACTCACTCGCTTGTCACTCACCTGCGCTCATTGCGGCCGCATGCCAAAATTGTTTAGTAACAAACTGAAAAAATGCCGTCTTGCGTGATGAGAACCTGTCACAATTGCACGTAAAAAAATACAAAAAAGAAAATGGTATTACTTATCATCAGTAAGAAAACAAAATATTAACTTAAATCAACTAAAACGAATTTATTTCAATTATTGTGGAATGTTCCCGCCATTTTTGAATGAAATGCAAATAAATTGACTTGAATCAATTCAAGTCAGTTCAGTCAGTTCAGGTCAGTCAATTGAAAAATCATGAGTCGGGCTTACACACTTGGCAAGTAAGCGTGTTAATGGACAAATAAATAAGCCCGATAAGAATGACTATAGTACCTACTCTTTGGTAAATAATAAATTATGGGTATTATATTACTCAGTGAATTCAATTAAACATTAAATCAAACATTTGGAAGAGCTAAAGATTCAGAGTCGTTGACTGTTTGTCGTGGTTCGGCAAGTGTCTTATACAAAGTTACTCTATGTAAATCACCTTCTAGAGTTTGAAAAAAGAACGCGTCATCGCGGTTCCGGGACACACATTTTGTTCGAGATGTCTGTTCTATGTCATTATACTTCAATGTTTAATACCTTGTTTTCATTTAATTGGTTAACCCGGCGGGAGGCGCACCCCATAATGCAACACGAACTGTCGCTACCGGGTAAAAAATACCACAGTGGATTTATTGTAAAAATGGGGGTTTAATATGGGTATTTTAATGAAACAATTTATTATGTTATATTTTAATATATTTGTCACAAAACAATGTGTGAATAAATTATTTATCTGTTAATGTAATTTTTATTTTTTTTAATGAAATCACAGCGTAAAATTAAATGTTTTTTTGCACATGGCTTATAAAGAAAGAAAAATTAGTCTCTAAACATATAAAAAAAATAAAAAACGAGATCAATATCAACTGAACATAATATATTCTTACTTATAGCAATAATTGTTACATGTATTAACTTGGTATTTTATGAAAAAAAAATCGTTCAAAGTATAACCTAAAAATAATCACTCTCCTTATGTGATATGTCGATAATGTTCTATATGACTATACTTTTTGAGCATTTTTTTCACAAATGGGAACAGTATGCTTTCTAAATATCTTTTTATTGCATAAATTGCAATCAGTCTTAGTTTTTCGATCTTTTTTCCAAGGACACATCACACACTGCACATCGTGATGTAGACATTTGCGAGCGCGGCTGCAAGGCTTTTTCTTGATGAGCGTGACTTAGATTTTAATTTTGTACTATATCCTCTTCACTAAACACTGCATCGGTGTTTCCTCTAAGCTATGACATGGGGTCCTTCAAGAAGCGGGTCTGTCGTCACCTTCTTGACCGGCAACGCGTTGGTGATGCCCCTGGTGTTGCTAATGTCCATGGACGGCGGTGATCACTCACCATCAGATGACCCGTCTGCTCATTTGCCTGCTCAAAGCATAAAAAAGATGTCGACATAGCTGAGGATATCCGTATCTTTTCTGCTTCTTGCTCTGAATTGCTTTCATGCTCATTAAAATCTTCATTATCTTCAATTTTAGAAATATCTTCTTCCACTATAATCTAAAAGCAGACCCTATTCTATTTGTTCGTCATTACGAGGAAAATAAGACATCTTAATAGTCTAAAATATGAAAAAGATAATTGTAGACTAATAAAAATAATAAGACACAAACAGTCGCTACTGGGTAAAAAATACCCGTACGCACATTATACATGTGTTGTGGCTGAACACCGCGTGCACACTGGCCGTTTATTCAAAATTGTGGACTGTCATACGTTCCTCGAAAGGTACCTAAAGCGGCGCGGCACAAAATTAAGTAGAAAAATAAATATATATGAATTTATGCACTATGTGGTAAATTTTACCCGGTAGCGCCTCTTGCCGTGTTAATGAACAAAACAAATAACAGTACCGATATCATTTATAGGCCAAATTTAACCCCTATTTGTAATATTTCTCAAAAAAGAGAACATGGAAGAAAATAGACATATTTTAAACAGCGATTCCATTCCAACTTATTTCCCCATACTAGGACACAAGGCAATTATTTAGCGACAACGTGAATAAATACTAGTCGTAACAAATTCCAAGACCATTACGCAGTCGCAAAACATTTTACAAATGATTTTCCCCATCACAAGTTTACGAACAGTATTTTTATTCATTGATTAATATTAGATATGAATAGTAAGATTGCGATTGTACAGCAATAACATGACTCATTAAAACCCTTTGTCGCATTAAGTAGGTAATGGACAAGCGACAGGCTCACGAAATAGCGGTCGAGGTCCTTCACCCACTCGCGTAGGTGAGGTAACGTTACTGAACTGCCTACTTCATGTGTAGCGGCCTAGCCACTAGCTGTGCCTAGGGTCATTACGGCGACATTTTTCACCTTATCCTTAGCCCAGGGTTCTTTTATTGCTAGCATAGGTTTGGCTTTCATGTATGTTTTGTCTTGAATACATTAGGTAGGTACCTTACTTGACTAAAAAATCATGTTAATTGGGTGAAATTAGCAAAATTATTTTCAAAATTTTAAGGGCATGTGAACAAATCTAATTATATAAGAACTATTACCGGAGATTAAGTTATTACTGGAGTTACAATCCAGAATGACAGTCTGGCTACAAACAGTACTGTTACAAACACTTAGTACTGTTACAAACACTTTACTAATTTTTTTTTTAAGAATTAATTAAATAGATCTTTACCTATGAAATTGGAGATTTTATAACCAGCATTTACAGATTTAATTATCTGTGGATTGGCGCGAATTTGAAAGCCGTGTTATTTTAATTTCAAATTCAGTTATTTGTTTTAGATAGTGTTTTGATTTTGTGAAATTGTAGTTTTTGGCGCTATGGATGAACCGAAAATTCGTAAAATATTCGAATATGAGTTTCTACGTAGAAATACCGCTGTACAAACAACACCAAACACTAACGACGTGTACGGCTGTGTATTCTTTTAACGTCCACTCCTTCTTTATTAAATGGCACAGTATCAATTTTTATTTTTATTTTAAGGGAGTGCAAAAGTTTCTCAATTATATTAATGAAAACTTTGACTAACAATAAGATTAACATTTCCGTATAGACATGGCGCTTAGTGTGGTCCGTGGGTTAACTCGTCCTGCGAAGTTTTGGCAATGCTGGCCTTTGTTGGTGTTCCTTACTGATTAACATAATGGGCGTCTAAAAGGCAAAAGACTTACTGAGGTCGTGTGCTTTACCATACCACACTAACGTAAGAACTACAAATACCTCCCCTCCCCTACCAGTCATACGATACACTTCTAGGCAAGCACTTACTAGTAAAAAATAAAAAAATAACATCCACAAATGGCAACAAGTGGTCGCAAAAGTTATAAAATTTTATGTCATTGTCATGTCATGTTGCATAATATTGCACAATAAAAAATAACTGCAGTGTAGATGCACCAAATGAATTAAAACGCAGTCAGGGTTCGTTTTCACATCAACGAATCTTTTTGTAGCAGGGTCGTGCTACAACACGATTCCTTTATATTTCTAAGGTATATGTTATGAGTATGTGACAGTACGAGTAACCTGAGTACCTAATACTAATTATTATGCTCAAGAATCGGTAAAAATCACGAGTAACCTACATACATTTTAATCTGTATTGTTTAATCATCACGAAAAAACGTTTTGTAGCGAAGTGAAAGGCTATTAATCATATTAGATTAGGACGGATGATGTTTTGTTACTTGTTCTGTCTTTGTTTTGTGTCAGAATTGGAAAACAAATGTAAACATTAATTGTCTTCAACGAAAAGTTGAATCGTCAATGATGGATATACGCGTGAACGTGCGCTTAATCTCGCTTCTCAACATCTTCTGAATAAATATAATTATTCATAGCAATCTCAATATAAAATATATTTTATTATGTTTTCTATGTAATGACATAGTTGCTATGCTAGTTTCCTGGAATTACTGTTCTCAAGTCTAGATGTAATATTATATTAGCATCTAAGACCATGACCATAAAATCAATTCTAATCTATACGTATTTCCTACTTTTATGATGCTACCTACTGTATGCGTATTCTTACAATTTAATTGCCTACATTGAAATCATATAGGTAATTATCGAGATAATTTAAATAGTAATTTGTTATTCACAGTAGTCATAACTATCATACATTTAATATTCTTGAAGCTGGGAATAAAATATCATTAATATAAGTATCTAGTAAATTACATATAACAAAGAAAGATTACTGGAAGTAATAATTTATATAAAATTCAAAATTGGCATGTTTGTGGTCGCAAAAAAAATCAATTATAAATTGACAAAAAATCTAAAAAGATAATTTTTGTTTAGTAAGTAGGTACAGTATAATAATTTAATTGAAAAGTGTTTTTACGTACTGTTTATTCCGAATTTCCCACGGGAATGGGATTCAGTCAATCTTCAACGCTTGAACCCTTCAAGCGTTTAAGATTGACTTATTATTTGGCATAGTTACTACTTTCATTGGAATGTTATCCACAGCAAATCATGGCCGCGTTTAGCTAGTAACGTTATACAAAATTTTGATTAGTTACTTTGCATCGGTTAATAAGTGAGAATATTAAGACCGCAAGACCTACACAATGGAACATTTACCACCGACGACGAAATCAGATAAGCTCAATATGTGTGGCTGCCTTAAGTGACCTGTCATTGAATAGGTCTCGTAGTACAGGGATAACCCAATTACAAAATAAAAGCATGTGTTTTTTTTTAAATAAATAAATAGTAAAGATTTAAAACTATTTTAACAGCTTAAGAACTTTTTAAGTAGGATATTTATAGGCTATATAGATAATTATGTTAAGAACATTCTATATAAGAAGCCGCCAACACGATAGATGTGAGGAATAATGTATTTCTACGAAATGTCAAGACCTGAAACACATCTTACGTAACGGCGGTAAATATATTCATGACGATGATCTGACTTGATATTTCAAAGCACATCCATTCTAGTCATAAAAGCAAGTCGTGATCTTAAAGTTTCTTTGTAATATGTTTTTTACATATGAAAAAGCCTTGATTAATAATATGGTCTAAGTATAGGTACTTCATGTATCATGTCAACATGAACTTCATAGATATAAACGCGTTATGTCAGCATCAGTTTCCTTACTATACAATATTATCCATTAAGTAATACGAGTGTTTTCCTAGTCCCACGTGCTCGTTTCATGCCCAAATGATTTTCGTAGATTTTTTATTGTAGATAATTACGACGTCTGTTTTTGTACAGGTACGTAAAATTGTAATTGTGTACCTTAAAATACTATTATTAGTTACCTCTTCCATTAAGTTCAATGCGTAATGATTGATGGCATAGTAAGACATGTATATTTTTTGAATATTAAGATTAAGTAAGAAACATTATTTGTTGTTAAAAACACTAAACTTAAGTAAACTGTAAACCACCTGACAGAAACTCGTCATCACAATTCATAACCCATGGTCATTTAGAACAAGAAATGCATCCACGACTTTTTAATCCAATCCAAAATAGATCTGAGTTATTCTAATCGAAATTTTGAAAAATACCTATCTAGGTTACAGCAAAATTGTTCATTTTGTTTTATTTAGTTGAGATTTAAAGGATGTGGTATGAAAATTAAATAAAACTGAATTGCGTAACGCTATAAACAGTGCAATGGACGATATTATAAGAATTTGACAGACGTACATCTTGATTATTATTCTTACTTATCCAATGGAACAATGTCGAGGCTGTCCGGTCACTGTTTGCGTGCCGCATGACAATATTACCCCCACACAATTTTATTCTAACTTCGAACTGCAGAGCCATGATGTAATGAACGACCACAACTTATACCTCATGCAATATCCTGGTAATTTTCTCATCTTTGTAATAAATTTAATTATACTAAAGATGAGATGACTATGACTTAACCACCACATAGAGCTTCTGAGTTTTTTCTGTATTTCTTGCAAGGTCTCTGATGTCATTACTCAAAAGAATAGGTAGCTTAGCCCGACTGCAATTAAAGTGGTTTAATTTACTCATTACTTCATCACCATATCGAGTAGCAGTTAAAGTTTCACTGGTTGGTTGTAACAAAGTGCTTCTATAATTTATAATTATTAGTATCAAATGCATTTAAAATCTTATTTTTAGAATGTATAATAGAATTGTAATGTCAAAAATAGCTCAATTAACATTTTTTCTAGTAAAGCGAGGCAAGTTAAAATAGGGAGAGCGTGTCGCGTGAGAACCATCTCGTCGGCATCTCGATTGCCTCCGCTGCGTTGATTGCCGCAGAGCTACTTCACAATAATTACGAATAGGTACCTAGTGGCTAGTACACAACCACCATCACGAGAAATTTACGGGTACGCACACTGGTCGTGATTCGGATATTCTACTGATACAAACACCTACATTGACAAAGAATTTTCAAGTACGTTTTCTTGCATTGCCGATATAACGATCCCGGTTCTTCCACCCCCGACCTGCAACGAGTGGGCCAAGCCCCTCATGAGCAAACCAGCCCCCCTCGACTCAGTCAGAATCCGCACCCAAACTAAGGCATCCACCCCCGCCCGACAGAAAACCCTCCCTATCGTTGTTCCGAATCAGCAATCAGCTGACATAAATGCGGATATTCTGCTGTTGGGCGCACTCTTAAAGGTCGTCAACCTGAACGAATTGAAGAGGGTGCTTTTAGGACGTTGCGTGCCCCTACTTTGTGGAGGTATCATTCCCACCTCGCAAATATGTCTTGTCGGCTGAGCCTCTCCAGGCTTGCCCACATGTCCGCGTGAAGCTGTAAAGGCCACTAGGGCCAACAGCAACTATCCATTCGAAAAAAAAACAATATAACGACTCGGAGTCATGGATTCAGTATTTACCTATGCAAAAAATATTGTTGAGAAGACTATGTCTATACTTCATAATAAAATTTTCTAATAAAAAGCAGCCACATTTCCAAGAACACCTTTGCTTTGCAATATGTACCTGTATATATAGGTTTTCACATAATTTGGGGCGTGGTTTTTAAGGGAAGTACATACATTTGTAATTACTTTCCGTACAACTATTGAAATGTTCCCGTGTTGGGGAAAAGGTGCATTAAAGCATGAAAAGTAATGGCATGTCCTCGTACAGTTTTTTTAAGAGTGAAATAAGCTAATATTATTGTATTAATAATAATGTGGTAGTAATTTAGTAGCAAGGAGTTTTATCCACCTCGAGTCTAAGCCAAGTTTTCCTCCTCGTGGTGCGACTTGGCGGACAACGGATGAGACAAGTTCTATTGAAGGTTGCTGGGCTCTATACCACTCAGTTTAATCTGACGGTTTTCATGCATGGTTGTAGGGTGTTTTTTGACATTACAAACAATCCTTCTAAAATCAATCAGTTAATCGTGAAATTTGATTCGGTTGCAGCGAAAAATACACATATCTTGAGTACGTACCTGTATTATAATAATAAATATCCGGATGACCGAACTTTGCTCGGTTTAGTGTTGCTTAACAACGCCATTTAGTATTGTTACTTGCCAGTAGATGTCAGGAAGAGTATATTGTAGAAGTTTATGATTGCCTGAAAACACCGATAAAACGACATTTTCTAAAAATGAATCCTAGCTAGATCGATTTATCGCCCCCGAAACCCCCTATATACTAAATTTCATGAAAATCGTTGGAGCCGATTCCGAGATTCCAGTTATACAAGAATAATATTAAATATATATACAAGAATTGCTCGTTTAAAGGTTTTAGATAATAGAGAGGAACGATGAGTAAAATTTTTAATCATATTATTTCCAGCAGCAGATAACATTTATATGAAATATGATATGATTGCTTGAAGCTATTTACCCCACTGAGCCAGGATGTTATTTTTTTCGAATGTATGTATATTTCTTTGCCATGCTATTTAGCCTAAACGGCTTGATCGATTTCAGCTTGAGAGGTGTCGTTAGATTCATCTTAATTACGACTGGGTAGGTTTATAAAAATTGAAAAAAATGGCCGATTTTTGGCGCAATAATTTGTCTTCAAAAATTTTTTTTTTCTCAAAACCTATCGAGTGGAGTATCGTTGAATAAGTATTCAAAGATGATTTTAGGTTAGCTTTCTTTCATCATTTTTCATTTAAAGTAAAAAACAGTTAAGGATATAGTACAACGATTTAAAGTTGTTTAAACAATCATTCTTGCTAATTTATTAACTCCCTTAATGAAGTAACAACATTGCTAATTTTTTCGTCTATTAAAGAAGTCAATGAATCCTAACTAAGAAGTGTAAAATATTAATAAAAAAATAACTCGACTGTGTAAAAAAAACTAAATTCCCCATTTAAATTTTACAGGGCTGCTTGGGAAAAAAAAACAAGATTTAATTGGTCGAAGAATGAGCCCCAACTGTTAATCCTTCTATGGTTTAGTTGTTCAGTATTACTTTTACAATATTCTAAACTACTGGGCTTTTGTTTTTAGTTTTTTTACGCAGACAGGTTTTTTTTATTAATATCACGAGTTTACACCAGTTTTCTCCCAATAGGTCAAATAAGTATTAATCTATTCCTAATATGTTTGTTTTATGGATTTTCTACTACATCACTAATAAATAGTTACATAGCAGGGAGAGATAGACACTATAGAAGGCTTCTAATGGATTGTAGTCGCTAATGACTATAATAATTATTAATGCCCCTAACTAGTGTCTATCGTAGAGGACAAGGACGCACGATTTGAGGAAACTTTGTACACAGAAAAAACATGAGTATTGTTAGTTTCTACGTAAAATATTCATAGATTCATGCGGGCGTTTTAAATAACCTTTAAATTTTGCGATGTCGTCTTGTGGGTCGTCTGACTAGTGTGAAAACCTTGAATACACATGCGAGGTTTATTTAATGTGTTTTCAAATAAAATAAGTAGTTAGGTATTATTATTATTCTATTGTGCTCAAAAACAAAGAGTTGTTTAACTTTATTTATCCAATTATTCAAGATGCTACGAATTTTCCTACTTAATTTTAAAGCTATTGACATACTTTTGTGGTAATTTAATAATCTGTTAAGAAGTTGTTATATTTCCCTCAGCTTGCCTGGCCAATAGATTTTAGTGTGGTATTGACACAGATTCTTGTGTCAAAGAGGTAAAGGCGAGTTTGTAGTTTTGTACTTTTCTAACATGCATATCATTTATTTTATCTTTATTAATGATTTATGCTTATGCATTAAGTGAAAAAATTACCTTTCTATTTTAATGCAACGGAATTTTTATATTTATTTATAAATAGATACCTACTTTAATGATTCTACAAGCTCTACCTAGATTCCTAGTAGTCGAATTCCTTATCGGTTACATTAGAGTTACCTACATTATGTTTAACGTAGAATTCAATTTACATCGCAAATTATAGCACAAAGATACAATTCGTAAATTATACAATACGTGTGACTCGTGAAGAAGCAAAATTTAAAAAGCTTAGAAATGCTTTTTGTTCTGGCCGCCATTCAAGCCTATGTGTATTGGCGGTTCGTCCAAAGACATTGCGTAAGCGGCGGTTTCGACAGGTCGCCAACTCGCCACGGATATGGCACGGGGCCGTTCTTTCGAGCTCCCCACCTCCTCTTTGAGAGCAACTTGTACACATGAGACTTGTTAAATGACTGAGCAAACATTCAGTCCAACGGAATAATAGTCAACTCACGTTATCGGTTGACATGGTCATAATACATATAACTGAAGTCCGAACCCATTTTAGTATCATTTTTCCATTGTTATTATTTGAGTTCACCGGCCAAGGTCTAAGATGCACGATAAGCTGAGAGCGTAATGAATTAAGACAAAAAAATCACAGGATGTATGTATCGTAATGTTATCTACTGCAGATCAAAATTGTAATGATGCTATTCAGTTTTTTGACTTGAATAATATCTGTAAGATGACTAAGGATAAAACTGCTCATAACAAGCAGATGTATAAGAGGGTAATTATTTTTTATATACCGGAAGAATATGGATTTTATATTATTCTTGTAACCTACTTCATCTAGGTTAACAAAACTTATCTAAGAAGTTTTAAAATGCAAGTGACATGTTTCCCATGTATTTTTTCTTTCAATATTATTCAATATAATAAAAGGAATCTGATTCTAATAATTACCTAGCTGAGAAAAATAACAATCCTTTTCATATTGAATCACGTCTTGTGTCATCGGTAAAGGCCTTCACGATGATGTCATGTTTTCGCTGACCTCACATTATTGACATTTAATTAGTTTTTTTCATCTGCTACCTACAAATAAGCTTTAGCTAATAGCTATTGGAGGTTATTATTAATTTAAACGTTTTGTTTCTAATATTGTGCATTATTAATCAACAATACCACTCAAAACTATTATTCTTTTATATATAGTCTTAAATTATAATTTAAAAAACCCCCGACAGTTTTATTTACACTAAACATAGCTAAGGAAGAACACTCTCGAATATGTCACCTTTAAAACAAAAAAAACTAGATCAATATCCGTTCATCCATTTGGGAGCTACGATGCCACAGACAGACATACAGATCCACAGATGTAGATACACAGATACACGATAAGTTTTTTAGGGTTGAAGGGTGTTATAAAACAACCTTATTTTTTCGTCGGGGGTTAAATATCGTTACATGTATAGATGCTGTTAAACATGCCATATTGATAACTTCTTTCTTCAGTATACCAATTTTTCAAACAATTTTCTTATTAATCGCACTTTAGTGAAAATTATATACAAAAATATTCATGACTATAAATAAAACATAGGTGCATTCTTTAAGTAGTAAGTAATTCCAAAATAAAAGTTGAAAATTGCTATAGAAATTCCAACTAAAGGTTTGCTGCAGGCAAAATAGCACACTGAATGCGGCCTGGGTAGACATTGAAATTAAAGACCAGGAATTCTACTTTGTTCTATACAATGGCCGCTCTTCAATGCCGGTATCGTCTGGCAGTGGAATTAAATTGAATAAGAAATGTAGCTACTTCTATATTATGTACCTTAATTTGTATCCGTTGTGCATCCTGTATCTTTCAGAGATTTAACAATTGTTCAAGTTATACATGTACCAAACAAAATGTATTAAAATTCGACTAAAGATCTCTACAAAAATCTGAGAACTTTACTTATGTCCAAATATATTTGGTTATACGTCAAGCACCCGTCGAATAATAAATAAGCTAAACCAGTCGAATCTATGACATCATCTTCCTGTGCCGCCTGAGGCCGTGTCCTTTACAAGAGACATTACTGTTGGCGGGATTATTATATTATATATATCTGCATATTTAATGTATATTTAATTGTTGTAACAGCTAGAAATAATACTTCGTTAAATTAATATTTTTAACTGGCGGAAAAGAATATTTATATTCTTTATTAAATTAAATAAATTAAAAACGTAAGTAATGCACTAAGTAAATACGAATAAAAATTTTGCAGCGTACTGAAGTATCAAACATAAATACGTCTGATTCAGGTGTATGTTAAATGTATTGTTTAAAACAGGTGGGTACGTAGTAGACAACCTGTAAATTAATCGGTAAATATGTATAGAATGTGTCAACATTTTGTCTGGTAGGTATAAATTAAGGAAACTAGTTTTAAATTTTTGTGCAGAGATGTTCTGGGGTTTTATAATGGTTCCTTTAGTAAGTATAATGAAATATAAAAACCAGTGGAGCCGGTAACGAACGTAGCAATGATATATAGCGATGGGTGCATAATTTCTTCCCGTTTTAGGTGCATTGGTTTTTGCTGCGCGCCCTTTGCTGGTTAGGTGAGGTATTCCAAGTTGACCGCAGTGTCCTTGCTATATAGATCGAAGTTGTTGTCCGCTACGCTCTGTGGATCAACAAGATGGCGCATAGGGATCATGGGAGACGCGCGAGGGACGCAGGGTCCGAGGGACGGAGGGTCCGAGGGACGGGACGGGACAGGTCCGGCGTGGCGCCCGGTCGCATCGTTTCGCCTGGCCCTGAGTTCGAGCTCTATTTTTAGCGCTGTGTCACCGTTTGCTGCGCGTCCGAGCCTTTTGCATGCGAATAATGCATGCGGCGTCGATGAAGAAAGCAATGTTCTAATATGAAATTCTAACGCTATCCTTTCAAGTTCATGCTTTGGAATGCAGTTGGAATTATCTACAACCTTGTTAAAGTATCAAGCATCAGTGTTACAAAATCATTCATTAAACCTTAGGGAACAATATAAAAAGTCAAATTACTGGCATACATTATTGTGTATTTGAATATTAAATGTAATTAAGAAGTAAGCTCGTATGTATGCACGATAAGTAAAAAATACGGTACTCCAAAACCCAAAAGTGGAACAGAATATTTTTAAAATTCGTATCACGAATCACAGTCTAGGTAACAGTAAGTGGTCGTTATGATGTCACTGGCATGCGATAAGTTAGTCCTTTGCCATAATATGACGTGAGTTATAAAAGTAACTGTCTATGCCCGAAACACTTCTGTATGATGTCAATTTTACACTGCAAATACATATAATATATCGAATAGAGTACCAAATTTTTTAACAATAACAAAAAGTACTTTAATTAACTTGCGAGAATATTGACACGTTAATTTATGCACCCGCCAATGGTCATTTTTTGCAGCTATAAGTTGAAGTAGGTTTATAATCGTCCTCTTTTGTTAGTGAAGGGGTTAGTGGCCAATTGTTGGAAGTTTTTGTGCCATCCGAAACGAAGGTGTACTATCTAATGATAATAATCGTTATCTCATGATAATAATCATTGTTTAATTTGCCCTCTAATTACAGAAATTCATCAGACACTTTCCCGCTAGTCACCAACACCCACAAAACCCACTCAAAAATAGTAATTTATTCAGTGAAAAAAAGCATCATCTCATGATTGAAGTATAGTGTACTAAAGTACTAGAACAGACATCGCTAACAAAATGTCGCGCTGGGAGGTTCTTCTTTCAAAATCGAACGAATGCATTGAAAATTGAAGTCTATTGGCGCCAATTCATTGGGACAAACATCGTGTTTGCGGTGTCGGTTCTATACGCGAGTAATAATATTTCAAAGCATTTCATGAACTAATTGATAAAAGAGCTTCAAAGGAAAGTTTTTAGAAATTCAATGATTAAGAATGGCTTCAATGGCTTACGGAACTTAGTTTTGATTTGATTATATTTGTGCTTTGTGCTTTGAAAAAAAGTGCAGTAACAGAGGTTTGTGTTTAAATCCTATACATACCCTTTTAGAGTAATGTAACTATGTAGGTACTTGTAGTTATATTTCAAATTATAATCAGTTTATGTGATGACACGCTTATGCGTGGACCTGAAAAACCAAATAAAAATCTCTTAATTTTTTAAAACAATCGTATTCATAATACAGTTTGATTTACTCGTTCAATTAACAGTAAATATACATTACGTAACTATAAGGTAGCTTACTTTCAATTGTTTCAATTAACATATTGGTCATAAGTATGTTCCTCCTACACGGACGTGGTACTTTTATGTCAGCTGACGATATTGACACTTGGTAGCCTAGTGCGTCCTACGCGCCGCGCTCTCCGTGCACCTCGAGGACTCTGCCCACACCCTACGTTACGCAACGTGAATATTATTTGTGCAATAATTCATTTCGTGATATTAATATTGAAAGCTCATTGAGATAACTTTATGACTAAGACACAAAATAGCTTTCATATACATAGGTTGGATAAGGTCATGCTAGTTAGAGCACATATGCGATCTTTTTCAGGCGAACGGTGACCACTGACCACTCAGTGGAATAAATTAATTATGTCAGAGTATTTTGCTTTTTCCGACGGATTTGGTATTTTCAGTTAACAAACTAGTTTCCCAATGCTGTTTTTTCAGTGTAAAGAATAACTACATAATTATTTATTGACTTGATAAAATTTTTAGGTGTAAAGGTTTTATATATGATGTTTTATGCCATATTTTGTCTCTTTTTCTTATTTAAATTTGTTATTTAGAATGTTGATTGATAACAATTTAATGCAAATTAGACACATGAAAAATAGAATTCGATAAATTATTCCAAAACAGAATTATAATAAAACTAAAAGATTATTCTGATAAAGGTAGATTTTAAGGGGAAAACTTAATAATGATGAGGCAGACACGTAATTTACGGCTTGATTTGCAAACATTTTTACTTAATTTAAATTCCCTAAGCGGTGGAACTCCATATACAAGTTTCCATTTACATGCTACACCTCCACACATAAGCGTGATTCATTTAGTTTGACCATATTAACTGCTGGGTGAATAACATATTCCGGTTAATATTTTTACAGCTTCGAATGAATCGGTCGCCTTGATATTTTGTTAAGTTGTTTAAAATTTTAAATGTCACTCATTACGACGCGGTGACTTCGTCGCGAGCATGAGGCGTTCGCGATCGATGTTGCAATGTACGGAGAAAGTCGTACTCGACTGGCGAAATCACACCCACAAGTGCTGTGCCAAATCTTCGAAAATATACTACACTACATATATGGTAGCTTTGTGAAAAAGAACAGTAAAAGTTGTTTATTTGACTTGCTCGTTTTTTGCTGCGTGCAAAAAATGAAATAAACTCTTAATAAAATTAATAAACCAATACAGAAAGACCAATACAATAAGATTTTTCAATATCATCTAGCAGGGTGTATAAGGAATAATTTGAAAGACACCTTCAAGAGAATAGGCCAAGAACATTAAGAACAAGATTGAACGCAAGAACAATATTGCTCGCGGTCGACTGTCCAGTTCCTCTTTTCGTTTCGTGTTTCAAGTGAATCGAAATCGAAACTAGTTTTTTATGAGGCAATTATGCTTCTGACTACAGCCATGTTGAATAAGTGGAGATTTTTTATATTTTGGCATTATACGTATTACATTTTAAATATCAAAATAAGCAAAAACATATTCTTATGTTATATAGTTTTATTATGGAAGACAACGATTAAGGTCACTACTTCCTCTCTATCTTAAACATGACGCTTCAGAACATCCAGCTTTTAATATGGTATTGTAGAGATAAAGCAAATAGTTGAAAACTGTCGGTATAGCATTTAGAAACACAATTCACCCCTGATGATGTAGAGTCACCGTATCCTGCCCAACAAATTGGTTGGTGATTTTGAGACACTATTGCGGATATCAATTTTGATATTATTCTACGAAGAAACAGTGACGCTAACACAATATTGTTTTCCAAAGCAAAGCAAAAGGTTTAAATTAATCTAATTGGTCGCTTAATCTCCAAAGAAGCAAAGTTCATAAGCGTCACCAAATTATATTTAAATCTAAATCTTGTTAACAAAACTTCCGCATTAGTTACTCACATTATTACCGTAATGAAAAAAAAATGTCTCATTTATTCAGAACTTCATACTTAAACTCTTGTCGCATTAAATAAACATTAGGAAAATATTTTGCGATGTGAGCGAATCCAACCAAGCTCGGGTATCTGCACGATACATTCACCCGGAGTTCCGTCTCAGAAACGTGATTATGATTTGCAGCACTACGGTTTTATGGTTGGTGTTACGTGTAAACTTATATGTGACTTCAACCTTGCGCGATGGCGGCCCGTGATTATAATAGCAAGCCGACCGTGACAATGGCGCAGGTCATGATAATGATGTCTTCTTCATTTGAAGGTTTTTGTAATAACTGCTTAGTTATTAATACTTAATACGAAAACATATTATTCCGATTGATGTTTTCAATGTTACCAACGCTAAATTAACAGAAACATTTGATTCACCGCACCGTTCTAAAAGAAAAACTGGTTTAGACTTCGTTTTATTATTAAAATATACGTTCTTGTACAATTATCCTTCGTTTCATACGTAATTAATTACAATACATAATAATTTAGACAAAATAATTGTGGTTTTTTAATGATGAATTACCGAGTAAGTTTACTTAAATGACCAAATACAATTTTATTGAATACTAGGAAATCGCCCTTGCTTCGCTTCGGGAAAAATAGTAAAAAAAATATAATATAGTCTATGTCACCCGGGGATAGTGTAGCTTCCCAACAGTGAAAGAATTTTTCAAATCGGTTCGGTAGTTTCGGAGCCTATTCAATGCAAACAAACAATCAAATCTTTCCTCTTTATAATATTAGTATAGATAAGTCGTAGTGAGCTATTTAAACAAGACAGTAGTTATAGGATACCAGTAGGCATAGGAAGTACAGTTTTGGTGTAGGGTCGCTGTACTTAGGAGTTAAGTTGCCCTTGGAGCGTTAGTACCACGACCGTTATCCGGTCACCGCTAGCGAACTCCTGCCGTGATCCGCCTCGCAGAACGACTACGGTATATAATACAAACACGACACTACTCACAAACAACAGTTCTGTACTCAAAAACACATTAACACAGACAAAAGACATTGAACTATTTATTTACGCGTATCAAAATACCGTATTTACAGTTTATATCAATTGTAAAACTGCGGGTGATTTAAGAATTAATTAATCGGTTCGATTGGTTATCATCATAATTGAATTAATCCAACTAATATTAAGTGTTACGAGGTTTTTAGCAAGCTATAGAATCGTTACAAAATACGCATGTATTCCATTCCTCCTTTTCGTTGTTAGGTAATGTACTAATAACTAATCTGTAATTGAAAATACATCGTAAATATTCAACAATTTATACATATTAACAATTATTTCTAAAGCAATTATTATATAATATTAATAATACATATTAACAGCACTTCCAGATGGTCACTAATAAGCTGAACCCGAAACCGAATAATTTCTTTACACTTGAATCCACGACAGTAGTTACTTACTAATTATTACCAACTGTTTATTAATAAATATGTATATTAGGTATACAAGTGATTCAGTTTAAAAATAATTTGATTTTGTTAAAATACAGGTACAGTTAAAATAAGTTGATTCATTTTATCTATAAGCACACGTTACCAACTGGGCCAACGAGCGTTAGATGCGTGTAGTTAACAGATGTAGCATAGATCTACCAGTCTCGGTTGGACGACTTCAAGAGAATATTAAGGAAAATAATATACTTTTATAAATTACATTCTTCAAGAGCTACATTGTTGAAGAAACAGACTAACGGTTGTCATCAATCTAACGGCTGATATGTGTTTTGATTAGTGCGAGCAGCGGATTTTTTGTTAATGCCCTTTTTTTGCTGGCTCTTTGACGATGACCCTACTGGCAGAGCGAGGGGTTCCACGGCCGATTTCCAGAAATATAACCTAATAAACCCTGTAGCCTAGTAGGTAGCGACCTTGCCTGCGAAGCGTGGGACCCCTGGTTCGATTCCCGGCCGGGACAAATATTTAAGTGACAGATAAATATTTGTACTCGAGTCATGGATGTTATTGTGAAGTGTTATATGTGTTGTCCATGCCACCCGCGACACAGGCAAAAACCTACTGAGGGGTGTGAGTGTGTAAGCGTTTTATTTATGTGACAGATAAATGTTTGTAGTCGGAAAGTAAGTCTTTGTAGACAGTTTGTAGTCGGGAAATGGTTTAGGTTGGGTGTGGTAGATTGCAGATTTTTTTATGTATGACATGCAATTCATCTGATTATAAATGGCCGCTTCAACTATTATGAGCTTAAGAAAATTAAATATTTTTGAGTTTTTAAGTGCTTGTTTAATTTTCACTTGCACCTCATACCTCGTAGGTTCCATAAAAATATGAAAGTACTTGACGTGAAAAATTTCCTTTATTCCTCGGATCAGATGGGATAATATCGGCCGATTTTAATAATAATAAAAATAATAATTCTTTATTTGTGATCATAAACTTATTTATCATTTACTATCGATTAATTCCCCGTGTGGTGCCGGGTCCACTGTGTAGAATAGCACCACTCCTACCTCTTCCTGGGATGTCGTAAAAGGCGACTAATGGGATATTCCAGGAGATGGGCAGCAGCGTCTTCCTGAGTAGTATTAACATCTACTGCGGTCACCAACACGCACTGGCCAAGCGCGGTGACTATTGGCTTAACCCCCCTTATGACAGCCAAAACCAAGCCTCGGCCCCCAGTCCCCGGCAGCTCCGCTATTCCTGGCTACGGTAGCGGCCACGGTAACGGCGGGGCAGGGGGTGCTAAGAATCGCCGGCAGAGATCGGGCTACCAATCTAAACAACGACTTCTGCACCTGGCAACATATAACACCAGGACACTGAGGACCGACGACAAGGTGAAAGAGCTGGAAGAAGAGATAGACAAGTTAAACTGGAGTATTGTGGGTTTATCTGAAGTCCGAAGACAGGGGGAGGACACGATAATACTCAAATCCGGGAACTTGTTCTATCACCGGGAGGGCGAACACCTATCCCAGGGTGGTGTCGGGTTTCTCGTCCACAAGTCCCTCGTCAACAACATTGTGCACTCAGAATATCCAAACGATATTCGTTGAAGGTTGTACAGGTATATGCGCCGACTTCGACTCATCCGGACGATGAGGTAGAGGTTATGTATGAGGATATCAGTAGAGCCATACATACCTCTAAAGCTCATTTCACAGTTGTGATGGGGGACTTTAACGCGAGACTGGGCGCGCAAAATGGCGCCGAGAGGAAAGTGGGTCCCTTCGGAATTGGACGACGGAACCACCGAGGACACTTGCTGGCTAACTTTTTGGAGAAGGAAGATCTCTTTATGATGAACTCCTTCTTCAGAAAGAAGCCTCAACGCAGGTGGACTTGGATAAGTCCTGATGGTTCCACAAAAAGCGAGATAGACTTCATTCTGGCAGACGAACGGCACATATTTAATGATGTCTCTGTGATCAGCAGGTTCAAAACCGGAAGCGATCACCGTCTTGTAAGAGGCACATTAAATATCAACGTGAAGCTGGAACGGTCACGCCTGATGAAGTCTACGCTTCGCCCAACATCTGTCCAAATCCAGGGACCCGAAAACTTTCAACTTGAGCTGCAAAATCATGCACGTCGGTGGACGAGTTTAACACCAGGATGGTAGCAACTGTCCACGAGGTAGGGTCGAAGTATTTCAAGACCCACCCCAGTGGTAGATCTCAAGTTCTCTCAGAACAAACTCTCGGTCTTATGAAGGATCGACGAGAACTATGTGTGCAATCTCCAACCTCTATGGCGGAATACCGACGGCTCAATGAACAGATCTCCAAGGGCAGGCGACGCGATTTGCGCAAACACAACGCAAATCGTGTTAAAAACACAATAGAGCGAAACCAGGGCTCCAAAGTGTTCGCCAAAGATCTGTCTATTGGGCAAAGTCAGCTTACGAGGTTGAAGACCGAGTCCGGCACCATAGTTACGTCGAAACCTGAAGTTCTGAGAGAAACTGAGAGATACTACGGACGGTTGTATACCTCCTCTTAAGCTCCACCTCCCAGTGAGGAGAGCGACAAGAGAGCTAAATTAACCCAACACTACACAGAGGATATCCCGGACGTCAGCCTGTATGAGATTAGAGAGGCCCTCAAACAGCTTAAAAACAACAAGGCACCGGGAGATGACGGTATCACTGCCGAGCTGCTAAGAGCTGGAGGGAAACCCCTCCTAGTGGCGCTCCAAAAGCTGTTTGATACAGTCATCCATACTGGAACTACCCCGGAAGCGTGGAGCAGAAGTGTGGTGACTCTGTTTTTCAAAAAGGGCGATAAAGCCCTTTTGAAGAACTACAGGCCAATCGCACTTCTGAGCCACTGTTTTCGAGGGTGCTCACAAATCGCATTGCACGCAGGCTTGACGACTTCTAGCCTCCCGAACAAGCAGGATTCCGGAAAGGCTACAGCACCATAGACCACATACACACACTGCGGCAGATTATACAGAAGACCGAGGAGTATAATCTGCCGTTATGTGTCGCCTATGTGGACTATGAGAAAGCCTTTGATTCTATCGAGACCTGGGCAGTACTAAATTCTCTTCAGCGGTGCCGGATCGACTACCGGTATATCGAGGTGTTGAAGTATTTGTACTCATCAGCCACCATGTCCGTCAAAGTACACGACACAGCCACGAACCACATCCAATTGCAGAGAGGTGTCAGGCAAGGGGACGTTATATCCCCAAAACTGTTCACCGCTGCATTGGAAGATGTGTTCAAGCTGATGGAGTGGAAACGACGTGGCATTAACATCAATGGCGAATACATCACACACCTGCGATATGCCGATGATATAGTCATCCTGGCAGGATCCCTGGAGGAACTAGGTACAATGCTCGGGGACTTGAACAGCGCCTCACAACGGGTGGGTCTTAAGATGAACATGGACAAGACGAAAATCATGTCAAATGTCCATGTTACACCCGTACCGGTTGTTGTTGACGGCGCTGCTCTCGAAGTTGTAGACGAATACAATTACCTGGGACAAGTGATCCAGATGGGTAAGTCCAACTTCGAGAAAGAAGTCACTCGTAGAATCCAACTCCAGTGATGACATACGGATCCGAGACGTGGTGCTTCACTATTGGCCTAATCCACAAGCTCAGGGTAGCACAGCGGGCTATGGAGAGGGCTATGCTCGGTATTTCTCTACGTGATCGTATCAGAAACGAGGAGATCCGTAGACGAACAAGGGTGACCGACATAGCTCAAAGAATTAGCCGGCTGAAGTGGCAATGGGCTGGCCATATAGTGCGAAGGACCGATAACCGTTGTGGAAGAAAGGTCCTCGAATGGCGCCCGCGTCTCGGAAAGCGAAGTACAGGACGCCCCCCGACAAGATGGACTGACGACCTGAAGAAGACAGCGGGCATCCGCTGGATTCAGAAGGCTCAGGACCGGTCAGAGTGGTGCAAGTTAGGGGAGGCCTATGTCCAGCAGTGGACCTCCAAGGGCTGATGGATGGATGGATGGATGGATCGATTAAATCATTTTATTGTAGCTGTTTCTACGTTTAATAGCTGTAATTATAAACTTTGTAGTTTTTAAGAGTGATGTAGATGCACTAATATGAATATGATATCTTTAAATGTGTTAAGTTTAATAAATAAATAAATAAAATAATTGCATTTAAATAACTAAAAATGGAAACATTTTTCCATTATAATTTATTTTCTATTCTTACTCTAAGACAGATATAATAAAAAAAGGCAGTAAGGGATAGGGATAATAAGAATCGACATTATGTCAATTAGAATCCCTACTTTTATACCGTGCAATTCAATGCAAATGTTAGGCAAAAAATTCAATTAATGTTATAATGAGACTTAGAACGATTTAATTGCTAAGTGCAGGAAATAAGTGTAGTGCTAGCGGTAGCGTAGTGCGGAGCATCCTCCCTCTTTGTCCTGGCGATACTCACATCAGCGTTTCGTTAGACTCCAATAAATATGCTGCAGCAAATTACAACTAAGTGCTTATTTCCCGTTAAACTGGTTCAAATACTGCTATTCGTTTAATCTCAACCTGCTTTGCAACAGGTACTCAATTAATTGGAAAATACTTTAAAAGTTATCTCCTTAATGTATCACTTCCTGAGTGTTGGATAATATTATAAAACCTTTTATTTGTAGATAAGAAGATAGCTATATATTTCCTTCATATAGTTGATCAAGATAGATTTATTATACCAGAAGCTATAAAGAATTATATTTAAAAACAATGTAACACAAAGTGAATTGTAAGATCTTGTTAAGGTACAATTACTAAACTGTACCTGACATCAGAAGCAGTAACTATTTCAACTACATATTCACCTGAAATTTTGAACTGATATAAATCACACAGGCACTATTGCCTGTTATTTGTATCAGTTATTTTTCTCGAAAAGATAAATTGGAATTAGAACTCAAAATTTTCAAACAGTATCGAAGTGGAAATGTAGTAAAAACAGAAATAACTAACTTTACTTTCAGTACAATCTTAAAATAATATCGACGCTTGAAAGGAAAAATTTACTAAGCGACATTGAGCTAACTTTAAAGGAGAGCAGCTTAAAGTTGGAATTTTTAGAAAAAAACATATATTTTCTTGTAAACCTTCCTGCCGACGTTATTCTCCATGCTTAGGAATCCTTATTTTATCATCTATATTGTGGTATATACAACAATTTTTCTACAAATTCAACTTTAAACTGCTCTCTTATAAAGTAAGCTCAATGTCGCTTAGTCAATTTTTCCTTTCAAGCGTCGATATATGTTATTCATGGCACCCACGATGCAGAGAATTCTAAAT
This sequence comes from Thymelicus lineola, assembly GCA_963932265.1. Lineage (NCBI taxonomy): Eukaryota > Metazoa > Arthropoda > Insecta > Lepidoptera > Hesperiidae > Thymelicus > Thymelicus lineola. Next base: position 9,551,255 of record OZ010686.1, read on the forward strand.
GTGGGACTATGAGTAATAAGCGTTATTAAGTATTACAATGTTCTGTATCATTGGAGAATAATAGTACTTTGTAGTTTCACTTAAAAGTAAGATATGATATAAATAAATATAATATAAAGTGTGTTTCGGAGTATTTTTGTATGTATGAGCATCGATTTCCTATGTTTGGTAGCTGGAAAATTATTAAAATGTGTTACGATTTGGATTTAATTCTAGTAAAACACAGTACTACAGAATGTTTCAGTTTGAAGTAACGAATAAAAAACACTGACGTAGGTACTCTTAAATGTAACTATGTAATATACTAAACGTAATATAATATCGTTATAAGTAAATTTTAAAGACATAACGATATAATGATCTATGTAGGTAAATAGAAATAATTATGGGAATTGAAAAATTTATCAGAAAATTGGTCCATTTTATTCGTAGACAGCGAGCGCGTTGATGTCTTAAATATGGGTCACGGGGAACGAAATAGGTCTGAGCCAAAATACATTCCAAATACTACAAAATACTAAACCTAAATTAATTATTTATAATAAAAAAGTAGACGATTAACGAATATTGAAAAACATGAACACAATAGAAAATGGGACAAAATAGAAAACTAAATGCATTGCTTCGCTCTAATCAACACAGTGTACGCCCGTAGCTCAATTATATTTAAACTTAGAGAAACCTAACACGTGAAATGTAACTCTAGCACTAAGTTTAAATTACTCCTTTAACGCATATTTGCTACAATTACTTACAAAATGTATGCTGTTTAACGTAATTAGAGAAAATTTTGATTACGACTTTTCAATTCGTAGAGAGTGCTCTACGGGATTAGCCGGATCTTAACAGAACATCTTTAGTGAGAGATCTCACCTCCTACACCAAATCTGAAGAAGTTAAATAAAATCAGATTGTACATAGTTAAGTAAGTATAGCTCACATATTTAAAAATAGCTGTAATTGACTGTAATAAAAATACGAAGAATGCGTGTAGAATGCCGAGGCAGCTTCGCTCCGCCCGCCTCCCTCCCTAATAGATACACAGGAGCCGTGTATGTTGTTTTTTATTGAATTCGTTGGTATTTTGATCACCTTTTTATCGGCCTTATGCATATACATATGTGTAACTCGGATGAGTTGTAGATAAATTGTTATAAATAGATCGGAATAATTTCTGAAAACTTACCAAGGAGAAAGTGACGAAATATATCTATACAAAAACTAGAATATTTTTAACTAGAATATTTTTAATTGAGTAATGCAGCTAATGTTTTACTTCCCTTCAGGTAATTCATTCATACACAAATTCAGACCATTGACTTTTCCGGACGGTCCAAAGATTATTTAACTAAAGCCTTTCTTACGAAGTATTCATTTGAAACATAAAACTGTAACATTTCATTTGAAGTTTACCAACCTGACCGGTTTGGCGGCGTTTATCACCCTTGCGATTTTATAATCGGGTGTAGAGTCCGGGTGAGGCATGCAAAAGCTCGGGCACCGTCGCAGCGGTGCGGGGGTGGCGGGGGGGCAGTGGGGCGAAGCGGGGGGGGGGAGGGCGAGCCGCGCGCCACAGCCTGCGCCTGCACCGCCGTGAACAGTCTCAGTTCGACCAGTAAATCGGTCGTACGCGCGTACAACGTGCGTCGCTACTAAATCATCCTACGAGTGTCCGTTAGTATCCGCTCCGCATATTGGAGTGTAGGTGAAGTGCTGTGATTGTGTGTTTTTAGCCATACAAACGAATAGTGTATCGCTACAAAGTATCACTATCGGCGGTGCGTGCTGATTCCTTGGACCTGAGTAACGGCTGTTCGCCTAGCGAGGGAAGGCGGATCGCTTGCACCGGGAGGAATGAGCCCCGTACACCACCGCTCCCACACTCACCGATGATCTCAAGGTTGGCATCTCGCACTTAGTTAACCGAGCCGTGTCGCAACTTCACACGGGCCGACCCCCGACCGCTTGCATTCTCTTCTTTTCACATCTGATCGCGATACAATAACATTCTTTCTAAACTTTTCTCGTTCCATTCTCTTCATACATATTTAAAACTCATCCACGACTAACATTTGAGGTAAAAGAAAACAGTTTCTTATTAGAATTTTAATTCTAATTGGCTGGTTCCGGCTTTATCATAACTGGGCATCTGTATCAACATAGTAACCAGGAGTATACTTACAATTATTAGGTATAATTTACCAGCAATTGTAGGTTTTGTATAATTTGCCAGATATTCAAAAAAAAAATTACACATATATGCCTATTAATGACTACTCAACAGAATAGATCACACTTTAAACATCCGCTTTCCTAGATAACGAATCATAGTCAAAATTTCGAAAGTGGCATGTATCGAAAGTTACAAGAGTAAGTACCGATGGCATCGTAATCATTTTATTACAAAACAAGACGGTCAGTTACACTAGATGTCGCTCACGACACGACACACTTATGTAAGCTGAACTGGCTCCTTCATCTCCTTATACAGACAGCCGATTTCTTTATAGGCACCGAATGCATGCATACATAACGAATGTGACATAACCTTATGTACTTACTGGAGAGATTAACTTTGATTTGCTCATGTATTCACGTGGCAGCTTGATAGTGTCCACAATTTCACGTATTGTCTCGCAATACGTACAATATTGCGAGACAATACGTGAAATTGTGGACACTATCAAAAAAACAGCTAGTAGTGATAGTTCAGCGGTTTGAACGTTGCGTTGGTCTCCCGAACGCGGAGGCCTGACTTTGAATCTTGTACGCACTTTTATTTTTCAATTTAAGAGCGTTTTAAAGTTTAATAGCACTTGTTTCGGAAAAGAAAATCATCGTTAAAACTCTTGCACCTAAGAGTACACAATGTTCTCGGAGGTTCTGAAGTCTGCCAATCCGCATATGGATAGCGGGGTGGACTAATAAAATAAATAATCAGTACTGTAATGTAATGCGAGGGCATTCTTACTGGAGAGTTATTTTTTTACAATTTTGCACATACAAATGAAAAACTGAACCCTTTATCAATTTAATTTTTCTTAAAATAAATTAATGCTTGACCACAATCCCACCTGATGTTTTTATTAATGTGTCCACTATATTCTCTCTGAATAATAGTAAACTAGATATAAAATAAATAACAATCAATTTATTACCTACTTCCCACCTATAGTTTACAGTTTACACGGAAGCCTAAGAGTAATATATATACACTATACAGAATGTCCCAAATGCAGGATGAAAAACTTAAGGGGAAGATAGTTTGGAAATTGATCCAGAGGTTGCTGAAAATAAAGAGGTTATGGCGCCAGGTTACGTGTTAAGGAAAATGCGATACTAAATCTATGATTTCAGCAAAATTATCCCAAGAGCATTAAATAAGGTACATGATGCATCAGGCATTGTGCAAAAGCTAAATAAAAGTTGCGGAGAGGGTTGTTGGAGGGTGCAGGCTTCTGTACCACCCAGTATAATCCTGACAATACTTGTAAGGTGGTAGAATATTTTTTCAGCCAGATTAAAAAGCAACCACCCTCATTCCAGGGTAAAATTTTACCTGTTTCGGTCGTAGCATCCAAGAGACAGTAGTTATAAATGCTGATATCCCGCTTTCTTTTCAATTTGCTAATTTGGCGTTGCTACGCCAATTTTGTGTTACTTTTGTGTTACTGCTGGCCATGGCTTACGTTAAAAAAGAAAAAAATATGCAAAAATATGCAAACAGATATGATTCAAACATTATCTTTTTTTAATTAGAAGCAGTTAAAAAATAGATAATATCAGTAGGTATGCTAATGATAGAGCTTCACTGATTCACGTCATAAGATAATAAGCACGTACAATTTTTGCATGGCTATCGGATGGCTCATTACTTAAACATGTAAACAAATGAATTCACTTAAAATATAAATATTTAAAGTACCAAATTAAATTACCGGATTTAAATTAAATGCAAGCAAATCTCAAATTACCTTTATTGACAGCCTATGATAAAACAAAAATGAAGCATGATAACAAAAATCTCTCTGAATGGACTCAGTTGTCACCCATTACCCTAGATGAAGTGATATAACGTGATTCAGTGTAGAGCGATAGTCAAAAATCTTGGTATTATCATGGACCAACATCTTTGCTGGGCATCACAATTTGCTAAAACAAGCTATAGGCTGTTTGCTGCTGTCGGTTAATAGTTAAGGTTAACTTAGAACTTTCTACACATTTACATTAAAACATGATTATTCAGTCCTTGCTTTTTCTAATTGTTGACTATGCCTATGTGTGCTATCTCGACGTCACCGAGAAGCAATTAAATTAAATTTGAGCACCTCCAAAATCTTTGTATTTGCACAGAAGACATAATAGAAGATATGGTATAGATACGGTCCATTTTGGGGCTTTGCATGTGACCAATATGACCATATACTTATCAGAATAAGGCTCAAAGCTACAATAGATATGAACGACCTCTTCTTTCAACGAATTTCCTCGATCTTAGTACTTCTTGTCATTCCACTTCCGTCTGTGCAAAATCCTTCACTACCGCTACTCACTCTGGAACTCTTTACCCTTTTCTCTCAGATCCCGTGATACCTCAAATCTAATCTGATCTGCAATCATAACTTTTATCTATTATGCAATCCGTTACCTTTTATCTTTCCTCTATTCTCACCTATATTTTCTCTCCTTTTATTTTCGATGAAATCTACAAACTACGTGGTTGATATAAATCCTTTTTATATTTTGTACAATTTTGTTTAAATTAGTAGTCTTTTTTACAGTCATAGGTTGCCTGGAAAAGGTCGATGTCCAAATAAGAATTTTCGTTTACACAATAAAGATTAATTTTTAATTATTATGATAAACTTGCTCATAATAATTATGATTGGTAGTTTGTACAAATTATTTTGTTTCTTATAAAAGCCTAATAGATAAATATTTGGGGCTCTACGGTATGAGAAGCCATATAAATATATGGTGCATGTCATGTCAAACGTCCATGCCACCATAAAATCTAACAACACAGGGGATTCTAGTGCAATGCTGTAAGATTGTGAACGACTATTACTATTTTACAATATACACTATAAATAGTAAATAAATGAAACATGATGACAACGTTTGCCACAAAAAATACAGTTTTATAGTTAGTTTAAGCTGTTGGATTATTCAAATTTGATTTGGTTCCGCATAGAACTTATATATAATGTTTTACAAATTATGAGATGTAATGCTAAACTTAATTTATTTCCTAATTATTTTAAACTAGTACTTCCGATCAAAGCGAATAGCGAATAGAAAGTCAAGATCGTGTTATTTTTTGACGCAAGCAAATTTCTTTAACTAATTTTTATAACAATTTTATTTACTTTAATATACGTAAGTCGTTACACTTCAATTTCAGTTGAAGTATGAGAATTCATTTGAACCATCGACCGCTCCGTTTGATCGTGCCCTTGCTTCGATTTCCCGAGTACCAATAATACTCGTATAATGAGTTTGTGTCGAATTAGATTCGCTTCACAATGTGATAATTTAATCCATGTTTAATCTAAAGTCACTTCTTTCATAACATAAATTCATCAAAGTATACTTCGTATGGCTCCGACGACCTAGATAATTGATTGTAAATAATGAGTTTTCACATAGAAAATAGTAATAAACATAAAAATATGAATTTACCTTTTACGTAAATTATTTAATTTAGATAAAAGAATAAAAAAAAAATTGGTAGCATTTTTATTGTTCTATTTATCAAACATACATTTGAAAGTATGGATGTTTGTCCTTCAATCACGCTCGAACGGCGATATGGATTCAAATGAAATTTGGCATTAATGTTGATAAGATTGTGGTATTGAATATATGATCCTTGTTTACAACAGTAAATAAGAAAAAATTAAAGGCACTCCCGGAGTGCCTTTTGAATTTTTTGAATCGTTAGGAAATATTTTGCAGGAATTATATTGTGCAAAATACTTTTAAATGAAGTGTTTTTTATTCATTACATTTTTAGTGAATGGTTGCCAACGCCTCGTAAAGTATATGTAAATTATAATCTTGATATTAATACGAGCTGTAAATTAAGAAACTATAGTTCTATACTTCTCTCAGAGATGAAGCCACAGACCTAAGTGTCGATTAAAATCTGACATGTCTCGAGTCAAAAATACCCAAAGAAGTTGCACCTAAAGAAGTTTTCACTTCAAAAAGTTTTATTAACACAGTACAAAGAAAATAAGTAGCCAGCCACTACAAAAGCAATCTTGTATACGAGTATAAAAGGAAAAATCCTGACCGACTGAGACTTGCGTAGTTTTATAATTTAGACAAGCGTAAAGTCGGAAATACGAAATTTACTGGTTTTTTGTGTATCGCAGTTATATACCTACTTTGTTTATAACATATACTGACTAACTGGTGACTGTTCAGAATATATTGCATTTAGCGAAATGGTTCTGTTCAATAAAAAAATTTAATGAAATAAAAAATATCGAAAAACATGACGCAAACTGCAGAGTCTAGAAACCCAGACATGCACATTGACGAGGCAGTTTACCTTGGTCTGTTGTTTACCATTCGTGTGCATTTGGAAATTTTGGTTGTATTAATATTGACTTAAATACGAGAGCTTTGCAAATGTCAACCTATTGTATTATTAGTACCAATATTACACAATTTAAGCAAATTGATGTACATTAATTAGTATACATACCTTGGACTAATAAATAATTACTAGGCACATTTTTACTACAGACCTCATACTTAATTAAAAATAATTTCAAGTTTTGCATGATTTGGTCATTAATTTTAAGTGAAATTACCTACATAAATCAATTGTATTCTGTTCGGAAGAATGAGAAGCAAAATACAAATAATTTTCCATATTTACTATTAACAAATTAAACTTTATTTGTTATAAGTTAAAAATCTTCTCAAAAAGTTTCATTAACGTAACGTAGCTAACGTAACCTACCGAAAGTTCCGTTTCCAATGGAGCACCGTTATTGTCACATATTTTAACAATTATTTGGCACACTGCGAGCAGCGGCGCACATTAGTTTCACTCAAAGATAGTGTACCGCACACCATAGATAATAATAGTGAAAGATAATAATTCAATTTCAATTTCATAAAATTAGGTAAGCATATTAGTTATATATTTTAAAACAGATACTAAAACTGACACTGATAATGGTCCACCAAAAGGAATGTCGTTCTTTTAAAATTTTCAACCGTACAAGTGAAGTGAGGAACAATTTTAGTGTGGGTTGTCGTTGGATAGGTATTTCAAAAATATCATGAGACTGTCGAGATCATTTTTCAATTCAAGAATCCATTTGCGAAATAGTACTAGTTTTGGTTAGAGTTAGCGTCTTCCCCCTCTGCCAGGGAATTGGACATGTAAGAAAATTCACAATAGTAGTATTTACCTATGAATGATTAATTTAAAAGGAAAACTATTAAAGAATTGCGTTTGGAAATTAACGAGTAATGGTCGACCAGTCTACAACTCTACATGGTCCGGCATGCACTTGGCCGGTTTTTTACAATTCTTATCCTTATTGCACGTGTTTCTTCGGACTTTGATATTTGATATCTATACAGCAAAGTCTGCAACTTAAAAACATATATAAATAATGATATCAGACGATCTGAAGACATTTTTTGAAGTTTGATGAAAACAATGTAATTTAATTAAATTTAAATTTTAAAATACAATTAATTATCTTCTGATGTTAATGACCACTTTAATTCATTACAATTCGTTTTACAGCTCAACCTACAATGCTACTTAATTTTACGAGTATAACAAAGCCACGGGTTATATCTATTTGATATAATATACCTTTTGCTTCGAAATTAATATACAAGTCATTACAACGATACTCATAGCTGTTCCAAATGATATTTTAAACGTATGCATCGGATCTTTCCCTATCTTTCCTCTGTAGACAATATTTTTAGGTGAATGCTGCTTGTTTGTCTTATCAGGTAAATAAAGAAACAGTTATCTAAAATTGCCATAGTTCCTGCTGTCTAAGACATTGAAGGGTGATAATAATGGGTAATAATACGTAGTTATTGCATTGATTTTTCCTTGTACTGCTTGAACCTTTACCTTGTACCTTTTACTGACTCTGTAAATTTGGTGTGCAATAAAGTGTAATAAATAAATAAATAAATAAACCAGCGGACCTAAAAGGATGAATCTTGGTACATTGATTCTAATAGTGCGGTGGTGTACTTAGAACGGATTTTAGAAAATTTTAACCCTAAAGCAATAAAATAGGAGGTTAAAGTTTGTCCGAGTAAAAATAATATGTCTGTGGACAAAGTTGTGGGCAAATTATTATAATATACAAAGTACAAATTTATGGATAGTATTTTTGGATGAAAATTAAATCTTTTAATAAGATGTTGGTTTACTAGTAACTACTTTACTACATAACTTTTACGCGGAACAGCGGCCATTATGCCAGCACACTTCACTTGTAGTTATTAGAAAATTGCGATGAGACTGCTTAATAGTCTTCTTCTCACATTAGTGATGTAAATGTAAGTGTAAGTAATGTCGTTCTGACTACCTCCACTAAATAATAGAGCCCACGCGTAAGTACTAGTCGGTGGAGGTCGAACCCGAGCGAGGTGCCGCTAAACAAATACTCCAAGGCTCCTTTGTTCTTTAACAATCTATTCCCACAAAGCGGGTAATTGTAATCAACTACTGATCAAGAAGGTTTTCTTTTGAAATTTCGACATATCCATTATTCTCGGTCTTGATGAGAATTGATATCGTTACTTTGTCTAGTGTTTTACAATTTCGATTTGATAACATCTTTTCAGAAAGCACTGATAAATTTAAATATTGCAACCAACAATTTACTAAACTTATAGGTATTCTTGTTTTTAAGCACTAGTGCTGAACCACTGATCAAATTACTCTGATTTGTGAATTAAATAAAAAAGAGTATTAGTGCGATAAATCTGTTAAATAATATTATAGGTACACTAGGTACTATTATACGTAATAAGGAATTACTCTGCACGTAGTCTACTTTCACGTAAATAAACTGGTTTGGTTAGGCGCCAACCCACTACCATTCACGACGTAGAGAAAAATACAATCGACTTCGCGCAAAAAACTTGGAAATCTGATATAATTACTCTGTAAAAAAATGATACCTGGGTCGTCGCGTGTCCATGGTTAATACAATACACCGCAGATGACGATATTATGTCGATGTCGCTATGCCGTCAGCGTTATGCCGCGCACCTGTCGCGGACCGTGGTCGCTCGAGCGTCGACCGCCCCGTTATGTCATTCCATACTACTCGTGTATTACAACAATCCAACCATCCATCCCACACTCTCACGCGCAAGCCATCAATCTTTCGTGAGAAATTTCAAATAATGTTGCTTTTTATTGAAGGTCCCGTAGCTTTTCACTGTGAGCAATTTTCACAGACATTTGGTACCTTGTGTACTTAATACGGTGTAATTATCTTTGCCCATTTGAAAACATGTAGACTACGTATAAGTATAATAACGCGCCCAAAATATTTAGGAATCATTTTGATATTAAATTAATATTTCCATTAAAACATTAAATAAATAGTAATAAAAAATTTCACTTACATAAAGCAATAATAGGTAAAAGTTTCATGCCTTATAGAGTTATTTTATGTTAGTGCTGAAATATCTAGTAGAGATATTATTAGTTATTATTATTATTATCTAGTAGAGTTATACGTAAAATATCTAGGTTTTTGTTTTTTTACCAAAAACTTAATACTTAGTGCGTGATGTGTTAAATACTTTCGTGAATATTTAAAGATCAATCAACCTGGTTTTGTGTTCAATTTATTATAAACAAGTCCGGTGTGTCCATAATAATTTATAACTTCTTTCTTTGTAGATAATAAAATTTAAATAAAATCAATCTAGTTTAGATGAGTAGGTTTCATATATTCAAACTCTACTGTTTAACAAGAATAACTTATATAATGAGTGATGGGCAAACACAAATGCGACATCATTATAATGCGTCAACAGAAGGAAGCTTGTTACAGTATGCAAAACTGTCGTTACTCATTCTATCCTAGTAACAATCTGAATTGGTTACTAATCAAGGTTTTTACATGTTTTGTTTGCAATAATTATTTCATTTAATAGAGGTATAGAGTTCTAAGTGAGGACTACTCCCTAGGTAAAGCAAAGCAAAGTAACAACCTATAATTGTCTCACGGCTGGGCTCGGGGTCTCTTCTCAAAATGTGAGGGGTGTAGGCCATAGTCTACCACGCTGGCCAGGTGCGGATTGGTAGACTTCACACACCTTTGAGAACTTTATGGAGAACTCTCCGGTGTGCAAGTTTCCTCACGAAACAAGTGAACTTCACCGAAGTAAGTGATAATTAACTTCTAATACGCACATAATATTTGAATATTAGGGGTGACACGGTCGTATAAAAATCAAAATATTTATTTTATGACATTTTCAATAGTCTTAAATTATTTAATAAATAAAGTAAGTTTTATCCGCCACGTTGTGCCTTATTTAACCCACTTAACCATATTACAGATAAAATGTTGGCCTATCATCTGATACTTATAAGTTTATTACAATAAAATTTAACATGTATTCACATTTAATCGACAAACTACTCATACCTATATAATATATTCACGTAGTCAACTTTATCGTTGACTACGTGCCCATTCACACGACAAATCGACAGCGCCCGACAAAAGGCGGTGTACCCCATTGAAGTATACGAGTAATGTCATAGAACAGACATCTACAACAAAATGTGTGTCCCGCCCGGGAGATTTGATTTTCAAAATTGAGCCCCGGTTCTCCTTTCAAAATCGAACGTATCCATTGAATATTGAAGTCAGGTGGCGCGAATGCATTGAGACATAGGTACATGGTGCTCGCGGTGTCGGTTTTATACGCTAGTAATAATACTTCAATGGTGTACCCATTGGCCACTGGTTGGTGGTTGAAAGTGGTCTAAATCGTCCACTTGATTGACATTGAAAGTAAGCAGTGGTGCGTGTAATTAATGCAATGCCTTTTCACATTAGTTTACCTGGAATTTAACCATTGGAATAATTACCCGGTACTGTCACCGTCTTTGAATAAAATCAATGACTGGTTATGAATAACATATTCACTGCTAAAGATTTAGTAATATCAGATTCAAGCTGTGCGTCTGTCACTCATTAATTAAACAATAAAATGCATCCGTCCACACTACACGCGCGTCCAAGTTGTCGTTGTGATTCGAGATTATAATACATTTGCGGTCAGTATGTAGTATGGTATGTATCATATTATATTTTGAAGAGTTAAGGTTTTAGTTCCCAAAGGCTACAATGATCAAATTTGATCTATCACCTACTAAAATTATTTCATTTAGGAAGTCATCGTTTTATATCACAATATGAGTTAAGAATCAATAGTAACTAAGTACCAATGGTAAGTTGTATAATGTATTTTACATCGAGCTTTCACTGTATTTAGAATGTTCAACGCGAGCCTTTTTAGTCTGCATTTGTGGCTAAATACCAAACTATTAGTCGTCAGTCGTCACACACAATCATCGCTAAATAACTTACGTTCCAACTCAGAGTCACTAACGGTTACTTGAATCGCCCTTAAGTATAGAATTTGTATGTTAATTCTTTACTAAGGAGCGATTAATGTAACCATTAGTGACTCTGAGTTGGGGCGTTAGTCACAATACAGTATTTCGCTATTCAGATTAATTTGAATATTTTTTGTTGGCTACTCTTAGTAAACTCGAGTGCTGTGTATTTATTTTGGGCATAACTTTTAGTTTCACTATTGAATTTGTAACTATGAAGTTGTCGTCATGTAAGTTATTGTATGTTATTGCAGTTTTGTATGTATACCAACTAAGTGGCATAAGGAGTATAATTGTTTTTCTTGTATAAATAATGCAATAAATGTTTACAAAAACTAGCTATGATGCATTCTAATAAGAATCAATCTTGCGAGTAAATTGTAGAATCACGCAATATACGTTAAGAAATGAAAATAAAAATCGTACGTTTTTTTTCGGATACGGATTGTTGTCAATAAATTATTTCATTATCAATATTAGATACATACATATAAATTTCTTCATTATTTAATCGTTTGAGGATTTGCCTACTTATGTGATTTCGTAGAAGTTATAATGCCAACTTAGGTATTACGAGTAGGTCAATAGTCTAGTATATTGGACGGTCTCCATATTTTATAAGCACAAGTTAATGTTGGGTTCAACCACGGAATAGTTAAATAAGGCTAGAGAATTTTGCGGTCAGTACCATTGTCTGATGAATATTCAGAAGAAAGAGTATAATTGTTTGCAACAGCAATTCCGTCGTGAGTGTGAGTGGATGTATTTTTACTGTACGAAAGTTCCAAAACTTAGTTTCCATGACTCAGGATAGTCACGATTTCCATTGTATTACTGGTAATTGAATTAACTATATTATTACAATGGTGGTGCTGTTTAATTATTCTGGAAGCGAGCGAACGACCGGCGGCGTCCGTCGCCGACACCGGAACTCAGGTATCCCATGAACCGCTCTTTCTCCATTAATAGATGGTATCGTCATCGGAACACGCACGACTTGTTGGCCACAGACGACCATCCGTGTCACCGCCAACCAACAGATGTATTTGACTGATACCGTGGTCATTTTCGGAACATTTGAAAACGGAAATTGTGGACTCATCGACTTCGATTTAATGTTTAGTCATTAATGAACACCAAACAAAAAATATAAATTGTTCTATAACAAAATAATATTCATTGCTCTACGCTTTTATAATATAAAATGAACAACACTATCACCTAACTCAAAAGACTTTCAGTTACTTAACACGTTATTATTTAGAGCACTTTAAAAATTTGCAGCTTATGTAACCATGTCACCATTGCTAACTAATAATAACTCACCTTTACATTGCAAGAAAAAATGTACAGTGGTTTCAACCAATAAAAACTCTTCTTACACAACTTCAATAGACAATCATAGAAATGGGCAAAACAATATTACGATTGGAATATTATACTTTTTCAGTTTTGGAGATGTATTATTTATGCCAGGAAACCAGTATGTACGCTGATCGCTAAATATATCATTGTTACATGTTAACAATTTTTTCAACATGTCTATATAATATTTATCGTTCCTTTTTTAGATTAACTCCTACGAGTTGATAAAGCAATAAATAAGTAATACGTTACTATTTTTTAAATTCTACACCCAAGGACTTTAAGTAACTCAATGTAATCCAAACAGCTTTTTCCATATTCTTAATGTGGGAATAATAAACATACACGTAATTGCCCGAGAAAGTCCCGTTTTATACGACTGCATGGAATGTCATTACTTTATTCCGATTTGTTCCGTACTCCTTATGTGGACTGTCGGTACACACAACAATTGTAACTTACGATTCCGCTATGGTTCTAGAAACAGTTGTGTTGTCCCGCTAGTGTTTCTAGTAGTACCGTTCACAATGATCCGGCTGCCGCTACTTTAAATCGATTATTATCGAAAATATCGATGCAATTTTGTTCTCAACTATCGTAATAGAACAACGAACGTTCACTGTTCACGACCTCGCAATCGCTGATTGTGGCTCACGTCTACATTTTACAAGAGAAATTACAGACCTCTTACATAAATAGACTCATTCAATTGTTAAGCTACTAATAGAAAACTGACCATGGTTAGTAAAAGTTTCTGCAGGAATTAGATCAGTAATCGATACATTAGGATAAGTTTCATCCCCGATTCCAAAAAATCACAGTTATAAACATTGAAGTATTATTACTAGTGTATAGAACAGACACCGCGAACACCATGTATGCCCCAATGCATTGGCGCCACGTGGCTTTAATCTTCAATGGATTCGTTCGATTTTGAAAGGAGAACAGGGGCTCAATTTTGAAAATAGAACCTCCCGGCGGGACACACATTTTGTTCGAGATGTCTGTTCTATGACATTATACTTCAATGGTTGTAAATCCTTAATTTCATTCATTTCATATTTTAAACTATTTCGCAAGAGTTGTTGTTTGCCTGTAGATGATCAGTCTGCACAAGCTTGAATGACCTTCTATAAATTAAGTTTTTGTCATGTACCATTCACTTAACTGAGTTGGTGATAATTAAATATTATCATTTAAAGAAGTTTCGTGGAATTGTACGTATATAATATTTATGATTTTAATTTATTTCTCCTCAATTTGCGATTAGGACTGTGTACTTATGTGGTGAGAAGGATTTGGGTCATGCATCGCAATCTACATTGTTGATTTAGTTATTGCTGGGTATGCCTTTAGCATATCTATTGTTGGTAGATTTTAGAGAAAACAATATGAATATAGGTAGATACTCCCAAATGTATACTAATATAATGAAGTTACAGAGTTTTTTATTTGCGTGAATTCGCTAATATCTGGAACTAGGAAGGGTCGGATTAAAAAAATATTTTTATGTATGATAGTCACATTCAGGAAGGACAAAAAAGAGTTTCTTCAGAGTTACGGATGTTACAGTTCTTAAGGTAGCCGATGCGAAGAGTGGATGGATTACTGTAATAGTATTTTATAAGTAGGTACAGAGCATTTACTACTGTATAACATACCTAATATAGAACTTTTTATTTGACATCATGGAAATACACTTCGATAACGGAGAGATGGTCTCCATCTGCTCATAACGTTGATGTTTAATTTAATTGCTGACGTCAAAACTAAATAATATTCAATGTTTCAATATGTGAGATACAAAGTAAAGTTAGTCCTTAAATATTAATTGTCAGCATATTATGTTTTAAAGGCCTTTTGTATTCCTGCTCATGGAACATTAACTTATCTGAATGCTGAACACAAGGAAAATACGTAGTATCTTATGCACGTACGATCTACTGTTGAAACCATAATATTAACGAGGTAAGTTGAAACAGCAGGATCCTTCAGTAGCCTAGTGATAGTCCTTGATCAGTCAATAGAAAATGCGTCCTAAGAATATGGGCTCTAAAATCAACGTCGTCGAGTTAAAACACGTAAAGCAAATACGGTAATAACCAGACATGTTCGCACGCAGGTAATAAACACGCGCGTGAAATATTTTGAAGAGCTTATTTTTCTACAACAGGATGAGTTGGCCGTCGTTGATAACAGTCACATACAATCACTGAGTAATGGAGTTTTGTTTCTCAAGAGAGAAACTGGTGTACATGCATTGTTTGCAGCCTACTTTCCGTACAACTGGCGTATCAGCGAACTACGCGAGACGTGAAAGTGAATGGCGCAAGCGAACTCGTACGGACGCGCGGACGCATTTTACGCGCGATTTGATTTGTGCACGCAAACCCACGACTACATGTTGATGACGACGCCCTGCAATAACATTAATTAATGACGTAAGGTCTTAATAATTATTATTGTTATTGCGTATTTTGGTTCTTGGGATAGATGGTCATATGAAAAAGTATAGGTAAGGTAATTATTCATTAGAAGGACGCATTTACATTTAAAAAATAATAAGGCTGTATAAATTACGTTTTAACTACAGTCTGTTTTCATGGCACTCAACGCAAATGGATGGCCTTTTATTGTGCCGTTACTTGTTAATGAATGAATGATAAGCACCATTAACAACTTTGGCTTATTATTGGCCATTAACAACAAAATATTCAAACAGAAATAGTTTTATATGGAAGTACCTACGAAACTTGTGAAATAGTCATTAACCATAAACTCAAATAGTACTATTTATTACTATTATTAGTACTATTTATTATATTATAAAGTAGAGTAAAGGTATTTAAGTATCGCGATTACATTTATTGTCTATTTTCGTTACTCGTTAGTTGTGCTTGATGGCTGGATCTGTCAATTATTCATTACTGTAATAGACGAGGAGTTTCAGTTTGTTTGACTTATAGTATAATAGTATGCTTGCAAGTTTCAATTGATTAACGCCCCAACTCAGAGTCACTAACGGTTACTTTAATCGCTGCTTAGTAACCATACAAATCAAATCAAATCACCATACAAATTCTGTACTAAGGAGCGATTTAAGTAACGATAAGTGACTCTGAGTTGGGGCATTAGTCAGATAATTAAGTCGTTAGAGTATCCATACTTTTCATTTTCTACTGATTCAAGATCTACGTATTGCAATTTTATAACAATTTTAAGTACAGAATTTAAGTCAAAGTCAAAAGTCAAAATATTTTATTCATATAGGTATCATTGATACACTTATGCACGTCATTTTTTGGCTTTTCGGAAGGTGCTTTGTCATGGAGGAGAAGAAAAGCCTAAAGAAACTCCTCAGCACATCTTTTAAAAAAAATATTACAAAAAAGATATTATCATACAAAAGTTTACTATTCTGAGTGGAACTGGTTGCAGAGCTAATCATTTCCATGCGTCTTTGTCATTTAAATACTCGTTTACACTATAATATCCCTTGCCTAACAATTGTGTTTTTACACGTTTTTTGAAAGATTCTATTGGCAAGTCACGTATTATTTTTGGGATTTTATTATAGAAATGTACACCAAGCCCTATGAAAGATCGTTGCACTTTACTTAGGCGGAACGAAGGCGTAACTAATTGATACATTCTTTTTGTTTGGCGATTATTAATATCAAAATTTTGTTTATACGCGTTTATATTCTTCCTTATAAAAACTACATTATTGAAGATATACTGGGAAGCTACTGTAAGTATACCTATTACCTTGAACTTTTCACGCAAAGATTCCCGAGACTTAAGTTTATAGATAGCCCTAACAGCCCTTTTTTGGAGAATGAAAATTTGTTCTATATTGGCTGCTTTGCCCCACAGCAAGATGGCATATGACATAACACTGTGGAAATAAGCAAAATAAACTATCCTAGCAGTTTCGACGTCAGTATACTGCCTTATTCTCCTAACAGCATAAGCAGCCCTACCAAGTTTTGTCGCGAGATTTGTTATATGTGGGCCCCATTGAAGTTTACTATCTAAGGTCACCCCTAAAAAGACCGTTGATTCCTCCATATGCAATGTTTCATTATTTAATTTAAGAGATTTGCTGACTTTTTTAACATTAGGTAGCACAAACTCTATACATTTAGTTTTTTTTGCATTTAAAAGTAAGTTATTAATAGTGAACCAACGCGACACATGCGAAAGAGCACTATTTACGTCGTCGAAATTTACTTTATTCCTTTCACACTTAAATATTAATGATGTATCATCAGCAAATAGTACAATATCCGCTTGGTTCTTTACATAATGTGGTAAATCATTAATATATACCAGAAAAAGAAACGGACCCAATATAGAGCCCTGCGGTACACCCATCACAGCCGGTGACCCCGATGACTTAATATCGTTTATGCTTACTTTTTGTATTCTATCACTCAAATAAGACGCGATCAAGCTAAGGGCCTTGTTTTTTATACCATAGTGGCCAAGTTTAAGCAGCAATGTTTCGTGCTCAACACAATCAAATGCCTTAGATAAGTCACAAAAAACACCTATGGCATTTTGTGATGCTTCCCATGCTTCAAATATATGCTTTAAAAGCCTAGCCCCGGCATCGGTTGTACTCCGGCCTTTTGTGAAACCGTATTGCTCAGGATGTAATAATTTATTATTATTGAAATGGGTTAACATTTGATTCAGCATTATCTTTTCGAAGATCTTACTAAGAGTTGGTAAAACAGAAACTGGTCTATAGTTATTAACATCAGTTTTTTCACCTGTTTTAAAAAGTGGAATGATTTTGCTGCATTTCATAAGATCTGGAAAGATACCGAGATCTATACATTTATTAAAAACTACGACCAAATATGGAGCTATGATATCTATAATATACTGTATTATTTTTACCGAGATGCCCCACAAGTCACCTGTATTCTTTACCTTCAGAGACTGAAATGCTTTAATTAAGTCTCTAGTGGTTATATGTTTAAATTCAAATAAAATGTTACATTCATTAACATGATTTTTTAATATAGAAAGTGCTTCCGCCGGTGAAGAAGCTAGTGAACGGACGGAGAATTTCTTACGTTGTTGATCATAATTATAAATTTTGAGTGAACTAAAGAGCTTTACTAAATTAATACGTTTCAGCAAGAACTAAAAATTTTATTGTTTAAAATTAAGTTATTTATGTTATTATAGTTATTTTAATAATTTAGTTGACTACATGCCGGCCATTTAATGAGATTAAATTTGTCTACTTGGCGGCTACGAATGAACTTTAATTTGAAGCTACGATAATAAAGTAGCGAATAAAAATATTTTATAGATAAGTTTTTATTTTATTTAAATGTGTTGTGAGAGGAAAAGTGACCAGTATGTTACGTCTTGGCTTGAGAGCCAGTTCTTTCTTTCTTTCTTGGCCGGGAACGCGTCAGTGATGCCTTTGGTGTTGCTGATGTCCATGGGCGACGATAGCCACTTACCATCAGGTGGATCGTCAGCTCGTTTGCCGGCTGTTTCCAAAACGTGCGAATAATTATTGCACCCATGATTCTAATTTAGAATTATTTACATTTTATACTGAAATTATTTTATAGGAATGAAAAAGACAGTCTTATCTTTTAATTTTTACTGACAATAATTTCAAGAAATAAAAATAACTAAGTAGTTTGTTACAAATTTGTATGTAATATGTCAAGGTAACCGGACAATGTTACATCAATATGTTAGCATTTATAGGTTTGTAGTCATCCGTCACGCCGCCGCGCCGCGCCGCGCCGTGCCAAACGCACATAATACTAAATATTTTACACACAATGTGACATCTATTTAAAAAGACCTTGCAGATTGCATTAAGAATGTTTTAACATTTGTACGTAAAAGGAATTTTGTGTGGCATAGATAAGTTGCGAACACAACTATGCGTACACTACTTGATACAATGCTATAACCTATAAGTAAGTTTGCTTAAAGTCTTAAATATTTAGTGTACCAATTTACTACATTATACTTCAATGAGTGTATCCATAATTATAGGGTAATGATGAAGTTCTCTGATAAAAACCAATGAAGATAATATGAATTTGTATATTCTTGAATATGTAACCTAAAATTTTTTTGCCATTGTAGAAGCTAAAAAATATATTTTAGAATTTTTTTTCTGCAGGCAAATAAATACCAAAAATTCGAAATGATAATAATTCATTAGGTTTATTGTAGATGTCGTAACACAAATTCATAGTTACTTAGATATTACATCTCAAAAAAACAGATAATGGAAGTTGAATAAATATCTACCTTCCATAAGTCCCGTAGCAAACCAGATAAATGATGAAACATTTAGATTCAGAGCTGCATTTTTGTGTCAATTTTCCTAAGTTTACGTTGTTGTTTGGGGTCTATTTTCTCAAAAAAAAAAAACAAAAACGCAGGTTTGGCTTTTGTTAACGCCACAATTTATGATTTTCATGAAATCAATTTGCCGTTGGTATCCAATTCATCCATCTTTGTATGAGTTTATTTTTTATTAAGAATCTTGGGTTATATGATAAATGATAAATAAATGATGAACACGGAGAAAGTTTTCATATTTCACCTATATGGCATCTAACCACGTTCGTAGGATACCTATTGTTGGGCTTATAGAAGGACACAGGGAGACTAATGTCCTACATGCCTTCAAGAATAAAGCCAATCAATTTAACCGGTTAATTTAAAAATAGACGTATGCTTTTTACTAAAAAATCTGACGTGATGTAACAATTTTATTCATTCAACAGAAACTGTAGACCTAGTGAAAAAAGTATTAAATTTGGTCGTAGCACCAATAGCAACCTTGGTATTATGGACAAAATCTTTGTTAACTAGTTTACGGTTTAACGACGACCTTATCAACGGGTAATGGGAATTCTAGACTTTTGTAAAGTTACACATAAATAATCTTTATTTGTAAATCTTTCTATTTACACAAGATAGACTTGAACAAAGGTCCTTTGTTACTGTAAACAAGGAAGAGATATAACAGGAATTGAAATACACGTAGAAATGAAATACAATCCCAGTTACGTATCAAGTACTATTATATCTGTAACAGTAGTACAATGACACTCAAGTACAGCTACGCGAACAGTCGTGCAGTATATGTGTAACGAGATGTTATTAAATTTTACCGCACATTAGTCGACTAGCAGCAACACAAGCCCTAATAAAAAAACACTTATCACGTGCACTGCAGCACAATTTAAATATATAATACTAGGAAATCATCCTCACTTCGCTTCGGGAAAAATAGTAAAAAAATATATATAATTTGTACGGATGTCCGTTATAGACTGAAACCATCCAACCGACATGCCTCAAAATGGTTTCATTTGAAAGCCAATATTCCAAAAGTGGTGGTGACCACAAAAACAATGCATTAGGCTTATTCAGGCTATTGATAAGGTCAATTTTCCGCTTTTCCTGTACAACAATTTGAAGATAGTATCTAAAGACGGCGCATAAACAGACTATCAACACAAAACACTGATCTGTCATTGACATCCGATTTTTTTAGCGTAGTGGAACACGCTAGGTATGCACTAGTATTGGAATAAATAATTATGTAAGACCATGTTTTAGTTGTATGTGATTAAATTTATGTAACATAACAACTATAGTGCGACTGACTCGCCACGCACAGTTACCTGACCTTACACCGCAACCTTCGCCTTTATCGCTAGTTTTGAACGGAAACAGTACGAGTAGACACTTAAAACGAAAGCTATTCGTTAGAACTTAGTAGAAAATAGTATTTTTAAAGGTTATTTGCAATATAATTTTGAAATATTATGCATTAAATATACAATTCAGGTTTACAAGCGATAGAATAAATCTTATTATCGTTCTCTTATTGTTGGTAGAGCTTTTGACGACAAAACAAATCGTTTCCAGTTATACTTAAATTTAATAAGGGGCATTGTAGTAAAGTTATCTACTAACTAAATTATTCAATATTTAAATATGTTGCAGAAAATTGTTTAACTTCTGCAATGTTTGAAAGTTTTAAGCTTGGAATAACAGGCACCCTGTTAGTCTACAACGCCATTGACTAATAATAATTCTTTTAAAGTGCCAATTAAGTATGATAGCACATACCCTCAGTTGAAAAAAACATAAACGTGTACTTATGTACGCGCGTGAGAAGTTATACTTCTTTGGCATGAAAAAAAATTAAAAAAAAAAAACAACATTAAAAAAACATTGTTCAAAATACAATATTCAAAAACAGCAATATTAAAAATAAAAATTAATTAATATTTTGAAATAATTTAATTTACGAATATCTATAGCCAAACTATATGTGTTAAGCGCTATCTGTGATTAATTTTGTATCTACATACTTGTAAAAGCACCATCTATGTTCTATTACGAGAACTATTACGATACCATGCCTCCTAGAACTAACTTCACGATGTAGAATTTAGGTGTCGGTGTGCGCGCGCATCGTAAAAATTCACTCTCATCATTTTTCTCCATCGCGCCAAAAGAAGTATAACTTCAAAAAGGCATAAGATGAAAATTTCAATTTTACAGGAGAGCAACGTAGTCAGAGATTACTCTAAACTACACGTTGATAACCGGCAAAGAGACACGCTATTGAACTAAATTACAAAATTTTCAAATTGTGAATATAATAAGCAATAAAATTATTATGTAATGTATGGAATGTTATTTTAATTTGGTATTATTTTGTTTCAGAGACCATGTACATAGAAACCTTGCCGCTCGTGGTTTGGACGCTTTTAGTCACAACATCACATGTAAGTAATAAGTTAATTTTTATCATGCTGTGTATGTAAATGCATAAGATTAAAGAAATGCGGCTAGCGATGAGGCAACATTTAGAATATTTAGCGTTCTTTCTTCAGCTTCCACAGTAGCAGCAAGATATTAAGGATTTACAAAAGTTAAATGATTTATGATGATCGCTCACTAATATTTGATCTTTTTATTTACTTTTTAACCGACTTATAAGTCAGTAATGTGGTCCCATTTAAATTTGAGCGAGATCTGACGAGTAGTGTTTGAGTTATCCCTAATAATGCGTATTTAATTGACTTCGACTATGTTGATGATGTTCTCTTTTTATTACTTGTCGATGTATTGAAGTCGGTTATTTTTTGTTAATATTACAAAATGATTATGTTACTTATCGATATGCTTACGGAATTAATTTCGTGAAGCACTAAAAAAACAAGTAAAGGTTACTTTTGTGTTGTCACTTCACATCATTTCATAGTTTTCATACTTTCTATGCTTAATCTACATACAATTAGAGAAAAACTAAAGTAACATTATAACGGTTCCAGTCAATGAGCGTTTAACATTTTATAAGGCAAACTTCAACGTGAATGAAGCCACATGTGAAAGCGGACTCATTTGTATTTAAATAGCCTTGCGTTTCCAGGGTCTAGGTACTGCGTTAATTATAATTATTAATTTTCAATTGGTCTACTACTTTCCGAATGTTTAAATTAATGATGGTATAAATCTGATTAATTGATAAAAATATTAATTACTAATATTCTTATGTTGTTATCTAAAAACAGGAATCAAGCATGTTCTACAAAGACCTCGTAGTATAATATACTTATCATTATAACACTTTAAAGTTTTTAGTCTGCGATCAATGTTTTGCTAACGATTAGTTTATAATCACATAAGGTGGGTTTTTATTAGAAAATTATTTTTAAATATGAATAGGACGACCGGACGGAAAATTAATACATTAAAATTATTCAAATGTTACTTCGATAAGTTATTACGTTACCTGCTTTGAGTAGATGTATATTTCAGAGAATTAGGAATGTTAGCTAGATGACAACGCATCACGATTATCATTGGGATTTTCCCGATATTATCGAAGCGTGCCGAGTGCCAAGTGGTACGGTGAAGTTATTTACCTGCCTCATCATAGTCCTGTGGTCAAATGCATTTGTTGCGTAACATTTACTTAGAATACTAACCCCAATCCCACGACGGATTGGTGTCTTAGGAGGCGACTAAATCTAGACCGGTGGATTCATCATTATTTTTCCGTGGGGCTAACAGCTAACAGCTCTTGTTTGAGTCAGCCGCCAAACATGTCGACGTGTTCAGGCTGGGGCTTGGGAGTCAGTTCATTCATTCTTTCTTTATCTTCGCTCTGAATTGGCCGGCAACACATCAGTGGTGCCCTTGGTGTCGCTGATATCCATGGGCGACGATAGCCACATACCATTAGGTAGATCGTCATCTCGTTTGCCGCTATAGCCATAACAAGTAAATAGTTTGAAAACTAAATATACGGTTTTATGGCGTCAATGTAGGCAGGTATAAAAGAAAAAAATACCGGGCAAGTGCGTGTCAGGCCACGCGCAATGTAGGGTTCCGAAGTAATAAGTTTATCTACTATTACTACTTATGCTAGCATAGCCTTGATAGTTTTCTTTGTAAATTCACCATATAACCTATATTTGAGAATTTTTTCACTTATCCAATTCCAACCGTTTAGCCAGCAGCGGGAAGGATACTTGACTCTAAAAAATTAGCACTTTAAAGACAAATCTGATAGACATCCACCTTGTGTTCAATTTATCACTGCATCCTATAGACATTAGAAACCTATTTCAAGTAAGATAATAGTCAAAGTTTGAAGACTAATAGTAAGTTACTGCTTTAGAACCAATATCTAAGTGTAGTGTCGCCGGTTTAAAAACTTTTAAATTTATTACTTTGGTTTTTACTTGAATTTAATCAGTAAATCGGTTTTCAGAATATACACAAAAAATATGTTAAAATATAATTTCGTCATTATATACTTACAAAATCTATGAAAAGTTTTAATACCTGTTTAGACTTCTAAATTAGTACCTATTAGTTATTAAAAGTTTTTATTTATTTATTATTTTTATTATTTAACACACGTATAACAGTGGTAACAAAAGGTCATGAAAGTGATTTTGTACATAGGCAATGCTTATTTCTAAAAGAAATCTCTTCCAGCACACCTAGGAATGGAAAAGTGGTATAAAATTAATTTAGCGTGCACTTGTTTATAAATAGTATATAAGATACATATTAATAATACCATGAATACATACATACATATATATATATATACTAATACATATACATTTTATAAATATATACATTATTAAATATATGGACAAACTATACATAGATTTAGAAGAAAGAAAGAATAGTAACCATGACAGGATTTACGAGTATTAGCAGAGAAAAAAATAGTGTAGTTTTGTGTGTAGTTTTTATATATTTACTGTCACACACATCTACATAATGTGAAGCTATAAATGTAATAAATTGTGTAAAGCCAATTACGCTGTTTCTTTAAGGTGAATTAAATCTATACTCACTCGATAGCCATTATTGAATGGGTTCGTAGAGGTATTCGTAGACGCTGATCTACAGAATCTGTAATATTGTAGTTGTCGAATCATAGCTTCTTCAGACAGTGCTCTACATGTTCTTTATTTAATTATTTGCAGGTAGCGACGCAAAACCAATACGGAATAGGTTTAGGAATAAAACGAGAAGTATTTTTCTTAAATTTAGAAGACGGCTATTTTGGCTGTCAAGTAAACGAATCGACACAAATATTACAATTATATGAATTATCAAAATTATGCGATGGAGTGCCAGACTGCTATAAGGCATCTGACGAGCTTAGAACAGATTTAAAATGCACAGGTAAGTTATGCATTAAAATAAGTTTTTAAAGAAATAGTATAATAAGTTCTATGATAAACATGTAATGATTACTATTTATCATGTTTTAGATGATTGTACCAAAGAAGATGGCGCACGTTGTATAAATGGTGCTTGTCTAAACGGAGTGTGCCATTGTAATGACGGATTCGGCGGATGTAACTGTCAAGAATCTGGTGGGTATTCTTAATGTTATTGTCCTCTTGTTCTATTTACATTTCTATAGTGCGTCCGACGAGACGAGATATATGTAGGTATATAGACTACATATAATACTTGTCATTACTTGGAAATGTAGACTGTGCACAAGCATTGAACAACAAAATTATCATCTATAGAAATACAAAAACAAAGCGTTAGAGGCTTAAAACATTTTTTATATAAATTATGTATAGTCAAATTAATTATAACCAGCAGCAAGTAAGTAGTAAATAAGATAGTAAGTAGATAAATAAAATTCTTCAGATGATTGTTTTGTAACAAAACTATCGAATCCTGAATTATTTTTTGCCATAAAAGTATTACTTATGTGATTAATTACAATTTCGCCTTTTATCAGCTGGTACATTACATTTTTATCATCATACATATAATTTATGAAATAAATCAAACCAACAAAATACGAGATCATTTCAAATTGCAGTGACTTTAAATTCACAAGATGATACATTGTGCTTATTACATACGATAGAAAATAAATCCTTAAGGACTGATAACCGATAACCCGGTGAGGAGAGGTCAGTTTTATCTCCTGCCGTTCGACCCCCTTTGTCTATGATTGTACATATAAATAAAACTCTATTATTACAGTAAGAAAACATAATAACTCAAAAGTCAGCTAATTATTTTTTTTTGGTTTTCAGATATAAATGAATGTAAAGATAGACCTTGTGATGTTTTTGCACACTGTACCAATACAGTTGGAAGTTTTCAATGTTCGTGTTTCCCTGGGTATGAGGGAGATGGATTCACGTGCAAAGGTAACGTATTTTTAGCCATTTAGCCAATATATCAGGATGATATAAAAAAAAACTAAAATTATACTTAGTAACTAA
Source organism: Thymelicus lineola (assembly GCA_963932265.1). Classification (NCBI taxonomy): domain Eukaryota; kingdom Metazoa; phylum Arthropoda; class Insecta; order Lepidoptera; family Hesperiidae; genus Thymelicus; species Thymelicus lineola. The sequence goes on from OZ010686.1 coordinate 9,577,079, forward strand.
CTATTTATTAACAACTTGAACATTACTTTTTCTATTAAACTATACTTAACTTTTTCATAACATTCTAGATATAAACGAGTGCGAAGATCCGTCAATAGCGGCGCGATGTGTCCAAAACGCAGAATGTTGCAATCTTCCTGCGCATTTTATTTGCAAGTGCAATCGAGGTTTCGAGGGTGATGGCGAAGAAGAATGCAGAGGTATATATAATTTTGGTTTACTCTTTGTTTACTTTGGTCTCTAGTTGGTTCTTATTTTTCCTGTTAAAATAAGTTACTGACTCATTATTAAAATGTTTATTTCAGAATTTACTTGTAATACGTTAATTTCATTTTAGATATCGACGAGTGCCGAAGACCTGGTGCTTGTGGAGCTAATGCCGTCTGTCAGAACTTCCCTGGAAATTATACATGTGCATGCCAAGCGGGCTATACTGGAAATCCTTTTGATGGCGTAAGTCTAATAAAATGTATCGCAAGTTAATCGGACGAGTGTTAATCGAGTTTTCCTACATAATTAACATTGTGTGGCTTTAGTGTGTAGACATCGACGAATGTGCCAATGGCCCTGCCTGCGGACCCGGAGCAACGTGTCGGAATCTAGCGGGTGGCTACGAGTGTAGCTGTCCACCTGGCTTTGAAGGTGATCCTCGCGTAGAGTGCCGTGACCATGACGAATGTTCCCGTGCGTCGTGCGGTCGTGGGGCTCTTTGCGAAAATGTACCGGGAGCGTATCGTTGTATTTGTCCACCTGGTTTCGAAGGCAACCCGGATGTTGAATGTATTGGTAAGCATACTACCGGCGCAACACAATTTTGCATTATTCTTAACCTGCTTTCTGTGGTCTAACGCTTCCATATTACTTACTTATAATAACCGTGTGGCGTGTAATAACCGCGCTGAATACTACCGCACATGGACGCGCGGTAGCGTCACGCTCTTACTAAAAACTACACTTTATTTCTATATGACACACATTTTACAGCGTTGGTTGACTTCAGGGATTATTCTACGGTAAGGTCTTTTGTTTTCTTCGTTTCTACAAATCGTGACGTTCTTGGATTTCTGCGCAAATACGACAAAAATATGCGCTTTTCATGTATTTTTCTTCGAGTCTTTGGTTTTGCATTTCATTGATTCTTCATCTACTACTTTCTCGATTGTATGTTCAATTTCCTCTTCGTAGTGGCTGCTGGAGTACCTATTGCGTGCGTATATGCTTGATTATATAACTATAATAAAATAAGTATAATTGTAATAAGATGTGAGTTGTTTGTTACACCAGACGTGGATGAATGTAAGAGTAGCAAGCCAGTTTGCGGTGAGAACGCCGTATGTACCAATACAGTGGGAAGCTTCATTTGTACCTGTGCACCTGAGTATACAGGAGATGCTCGTATTAATGGTGGCTGTCAAGATATAGATGAGTGTGAGTTGCTTGAACGGCCCTGCGGTATACATGCCATTTGCGAAAACGCTGCTCCAGGATATAACTGTGTTTGCCCTCAAGGATACAAAGCTAAACCAGATCCTCAGATAGCATGTGAACAGGTAAATGAATGATGCTACTATTAATAAAACTAAGCTTAAGAATAGTTTTACTTATTAATATTTCTTTACAGATTGATGTCAAGACATTATGTAAATCGAATTTTGACTGCACAAATAATGCTGAATGTGTTAATGAACAATGTTTTTGTAAGCACGGCTTTGAAGCTAGAGGATCAGTTTGTGTTGACGTTGATGAATGTACCAGCAACTTAAAATGCGGAGAAAATGCTTTATGCGTCAATACACCGGGAAGTTATAGTTGTGACTGCATTATTGGATTTATTGGGTCACCACCAGAAGTACAATGTAGAGCGCCATGTGAAGATGTTAAATGTGGTGAACATTCCTATTGCAAACCTGACGGCACCGATGCTTATTGTGTGTGTGATGAAGGTTGGACTTTTGATCCAAATGACATAGCCGCTGGATGCATTGATATAGATGAATGCGACACTGCTTTAGGACCAGTTGGACGTTGTGGAACAAATGCACGTTGTAGCAATACGTTAGGTAGCTTTACATGTCAATGTCCTGACGGATACACTGGAGATGCTTATAAACAGTGTTCAGATATAGATGAATGTCAAGTAGAGAATGTGTGTGGCATAGGAGCAGATTGTAACAATCAAGACGGGTCTTTTACCTGTAAATGCCCCGAAGGCACGATTCCGGACCCTGATCCTCGAGTAAGGTGTTCTGAAATAGTGTCTTGTAAATCTGATAGTGAATGTCCTGGAAATGCTATATGTGATGTTCACGCTAAATGTCTTTGTCCAGAGCCAAACGTTGGAAATGAATGTCGCCGTAAGTTTGTACTCCTTTTCACAAAATAAATTTAGATTCTATATAAATCTCATTAGTATTCATAATATAAATGTCGTTATATTACAGATCCATGTGAAAATCTTCAATGCGGTAGTAATTCTGAATGCCTATTAAACGAACAAATAGCTCAATGTCTTTGCAAAAGTGGATTTACCGGAGATCCAACATCGATCAGTGGCTGCCAGGATATTAATGAATGCGATGTAAATCCTTGTGCTGTTGGAGCAGTCTGTAAAAATCTGCCAGGTCAATTTATATGTGAATGCCCTGGAAGTTTTAGTGGGGACCCATATATAGAAGGATGTGTAGGTGGAAAAAGGCCAAACGAATGTAACAATAATAACCCATGCCCGCAGGGAGAACAATGTATATTACATGAAGGTGAAAATGTTTGTATCTGTTCTCAAGGTTTTGCACGCAACAAAGAAACTGGTTACTGTGAAGATATTAATGAGTGCACTCAGCATGGACGCACTCCTTGCGGTCTAAATGCTATATGTAAAAATTTACCAGGCAGTTATGAATGTAAATGTCCTCCAGAATATGGTGGCAATCCTTACAATCTATGTGAAATTTGTAATGATATAAGTTGTCAGTGTCAGTCACCATATAAAGTTGTTGACGGGAATTGTGTACTCTCTGGCTGTACAAAAGATAATAAATGCGGCAAAGGGGCTGAATGTATAATAATATCTGATGGAGTTAGTTACTGTGCCTGCCCAGCTGGTTATTCTCAAACTACTGATGGTGCATGTGAAGATATCAACGAATGTGTTTCTGGACAGCCTGTTTGTGGTTTCGGCGCCGAATGTATAAACACGCCTGGATCGTTTACATGTAAATGTCCATCAGGTTACGGTCAAGATCCCATTACCGGGCAATGTAGTTTGAACCAAAAACGTTGCATTAGCGATTCAGACTGTTTTGCCAATGAAAAATGTATACAACCAGGGAAATGTATCTGCCCACCGCCATTTTATTTAGACGTTTCAGATGGACAAAAATGTAAAAGTCCCTGCGAAAGGTTTATTTGTGGCATCAATGCTAAGTGTACTCCAAGTGATCCACCAAAATGTATGTGCATGTCTGGTTATGAAGGGGATCCATATACTGGTTGTACTAACAGAAATGAGTGTCACAGTGCACCTTGTGCTTATGGAGCGATATGCCATGATCAAAAAGGCGGTTATCAATGTGTTTGTCCAGATAATATGATTGGAGACCCATATAAATCAGGCTGTAAGTATTTATAGTTAATTACATAAGTGAGGTTCCTCATTAATGTTAAAACACTTGTTTTTTCTTTAAAATATCATTGATCGTAAGGGTCTCTGCGTATGTACATATTACAAAAATGGTTTCGTTTTAGGTACTATTGAAGAAGGTCCATCCCAAAAACAACTTTGTAATCAAGATAGTGAGTGCCCTAATAATCTTGCTTGTATAAACCGCGCGTGTGTATCTCCGTGTTCTACGGTGTCCTGTGGAGCCAATGCCTTTTGTGAAGTTGAAAACCATGCTGCATGGTGCCGTTGCAACCCTGGATATACTAAGCCCGAAGGTGGAAAATGTATCTCTGGTAAGAAAACACATACACCATAACATGAAATCTTTAAGAAACTGTAAAATTATTGAAAATTTTATAAAATTCTGAAATTATTTGTTTCAGGGTGTGATAACTATTCGTGTGCTCCGGCTGCACAGTGTATAATTTCGAAAACAGGACCAACTTGTGTTTGCCCTGAAGGAATGGTAGGAAACCCATTTCCTGGTGGAGCATGCAGGCGTGACATATGTGGACCAGGGATGCCCTGTGAAAACCCATTAACCTGCATAGCAGGTCGATGTCGTCAGCGATGTGAGAGTGTTGTATGTGGTATAGGAGCATCGTGTAATGAAGACAATGGTCGCTGTGTTTGCAATGCATTTTTTGTCGGAAATCCTGATTTATTATGTATGCCGCGTAAGTATATATTTATTTATTGTATTTATTAATGTATACCTTAAGATTTAATTATTATTTTACTTTTCGTACGGTATTCATAAATTTTAATGCATTTCAGCTGTTGCGCCTCCAATCTGTGAACCAGGATGCGGTCAAAACGCACATTGTATTTATGGTCAAATTAATACTTGTAAATGTGATAAAGGCTACACAGGAAATCCATACGCTAAATGCTTACCCCGGAGACAAATAACATGTGCCAAAACATCCTGTGGAGCTAATGCAGTTTGTCAACAAACTAAATCACATGTAGAGTGCTTATGTCCCCCGGGATATATTGGAAATCCAAATTTACAATGTATAGATATTGATGAGTGCAGTTCAAGGCCTTGCGCTGAAAATGCAATTTGTATCAATACTCCTGGAAGTTACAGTTGCATTTGTAAAAGCCGATACGTTGGTAATCCGTATGAGCTCTGCACCCAAGTATCAATTGCTAAATGCGCTGATGGAAATATCTGCACATGTTCCCATAATACTACTTGCCCAGACGGATTTGTTTGTGAACGGTCGCGATGTGTTGATACATGCAAAACTATGATGTGTGGTCCTAAATCTGTATGTACAGAAGGGAGATGCGTATGTCTTCCGGGCTATACCGGTAATCCTAATGATTTAACACAAGGATGTAGTATTGACAATAAGTGTGTGACAGATGGTGATTGTAAAGATTCCGAAATTTGTTTCCAATTAAGTAAATTTACTCGGAAATGCGTTGATTCATGTAGTAAAATTCAATGTGGACCAAATTCATTATGCGTTAGTGCTAACCATCAAGCGCATTGTATTTGTACAGAAGGATATGTAGGTAAACCCAGTGATGTTAAATCAGGATGTCATTTAATGCAGAAAGAACCTAATGAGGTGGAATGTAATGTAGACAGTGATTGTACCGAACCACAGATATGTGTTCCAGTCGATGGATCAACTCATAGATGTCTTGATTTATGTTCTACCATAGCATGTGGTGCAAACGAAATTTGCAGAGTTATAGATAATAGCCCACGGTGCGATTGTGAAGATGGATTTCTATGGAACCCCGTCATTTCTGCATGTGAACAACCTTCCACTCCTAATTGCAAAAATAATGAAGATTGTGATGATAATAGATCATGTCAGAAGGATGTCCTAGGAGTAAAAAAATGTATTGATACATGTTCAGTTTTTACATGTCCACAGAATTCAAAATGTTATACGATAAATCATAAAAGCCAGTGTCAATGTTCAGAAGGTTTTGTTGGAAATCCTAACGACCGCGATGGTTGTATAGCAATCAATAAAAATCAATGCTCAGACGATGCACAATGTCGAGAAAGTGAAGTATGTAAAAGCTTTGGTGCTGTTAAAAAATGTGAACCTGCTTGTCAACAAGTCGTCTGTGGTCCCAATGCATTATGCATTACTAATAATCACGTCGCTCAGTGCCAGTGCCCGTCAGGACCATTTACTGGAAACCCAAATGATCTAGAAAAGGGCTGTCAGTCAGTATCTTGTGTTTACAATATAGATTGTTTACCGCACGAAATATGTAATCGAATTACACATACATGTATAAATATATGTAATGAAAATTCATGCGGAGATAATGCTGTTTGTATACCAGATAGTCACACAAGTATATGCTCATGTCCTAGTGGATATAAGCCCGATCCAGTTCCAGAAATTGGTTGCAAAAAAATTGAATTATGTGACCCTAATCCTTGTCATTCGACGGCTATGTGTGAACCACTACTAACGTCTTATAATTGCAAATGCCCGCCAGGTTATATTGGAGACCCATACCAAGGATGTAAAAAACAAAGTCAATGCCTCAATGGAGACTCAGATTGCCCTGAAACTGCGGTTTGTGTAAAAGGAACCTGTGTTAATCCATGTGATGGAGCTTGTGGAGTAAACTCACTATGTAAGATAGTTGACAGACAGGCTATTTGCTTATGTCCAGAAGGCTACGAAAACACACAAGAGCACAAAGGCTGTAAAAAAAAACTTATTGCATGTGCAAATGAGTTGGACTGTAATGGTGATATTTGCTACAATGGGCAATGTTTTACTGCGTGTAAGAATTCCAGCCATTGTGATCCTGATGACGTATGTTTCAAAAATTTCTGTATAAAACAGTGTAGTAAGCACACTCAATGCAGCATTGGACAAGCTTGTATAGGAGGTCAATGCCTAATAGGATGCAGAAGTAATGAAGATTGTTCTGCTGAAGAGGCATGTATCAATAACAAATGTGCAAATCCTTGTCAAGTGACACGAAGTTGCGGGCCAAATGCAATTTGTGCCCGCATAAATCACAGCACTTTATGTGAGTGCCCACTTGGATTCGAAGGTACACCAACTGCGCAACAGGGATGCGTTAGAAAGCCATCCTCATGTATTAAAACAGCTGAATGCCCACCTGATCACATGTGCATTGGTCATTTATGTCAAGTACCATGCAAAGATAACTCTGGTTGTGCAATAGGTGAAACTTGTAGTGACAATAAATGCCTCAAAATATGTCATTCAAGCAGTAATTGTCTTCATGGAGAACACTGCAGCTTAGGAATATGCGTGCCCGGTTGTAAATCTGATTCTGATTGTCTTAACAATCAACAGTGTGAGTCAAGCGAATGTAAATGCTTACCTGGATTTGAACTTACAAAAGACGAGTGCAATGACATTAACGAATGCATATTTAATCCATGTCACCCCTCAGCACAATGTATTAATTCATTGGGATCTTTTAAATGCATTTGTTCTACTGGCGCGGTAGGTGATCCATATAAAACAGGTTGTTTGATGCCAAATCAATGTAGACGTGATATCCAATGTGAGGATTCCTTGGCATGCATAAGAGGAAAATGTTCTAATCCATGCCAAACAAATGCATGTGGATTAAATGCTATATGTGTGGTCAATAAACACAGGGTAACTTGCTCGTGCGAAAAAGGTTATCTTGGAAATCCATTCGACAAAAAAATTGGGTGTTTTAAGGTAGAATGTGTAGATGACTCAGACTGTGGACAAGATAAATACTGTAATAGTCGAGTTAATAAATGTTCAGGTAAATATAAGTAATTGTTACAACTAAACCTTTACATTTTTATGTTATTCTTAAAATTTCATGTTAATTTACAATTTTAATGTTTGTATATTTTACAGATAAATGCGATGAATCTATTTGCCAGGGTGGTATATGTAAAATTCAAAACCATGAACCGGTCTGCACCTGTCCAGCAGGATTTGAATTGGTTCATAATCAATGCGAGGATGCTGATGAATGTTTAAAACAGCCTTGTCCACTTAATGCAAAGTGTTTAAATACTCCTGGGTCCTTTTCATGCAATTGTGTAAATGGGACAATATTAGATATAAATACTGGAAATTGTAGATTACCGGGAGAATGTTTCTCTGACAAGGACTGCTCTCAAAAAACAAAATGTTATGAAAACCGCTGTGTTGATCCATGCGTCGATTCACCTTGCGGAGAAAATGCAGTTTGTATTGTTGACAACCATGGCCCTGCTTGTGAGTGTTCTCCAGACAGTCAAGGTGATCCATATGAGAAATGTATAAAATACGAGTGTGTTAGAGACACTGACTGTTTAACAGAAGAAGCATGTATTAATAATAAATGTAAAGACTCTTGTAGTATTCCACGTGCTTGCGGTAAAAATGCAAATTGTCAGTCAAGAAATCATGTTGGTCATTGTTCATGTTCTGCTGGATATATCGGTGATCCAGTACTTGGGTGTGTGCCTCTTCAGTATTGTACTGATGACAGCAGATGTTCCTCTGGAACTAAATGCGTAGATAATTTATGTGTTGGTAAGTAGCAGTTTTTTACCATGGTCGCTATCTAACTTCATTTTTATATTATTCGAGATAAAAACAGTTCACTTTATGAAATAATTATACTCAAGATCAATTATGTTTATGATAAGTGGCGATGTATAGAATATATAAATTAAATTAAAAATGTATAAATTATATGGACTTCTGTGAATAATAACTAAATCGTTACAGGTTTGTGTAAAAATTCAAGGGATTGCTTAAACGACCAAATTTGTATTCAAGATACATGTAGACTCACCTGCAATTCTAATGATACATGTCCCGAATTATATTTCTGTTCAAATAGAGTGTGTATCAAAGAAGTCCAATGCAGTAATAACGATGACTGCTTGGATGATGAGGAGTGTAATGTAGGAAAAAGTGGTATACCACAGTGTAAAAAATTGTGTGATAATCACCCATGTGGAAGAAACGCAGTGTGTATTAGTAAGTCCCATCAACCAATATGTTCCTGCAAAGATGGATTTTTTGGAGATCCCATACAGGGCTGCAAAAAGAAGGAGTGTGACAACGACGAAAACTGCACAGAGGACAAAATTTGTGATCAAAGTATGTGTAAAATAGCGTGTTTAGTTCAGAATGACTGTGGCGATAATTCCATCTGCTCATCTGAAAATCATAAGCCCATATGCTACTGTCAACCAGGTTATACAGGCAATCCAAAGACAGGATGTAAAAGAATCAATTGGTGTGAGAATAATCCGTGTGGTGAAGGCGCTGAATGTAAAAATACTAGAAACAAAGCTACATGTATATGTCCTCCAGAAACAGTCGGGAATCCTTATGATGAAGGATGTCACAAATCTCCAGAATGTAGATTTAATAGAGATTGTCCTGCTGTTGCCCGGTGTGCTGTAATTGATGGTGTAAGGAAGTGTACAGGTAATTTTTTGATTGCTTCCCTTTACGTCGAGTCCCTCTACTCCGAGCCGAGAATCTTGTCTCGCTTCTATTACCCCTACGTCGAGTCTAAGATTTTACAAATATAATTTTAATATTCGTTTATCTTTGGTTTATTAAATATATTTTATATGCCTATATATATATACATTTTTAGATGCCTGTAAAAATTACAAGTGTGGACCCAATGCAGAATGCGTAGCTGCTAGACATTCGGGTCAATGTAAATGCAAATCTGGATATGTAGGTAATGCTGTTAGTGAGAAAGGATGTCGTTTACGGGAAGTAACATGTAATAGCAAAGCAGATTGCCAACAAGAACAATATTGCCGAAAAGGAATTTGCCAAGGTAATCAAATGGTTCTTACGAAAGAGTAGCGTTATAAAAATAAAAACAGTTATTATACTTATTTGTATTCATTTACAGGCTTGTGTCTCGTTGACGAAGAGTGTGATTCTAATGAGAAATGTATAAATGGACAGTGTACCAATCCTTGCGAGTTAGAAAAGGCGTGTGGGCTAAATGCTTTATGTAAAGCAGAAAATCACGTAGTAATATGCAGTTGCCCTTATAGATTTACTGGAAATCAGGATGTAGAGTGTGTTAGAAGTAAGTAAAGCTACTTTTTGTTGTGAATTGAATGTAGTACAAAATAACATAAAAACTTTGACACAATTAATTTGCAGTACCTCGGTTATGCGGAGCCGCTGGAGAATGTGAGGATGGTCTAACTTGCCATGATTCTATGTGTGTTCCTAAATGTGACGCCGATGAAGCATGTGCTTCAAATGAAAGATGTTCTAAGGGAGTTTGTCTGTGTATGTATTTTTCATCTGCTTCTTTATATTAAGCTAAGGTATTTAATCTGGTTGATTTTAAAATAATTTAAAGCAATTGAACATTATTTTCGGACATTAGCATTATGTAATGTAATGCTTCGAAAATAAGCCTAGGATTAACCAGTTAAGCTTAAGTTTAGCCATACGCCGCCGTATAGTAGTGTAGGATTATAAATCATATTAACTTGTTTAATTCTATTTTAGTGACTTGTCGAGTGGACAACGACTGCTTCCTGGGACATATATGTTTATCTAACAGCTGTCAATACGGATGCAGGCAAGATGATGATTGTGGACCGAATGAATTTTGCAAAAATAACTTTTGTCAAAATCCATGTGCAAGCGAAATCAGTCCTTGTGGACCTAATGCCTTATGCACAATAGTAGAACGAAAGGCGTTATGTTCGTGTACAGACGGCTTGATACCAAATCCAACGCCAAATGTGGGATGTGTTCGTGCGCCTTCAGTTTCCTGTCGCACGCATACAGATTGTACAAGCGGCTGGAAATGTGAAGACGACAGATGTAGACCTGCATGTGGACTTGAGGGTACGGAATGCTTGCAGGGTGAACGTTGTGATTTAGGAGTATGCCGATATGCTTGCACTTCAGACGAGCAATGCTCTGACGATGAAGTGTGCGACGGAAGAGTTTGTGTTACAGGCTGTAGATCTAATTCTCACTGCGCTAATCAGCTTGCCTGTATATCTGGACAGTGCATTGACCCCTGTTCTGAACCTGCTGCTTGTGGTGCTAATGCACTGTGTTCGGCAAAGGATCATCTTCCTGTATGTACATGTCCAAAAACTCTTGTTGGAGATCCAAAGTCAGCATGCAGGCGAACAACATCACTTTGTGAAGTTAATAAAAGTTGTCCAGATGGCTTTACTTGTTATGGAGATTCGTGTTATCCATCCTGTCGGAGGTACGTTTCTATAATTTATTTCATCCATAAATTCATTCAATAACATGAATTTTAGTTTTCACGTAGTGGTCGAAACGCGACTCGATATTATTTAAAACAGATGGTATAAAAGGCGAGCTTAATGTTAAGAGCATTCTCTACCAGCCAACCTTTGGGCAAAGCAAAAAAGAGAGATAGTTGTCTGGTGCGGAGTTCTAGGACTATACACTTTTTTATATACTAACTATTATAATACAAAATAGTTTAGCATCATTATAATGAAAAAAAATCTGATTTTTTCTATAACAACAAAGATCGTCAATAACTACCAAACAACAAAAATAAAAAGTCGGTTGACATACGTCTGTGTAAGAAATACAAGAAGAAACTGTTTTTCTCTTAGCTTATTTGTAATAATTAATATTGTATTCTAAAGATGTATAAAGATAACATTCTGTTTCAGTGATGTTGTATGTCTATCCAATGAAAAATGTATTCGAGGAATATGTAGAGTTGTATGTAACAGCGATGAGACATGCAATGACGGACACATTTGTGAAAATAGAATATGTAAACAAGGTTGCCGCGATGATAATGCATGCGCTAGCAATCAGGCTTGCACAAATGGACAATGCAAAGGTAAGAAAAGTTAAAAACTTCTTGAATTAATATGCTTATGTTATAAAAAACTTTAAGTATATACTATATTTTTTTACTATTATGTACAGATCCTTGTAAAGATGGTTCGAGTTGCGGTATCTGCTCTGAATGTACGGTATTAAATCATCGCGCTCAATGCAGCTGCTCCAGTAATTACACTGGTAACCCACTCGTGGAATGTAAAAAAAAGCATTTACAATGCGACGGATTTTGTCCATGTGATGAGAGTGGATATTGTGTTTCACTTTGTGAAGATAATAGTGATTGCACTTGCGGTGAGAAATGCTTGAACGGGGGTTGTAGAACGACGTGTTCTGCACGAAATAAATGCCCCGAAAGACAAATATGCTCTCATGGAACATGCGTCCCTGGTTGCAATAACAACAGAGACTGTGGAGAGGATATGCTTTGCTCTTCAAAACTGTGCGTACCTGCATGCCGAGAGAGTACTTGTGGAAAGAATGCTTTATGTTTGGCAACACGGCACAGAGCCGTTTGTAGTTGTCCGAGCGGTTTTTCTGGCGATCCAAATAAACAATGCAAACCCTACGAATGTATGCGTGACGAAGATTGTACTACTGATGAAGAATGTAACGAAGAGGGCAAGTGCAAAAATGTTTGTCAAGGCGCTTGCGGTGTGAACGCTATTTGTCGGTCTGTTAACAGGAGTCCACAGTGTTCATGCCCACCAAATTATTTAGGAAATCCGAAGATTGAATGTTCTAAGCCGGCTGCTGGTAGCTGTTTACGCAATCCTTGTGGAATTAATGCTAGGTGTCGAGATCTTGATGATGGCAGCTATGAGTGCACTTGTCCCCCAGGATGTGCTGGAAATCCACAAAGGCAATGTTTTTGCGGTACAATGACACCGTGTGCACACAAAACCTGTGGCACTAATGCTCAATGCCGTATTGGACCGAGTGGAGAACCGCATTGCTATTGTCCACGCAATTATCCTAACGGTGACCCAAATATAGAATGTAAGTACAAGAAGGAGGCTGTTCAGAACTTAACTCTTTAATATTTTTATTAAATGATAAATTACACCTAACACACCTCCATTCTATTGATTTCATTGCAGGTGCCCTTGAACGTAGTGTAGTTGATTGTCGAACCACAGGATGTGGCGTAAATGGAGAGTGCTTAAGAGAAGGTGCAGAATTTGTGTGCCGCTGTATTCCTGGAACGGAAGGACAAGCAGATATAGAATGTCACACCAGTAAGTATTGTTTGGTCATATTTATCATTGTCTTGACACATGTAAAAATGCACGAGAAAGACCTCCTACGTTATTTTTCATTTATATTAATAAGGTTAAAAGTTATATTAAAGTGGTTCTCAAGTGAATATTGTGGAAATATTCTCTCTCATCCTAAATAAAATATCACATTTGTATATACATTGTAAAGCAATGTACAGTATCTTATTAAATTAACGGCAAAGGATATTTTTGGATTTCTAAGTTGTAAAAACACGTAGTTTTTCACGACTTAACATGTCGCCAAGAGTACAAAAATGTTATGAATGTAAAAAAGTATAATATCGTAACATATTTGTACTTTTGAGTTATAAATATTGACTTTAGTGGAAGCATTCTCACCGTTCGTGCTTGAATACAGTCAGTAACATTTTGTTCGGCTTCATGTACATATCGCTTGTATTATAATATACCGTTATATATCTCTGGTCATAAACTATCAGTTTCAAAAAGCATGCACTGTCTCGTGAGAAAGTTTCCTCTTCGTGGCTGAAGGTACAGCTCTTTCGACTCTGCTTTCTTCTTTCACATCTTCCTAGGTATCGAATGCACGAGTGACAAGGACTGTCCAGTAGACAAAGCGTGTTTGAGTTTACACTGCGTCGACCCTTGTACGGTGCGAGGGGTTTGTGGCGAGGACGCACTTTGCGTGTCTGTGATGCACCGCGCCCAGTGCTCTTGCCCGCAATGCTACGTGGGCCAGCCGAGATTATCTTGCAGACTCGATCCTACATGCAAACCAACAGCTGACGCCAATATTACCTTCACTTGCTCCGATACTAAACCTTGCCCGGCCAAATTGGCATGTGATCTTAGTACAAATCAATGCCGTAACCCCTGTATGGGTTATCAGAAATGTCGACGAAACCAAAAATGTGAAGTCAGAGATCATAAGCCCGTATGTGTGTGCCGAAGTGGATTTGCTTTGAATGAGAAAGGGGAATTAACTTGTGCACCTGAACACGCTGAATGTACTAGAGACGAACAATGCCCATCGAATGCTGTATGCCGTAATTCAAAATGCGTAAATCCTTGTTTAACTACGAGAGAATCAATGTGTCCCAAAGGAAAGCAATGCGAGGTAGTAGAACATCGGATCATGTGCGTATGTGTCGAAGATTGTCACCCGACAGTATCGATATGTTTGAGAGATAATGGATGTCCTCAAAATTTAGCGTGTAGAGATTTTCAATGCAAAGATCCTTGTAAGGGCGCATGCGGTGAAGCACCATGTTCAGTGGAAGACCATCACCCTGTATGCAAGTTTTGTCCTAGTGGATTTATTCATGATGAAAAACATGGCTGCATTAAAGGTAATTTCGCCGTTAAAAATATATTAGCATACTTTAGTATAAATACATTTGTTGTTTTGAATAAATCTTAATATTTTTCTTCATATTGCAGGAAATGATATTTTCTACTTTATGACTTCATGCGGCTCTCTTCTTGTTTCTTTCTTGTGTTTGTAGCATGATCATACTCTTTTTCCCACAGTTTGAACTTCTTCTAGAACAGGTAGTTTATGCATGACATTTTCTTATATGTGTACATACATTCATTTACGTTTAATAATTTTGGTTGCGGCTGCGCTTGGGTTTCTTACGACTAATGCATTTAATGCCTGGACATTACATTGACATGACTATGCAACAAAACTGCCACGAGACAGAGTTTGCAACGTTTTAACTCAATGCCTTTATACTGTTTTAAATATATGTTGTTTTCGCTCTATATCTTATAATTATGTGTGAATACTTGTATTTTAGCACGATATTGCAAATACAATGTAGTTTTGCCTTGATACTTGAAGTATAATATTCTTATATGTGTATATTAAAATCTATAGTAGTTATAAATTGTACCAAATGCACGAGTGAAGAGAACTAGAAACTTTTTTGCTTCTCGACTTTTTACTTCTACTGAAATCAATACTATTTTTAATTGTGCACGGTTGCACATTTATGCAAAGTTCATTGTTCTATGTAAATGATATTTCGATGTTCAAATTGAAATTTTAGTTCCAATTTTTATAAATAGAACACTAATTTAAAAAGCACCTAAATCTGAACTAACAATTTGCTGTTGGATCTACCAGCATTAGAGTGTGGCGCGCATGAGCAGTGCGCGGCGACGCTGGCATGCGTGAGCGGGCGCTGCGCCGACCCGTGTGCGCACGGAGGTCCCTGCGCGGCCGGCCAGTCATGCGCTGTTCTCAACCATCAACCGGTTTGCTCTAAAGGTTAGTTTTACATTTTTACATTTACACACAACTTTGAACGAAATTTGAATCGATATCTGGGCAATCGGCATTAATAGTTTCTATTTATCTTTAGATGTATATGTCATCTGTCTCTCCCTCTCCCTCCTCTCCTCCTGTCCCTCTCCTTCTCCGTCACCCGCTCCCGCTCCCCTGCCCTCCCCGAGTTACAATTATGTTATGTTCCTAACTATAAGCTATAAGAAAATGACGAAGTTGCGTAACTTACAACCTCTTCAATTTACTCCTCAGGGGATGAATTTTCATAAAACCTGTTACAGTTAATTTTGGTTTCTAGTTAGAAACTCATATATGAATTGTCACATTTCTGACTTCGAAAATGAAAACCTAATGGTCTTCTAATGAATGCTACATGATCTATGAGTAACATATGCTATCGGATCTAAGAAAAATCATCCTTAATTAATTAATTAGACTTTCATGAAAACCAACTTGAATAATGCTTCGGTCCAATATAACATACAATTCTTGTATTAAAAACATGGATATTAATTATTTAATAATTTTGTTTCTTTTGTTTAGTTTGTCAATGCCAAACTACCTCCGATTGCGCAAGATATCCAAATACGCACTGCGATGGGTGCCTCTGTGTGCTCGGTAAGATAACACCGTGTTTAACTTCATTGTTCTATTTTGGTTATCATTAACACTCATTATTATACTAAATATAACTTAACATAGAGTTAGCGAATATAAAGTAACATTGGCGAATGCATAATTAGTCGTTCAAAAATATAATAAAGACTTTTTTCGTGTCAGGAGCCCATAGATGACAAGTATTTTCTCAGGTGCTAATTTTTGTTAGATATAAGTTTAGACACGTTTTAGACACGTGCAAAAATCACGACAGTATTTTACATCATGAATTTAAGATGATACACAACATATTATAATTATAGCTCTATATTACAGTTAACTTAGCTAGCTCCTCGTAGGCTTCAGTGGCGTAACTATACCATCTGGGGCCCGTGGCAAATTCTTTTGATGGGGTCCTATAAAATACTCAGGTACAATATAAAAAAATATTTTTGAGCTCACGGCCTCTTGGGCCGGGCCCTCTTGGGTTGGGGGCCCGTGGCATTTTGCCAGCCCTGCCACCCTATTGTTACGCCACTGGTAGGCTTAATACCTTCACGAGTACATCGACTTAATAACTACAGGGCACGCGTAGTGTACCTACTCCTACATTACAGTATACATACACACTGGGCCGTTTTTTAACGTTTTTCTGACTCTAGCTTTTTAAAGAACAATGCCCAAAAATTATTTTTTATTTTTTGTAGCGTCTTAAAACGTCAGTTATACCGAAGCAATTCAATTATTTTTTTACGTATTTTAAAATTAATACCTGTGCCCGTAGTACCCAGCGTAAAATAATTTTATTAATAAGTGATGAATTGACTATAATAACAGTTATGTCAACAGTGTCCATTTTCATTCGGGCACTCACTTCGATACATAGCTTGTATCAAGCAAGATATAGGGAGACTTCTGGCCAATATTACACACAGAATTTCGTTATAAATGTTGGTAACAAATGTAATGATGTCAAATTTCCATTTCCGGTTGTCAATCAAAAAAAAGTCAGAATAAAAAATTATGGTAAAAATTACATTCTCCCCTACTCTATGACTCAATGGTTATAAGAATTCAATCTCAAAATACTTTGGTTCTGGGGTGTGTCTGCTGAAAATTCTTATATATCTAAGCTCAGAAATTAAAGCGGCGATTTTTAGATTTTTTTTTATTTTAAGACGCTTAAGTTGAAAATGAAATAAAACGATGTATGGCAGTTGGGCATTGTTCTTTATACTTGTATTAGATTTTTAATATTAAAAAAAACTTTTTATTGCAGCTGATAAACCAAGTACGAATTGTGCACATTGTCGACCTGGAGTCCCCTGCGATCCATTTTCTGGGGCATGTATGGAAAGTAAGTATCAAGTTTATTTTTGATGCTGTTTAATATTTTTTAATATCTAATATTAAACTTAACTTTGCTAATTGAATGATACTACATACTGTGTTTATCTGACGAATACATGGCGAGATAAACAACTGTATCTGTTACACTGTTCTATGTACCTTTAATATATTTTCACATTTTGGTGTTTTGCAGACTCCTACTATATTGCTAGCAAGTCTGCATCTAATATTATTATGTGAATAGCAAAACTAACTCCAAATGAACTGGTTGTTGCTATAATATTAAACGTACCAATTTGTCCGATAAAACGCCACAAAGTACTGGTTATTAATAATTCGGCAGACCCGACAGACAAGCGTATTTGAATATTATTTGTGTAGATCTAATATCAGAGAAGCCGTTACTTCTTTTATTTTCTTATGTAGAAAATGGTTCAGGCTTTTTGAAATGTTTTTAAGCTTAATCACTACACTGTACCAATACGAAAAACCACAAACACCATGAGCTTTATCTCTTTGCTTGCATGTATCTACTTTTCTATCTCTACAATATTTTTCTGAGAGATAACTTATACGATACTTTTCTCTCTGTATGAATATTTATTTTTCTTTCTTACGTTTCGTGTAAACCTTTGGTGTTGAATTTATTTTTGCATGGTGGTGAATTTATATAACAGATTGTTAAAATCATTTTTATGATGTCAAAGTTATGTTGTATATTAACTTTTATATTATTACATTCTTATTAACAGATGAAGAATCTAAAAATATTCCACTAACCGAAACATACTCCAATATTATTACGACAAAATCTACACCAACAGTCCCAGAAACAACCAGCGACTCTGACTATAATTTTACGACTATTAGTACTCTGAATTCTAGTAATTATCTAAAAGACATATATACAACAGAAGACACATTTGGGTTATTGGATACTTCTACAGAAGTCAGTGATAATTTTAATGACAGTACTACTATTCCAATCATAAATAATTTAACAAGCAATGAAAAAGATAAACATCAAGATATTTCAAGACCATTAATACAAAACAGTGTTACTCAATCAAGTGAAAGTCATTTATTTGAAACTGAAACAAGTAGCCAAAGTTATGGTATAACTGAAACAAATTCATTCATAACAAATGACGATAAAATACTTCAACCATCATTGGATATCTATGAACTCGTACCGAGTAGTAGCACTATTCATTCTGAAAGTACTAGTAAGCCTACGTTAAAACGTACAGAAACAAGTGGTTCACAAAAACAAGTAAATGAAAACAAAAGCGTTAAAACTGCAGAAAATCAAAGAAAACTACATAAAAATTACACAAATGTATCTCAAACAAAAGATGATGATGACAAAAATAATAAATCCCATCAAAAAACATTATCTATCAATAAAATCGACGCAAATATTACCACAAGTAATGCCAATAACAGTACTTTGGATTTGGTAAATGATGTTAATACAACACCTTCTGAAATAACTTCTTATACAGATGTTTATATGTCATCAACTGAAAAGAAATTTCTTCATTATTCACCAACCTCTACATCTGATGATAATTCAAAAACGAGTGTAGGACCTATAGAAACAACAGAAATGATAGATAAACTTGGAAACTATTTAACATCTACAGAGGCGAATACGAATGAGATGAGCATAACAAATTTGAAAGAAGTAACTAAAATACTATATGAAAACGTTACTAATGAAGGTACTGATGATGATATGAGCGAAACAACTACGGATAGTAACAAACTGACAAAATTTCATAGTGGTGAAGGTGGATCTGTTTCGGAAAAAATGCCAAACAGTAAAAATACCAACACTTTAATAGAAAAAACTGAAAGTAATATTTATTTAGATACAATGACTACTGAAGTGAATTCAATAAACACAACCAACGAACAATCAACATACTTTAGCGGTGAAGGTACAACAAATGAAATTGAATTGAGTTCTATAACTACATCAAGTATATCAACAAATTTTCAGAAAATGATTACAACGGATAATACAAATAAAAATATACCTTCTTTAATATCTGAAACAAGTACAGAAATGTTTCATATAAAATCAACCAGTGATTATAGTGAAATTAAGGATAATACGCAAGAGACTTATTTGGATGAAAAAAATGAAGCAAAAAAATCTAAAGATTACGAAACATCTACAACTGAGAAGCCCTCTACCACTGAAATTTCTAAAATAAATATTTATACAAAAGTTCCAGACATTACTGTTTCCACTAAGAGAGATAGTAATAATTTTGATGAGGAATTGGAACTGTCTACTGATAATTTCAAATTTCACGAGTTTACCAGCACAATAAATCCAACTTATAATGAAGATATGAATACTGTTAGTAAAATTATTGACAAAATAACAACAGAACATACAACTGAGTCTAATACTCCTCGTAACTTTAGAAATCCACCAACTACAGTGGTGGAACTCAGTTCAGGAAGTAACACTGAACTAGAAGACAAACATGCTATTACAACAGTAACTTCTAAAATAAATATTTTTACTGACATGGAATTTGCAACACGTAATTCGAAGTCAACTGAGGCTGAACTTACAAAAAGTGATGATAATATTATTGTAGAAGGAACTACAATGGCGATAGATAATTCTTATACAAGTGAGAGTACATTAAATTTGGAAAGAAGTACATATTTTCATAAAGATTTTACATATAGTACTAGTTCAAATAAATATGAAGATGAATTTCCGACAGCTGATAAAGGCGCTATTACTGATCAGAATCTAGTTACGAATAGCTTTTACACAACAGAAACATACTTCAAAAATACTATAGAGACCACTAAAAAATATTCAAAAGTTTCCTCTACTGAACAAAATTTACCCTCTGAAGATAACACGAGTATATTAGAACACACAACTTCAACAACCACAGATATTTCAAAAAATAGCGATCATCGTGATGTGAATACTATAAAGTCTTCGATATTTCCTGACAAAGCAACGTCTATCAGCAGCATTTATTCTAATACGGAAAGGATCTTTAATACAGAGTCAATAGAACCTTATACATTTTCAGGAAAAACGCAGCATACGGCTACAATGCCTGATCATTATTTTAATGGTGCAACTACAGAATTTGGCTCGAAAATAGAAGTTACATCTATGCAAGACACACAGGATAGTAAATATACTAATGCTGGAGATTTCATTAATAGTGAAAATACAGTAAGTAGTACGTTATCTACAAATTTATTAAATGAACAGGCAACCAATATCTATGGAAATAAAATTACAACAAGCAACAATGAAATTACAATAATGGAATTCTCAACAACAGATTTTCCGGAAGTTTACACCAATACCAATTTTATCATGACTGAAGCGAATAGAAATACAGTTACAACAAGCAAAAACGACGCTACTGAACCTGATTTTTCAAGAACATCAGTTACTAAGAAATTCATTGAACCTAATAACATGTACACCACTACAGAAACTTCAATAAATGATGAAAAGTCAACTGAATATACCATATCTAAAATTAAAGCAGAAGATACAGAAAAGGGAACAACAACTGACATAGATGTGATAAAAAAGGAATCGACAATAGGAATAACTGAACATTATTTAAGCGATATCTTAACAGAAAAAGCTTTGCATGATGTCCTGACTACGGATATATTGATACCAGACTTTAAAAAAACTACTACAATTACTTTTGAGAACACTTCGTTTGGTAATACAGAAACTCCATCATTTAACATTAAGTCCGGAACATCACAAGAAAGTGATCACTTAACAAATATTATTACTACTGAGGACTACGTAACTAATACTAAAATTAATGAATACAATACTCAAAGAACAGAAATCACAAACTCATTTACAGAAAATGGTAAAACTTCATATGCCGCAACAAAAAATTCATTTCAAACGCCAGAATCAACGGAACATACGACAATTTTAGATGTTCAACCTAAAATATATATAAAAGACGACATTTCCACTGCTTCAATTGAAATAAATAAAGGTACAAATTCTGAATCAATTGATACAAATACGAAAAAAGTATCTACAACAGTTAGTTTTGTTACAACAGATTATAATGCCATAAATAAAATAACTGAAGCAGAAACGTCTACACTGCCCTTTACTGAAATAATTACAGAAACTGTATCTCTAACTTCAGTTGCAGTTAATGGAGAACAAAATATTATTTACAAAGAAATACCATCTACTGAAAAGAATATTAATACAGAAAAAGATATGGATATTAGTACAATAAATTACGACACTACAACAGCTAAAAATATTGACACAACTCATAACGTAGATCAGCTACAAAGTACAATTAAACCAGTTACTGAATTCAATTCAATAACCACATTGTTTAATGAGAAAACCAACGAATACACAAAAATAACACCAGAAATATACACAGACATACAAACTGAGAGATCGGGACTACTAACAACAGTATTGTCAACAGAAAACTTACATGTGTCGAACTTGTCTAATTTAAACGACGTTAGTAATAACATTTCAACATCAGTTGAGGTCACGACATCGGTTGACTTGTTATCAAGTAAACCATTAGATGCAACGGATATACCTTATAGTCACCCGACTACCGTTTCTAATATCATCGATAAAACGGATAGTGTTACTATGGATATTTTGGCTACTTTACCGCAGTCAAATACTGATGTAGGCGATGTTGACTCTAAAGACTTTACAATATCAACATCAACAAATCTAGATAACTTACATCAAAACACAATATCTACAAATTACCCTGATTATAAAACATCATCAGACAGTAAGGATTTATTGAATGTAGCCCCAGGTGGTGTAACTATAACATTAAATAAGAACACTGATATTGATTCAAGTACTACATCATATTTCGAATCAAATATTGGGTTAACAACTATTAATGAACCAAATTTGCCCTATGAAGGAGATAATTCAAATAACATAGGTACAACTGTACCGAGTGAAATATTAAGTTCAACATATGATATTTCTAAAGAAAAAAATAAATTTACTAATACAAATCCTGTGACGACAAATGAAACTGTGACAAAAAGTTATTTAGACATATCTGATTCCACAAACAATGTGAAAACAACAAATTCTGATATGTTGGCTAAAGAAACAGTTTTTGAAAGTACGACGTTTAGTTCAAACTTAGATAAAGATAGTATAACTACGGAAAGAAACAAAATCTCGACATTAGGCAACGAAAACCATATTAACCAAGATACTACAGTTTTAGACGAGTCTATCAATAAAAAAGGCTATGCAACTTTCCCGGAAGAGGACTTAACACTAACAACAGCTACATCTGAATCAATGCTGTATGTTACTTCAACTGTGACTAACGAGACTCCTTCTACTAATACCCTAATAGATGATACAAGTACATTATTAACTACAGCGAGCATAGTCACAGAAATTATACAAAAAAGAGGTCCTCACGAAAAATCTTCTACTGTAGATATATTGTCTACTACAATGTCATTATCCAGTGAACAGACTATTAGGGACATATCAAATGAGAGTTATAATGAAATTACTACCTCAACGAATATAAATGATCTATCTTTTAAAGGCACACAAATGTCACATAATTTACCTGAAATTACGACACAAAATAGTATAACGCATGATACTGATACAAATAATAAAGTTACCACCATTAAAATTGATGAATCAACAACTGTAAGTCCCCAAACAACTACACTCGAAAGTAATTTGCATAACACCACTGCTACAGAGCAATTTTTAGATTATAATTCAACAATAGAAACAGTTACATCAATAAATACAATTACTGATATTAGAAATACAACATTTTCAACAGAAGCATTACAAACAAATAACGATGATATTTACACAAATGATAACAAATTGCCCAATTACAACATCAAAACCACAACTGAATTTTTAACAATTTCAACCAATACTGAAAAAAATATAAATCCGCAACAAAATACACAATACCCGTCAACTGTGTCATCTATTTTAAGCACTTCAATGGAAAGTTTATCATCAAGACAAAAGGATATTGATATTTCTGCATGGACTGACTCTACACCTTACGATATGACTGTTACTACGACTGAGACGATAAACCTAAGCACAGACATAATTGAAAACGCCGAGTGTAAAACAGACTTTAACTGTCATAGTGACTATACCTGTATTAATGGAGTATGTGTAAATCCATGTGAGGGAATACGGAATCCATGTACAAAGAACACTGCCTGTAAAGTTGAGAACCATGCTGCTGTATGTGTGTGCGATGATGCTGCCGGATACGTCTGTGTAAGAGGTATGCTCATATGAGTTACAATACCTTATTTTTTTTTTGCACAGAAATTAAATTATAGAAAGATTTTTTTATGAGAACAAGTATTTTATTGGACGTTTTATCGGACAAATATGTACAGAATATTAAAATAATAATTAAAACATTAATATTGATTGTAAATGAAACTGAATTAATAATAATTTGTAAATACACTAATATTCTGACTCTTATAACATACTAATTTCAAATATAACATGTAACATAATAGAATCACCTGGGACACCTAAGGCACCAGAGCCCTGTCACTCTGATCGAGATTGTATAGAAACAGAAGCCTGCTTTATGGGATTGTGTCAAAATCCTTGTGAGTTTGACAATGTGTGTGGTGTTGGAGCCAATTGCCACCCAATAAAGCAAAGACCGATGTGTTCATGTCCTGCTGGTCATGATGGCAACCCTGCAGTCAAATGTTCACCTAAAATAAGTAAGCAGTATTTTCTGTAATATTAGGTTTTTATTTACCTAATACTTAGTGTTGCACTGTATTGTATAAGCGTTACAATGTGTAATCGTTAGATATTGCGAGGAAGGTATTTTGTTAACGTAATTTTGACGACCCTGTAGCCTAGTTGGTAGTAACCCTACCTGCAAAGCAAGGGCTCGGGTCCGGATAGGATTCCCAGCCGGGGAGATATTCATGTGATAGATAAATATTTGTATAAATATCGAGGGATAACAATACTGCGGGGATATGAGTGTGCAAACATTTTTTTAAGGTATAATATATTATTATGAGATTTCCATAGATTTCATTACACTTTTAAAATAATGTTTTATTGTCTGCTACATATAGTTGCGTCAAAAATTTCAAGGTTGAGCGATATATTTTACATTAACAAAAACAATCCATCGCCACTTTCGATTACACTTAGGATTACAGTAAGTATAGTAAGTAATCTAATCGCAAAACAACTCATTTTTGCGCCCATAGAAACGAACACCTTTCTTTTAATCTAAATATCAATGTTAATATATGATACAATATAAGTATTTATGATAAAGAAGTAGCTGTATATAAACAAAGCAACTAATTTTGTACATATAATAATATACCAATCATTGATAAGAGTCCAAAAGTACCTACACATAAAATTTGCACGGGTAAAATATCTGTATAATAAAACATCTTTAAATTTACTCAGCTGGTTGCACTCGGAATGAAGATTGTCACTTGACGGAAGCTTGTATAAATAATGCATGCCAACATCCATGTGCCATACACAATCCATGCGCACCCAATGCGGTCTGTATAAACACGAATCACGGTTCAGATTGTAGCTGTGCCGAAGGATATCAAGGAAATGGCTACGTTGGATGTGTACCGGGTAAGTTAATCTCCTTCTCTCTGGTTTTAAATGTAATGAATTAATGAATGTATACCAAACCAATATCAAACGCAAACTTTTTATCTTGAAATTTTTTTAGTTCTCAATACACAGTCTGTTTGCCAATATAACGAAGATTGTCCACCCGAGTTGTTGTGTGATCGCCTAAATAGAGTATGCATGAGTCCCTGTGCCGTCGATAAGTGTGGAGATAATGCAGAATGCATTCCAGCCAACCACGGCATACAGTGCAAATGTTACGCTGGTTTTACAGGAAATCCATTTTTAGAATGCTATCAAGGTAACTATAAAATTATTGTTACTAAAATTTCCTTAATTCCCTAAATTTTATGATACATGAAGTCAGTGGTCTTTAAACTTTAAGCCACAAAATAGTACGCCAGTTTCATGTTATAATTATGTGATCTGTCTGTGTGTTAATTTTTTGATTATTCATTTTCATTTCATTTTCGTTATAAGTAATTAAATATTAACATTATCGTGTTCTGTTATTACAGTCCAAGGATGTCGTTCTGATAATGAGTGCTTAAATTCAGAAGCTTGTATCAACGGAAAATGTGACTCTCCATGTAGATGTGGTATAAATGCCATCTGTGATGTCATAAATCATCGAGCATCTTGTAAATGCTTAGCTGGTTATACTGGTAACCCAATGCAAGGCTGTGAACCACCTTCTAACCCTTGTATTCCAAATCCTTGTGGCATAAACGCACTATGCGAAAGTGACAATGGGAATCCAATTTGTTATTGTCCTAAAGGACTGACAGGCAACCCGTTTAAAAATTGTAGTAAGTACTCAAATAAAGCAAACACAATTTTACATAATAATGCTTAATTTGCAATAAAAAAGTTTAATTACACTTATATATTTTTCAGTACCGGAAGGTAATGAGTGTGAACCAAATCCCTGTGGACCTTACACCGGTTGTCGGATAATAGATAACAAACCCGCCTGCTTTTGTTTGCCTAATTACGAGGGAAATCCTCCTAGACAGCCGTGCAGACTACCAAATAATCCATGTAATCCTTCACCATGTGGGCCTAATACTCAATGTACTACACTATCAAACGGTTTCGCTAAATGCACATGTCTGCAGGGTTATGTAGAAAGCCCAAATACTGTCAGAGGTTGTATAGAAGCAAGAAATCCGTGCGAGCCGAATAATTGTGGAGTTGGAGCGAGATGCGATCCAAATAGGACACCATCTTGCTATTGTCCAGAAAATACTATAGGAAATCCATACAAATCGTGCAATCACCAAGCTTATCTACCTCCAAATGTACTCTGTCAACCGGGCCCATGTGGGCAAAATGCCGACTGCTATGTAGGAAGCAACAGAGAAATGTGTTTCTGCAAACCTGGTTATATTGGTGATCCTTACACAGGCTGTCACGTTCAAAGAAGTCCCTGTAATCCAAATCCTTGTGGACCACAAGCCATATGCAATGCAAACTTCGAAGGTCGGGCAATATGTACATGTGCCGAAGGTAGCACTGGTGACCCATATAGTCTTGATGGATGCCATTCTCACGAATGTGAAATAGATGATGAATGTGCAATAAATAAAGCATGCATAGGATATGCTTGTCGTGATCCTTGTCCTGGAGTTTGCGGCTTGAATGCTAAATGCCTTGTAGAATCACATCATCCTGTATGTATTTGTGAAGATGGACTCGTTGGAAATCCATTGTTATGTTGTTTACCACCCGAAGACCAGAAATCTATTAAACCTTGTAATAAAATTCAGTGTGGATTAAACGCGATATGTCACGATATAGGAGACAAAGCTATATGCACTTGTCCTCCTGACTTTTTAGGGGATCCAACCAAGGAATGTAAGCCAGAATGTATCATGAACTCAGATTGTCCATCAAATGAAGCTTGTATTAACAGCAAATGTACCGATCCATGTTCTTTCAAAAATGTTTGTGGCGTTAATGCAGTATGCCTTTGTTCTGACCATACAGTATCCTGTTTATGTCCTGATGGTTACATGGGAGATCCAATTATTCAGTGCATTTACAGACGTGAGTATTAAATTTACAAATTTTCTCGTAAGACTTGTCGTAATATTTAATCATGATACGGTATTGCATACTAAAAAAAGGTACAGACGTGCCAAGTTATGTTTTTGTAAATATTGTTACGGTCAAAGTTTAATAATAATAATATTTTCTCAAGGGAAGAATAATTTTGATGATGAACAAGTCGGGGCGGGACTCCTATCCTAAGTAATAATTAAATGACTGGCAGAGAATGCTTTTAGCATTAAGTCCGCCTTTTGTATCTTTTAATTTTAAGGTGCAATAAAGAATAAATAAATAAATAATAATTGCAATACCTTTTCTGTAATATAAATAATATGTAACGTAAATAAAACGACCGTTTCGCTTTGATAATAGTGATTCTGCTTGCCAAACGAAGGTCGAGGGTTCGATTACAAGATGAGATATATATTTGTGTCAAAAAAAAATTTATAGGTATTTTTGAGTGTTCAATAATTTTAAAATCCCATTTTATTTGTTTATTATCCTTTATATTTTATTACAGCTATATTCATTACACCGGATAATAATACCGCACAACCATGTACGCCAAATCCATGTGACCCCAGCGCTTCCTGCGATACATATGGCAATCAGTTTGCGGTTTGTGATATGTGCTTTGGATCAAACGCGATGAATAATCCAGCTTGTAGGCCTGAATGCGTACTTAGCACAGATTGTGCATTTAATAAGGCTTGCTTAAGAAATAAATGTGTAGACCCATGCCCTGGTTCCTGTGGTGTAAATGCAGAGTGTTCTGTGTATCATCATGATCCTATTTGCCGATGTATCAGTGGTTTTGCGGGAAATCCTTATGAACACTGTAAGCCTAGTCCAGAACGTAAGTATAGTATAGAAAAATTAACCATTTGAATAAATCGCTTTTTAGATATAACAGCCCACGTCAAATAACGAGAATATTTTATTTATTTTTCAGCTGTATTACCAGAAACTTGTGATAATGTTCAATGTGGAGCTAACGCCATATGTCAAGATGTAAAGGGAGCTTTAACATGTCAATGTTTGCCAGACTTTTACGGCAATCCATTCATATCATGTCGTCCACAATGTGTCGTAAATAGTGATTGTCCATCGAATTCAGCATGTTTAAATAACAGATGTGAAAATCCATGTAAAGATGTATGTGGTATTGGAGCGTTATGTGAAACCGTTAACCATCACGCAGTCTGCTATTGTTCACCTGGTCAAACGGGAGATCCTTACATCAGGTGTAATATTGCACCTATAACTAGCCCGTCTTTATCCACATGTGACCCATCTCCTTGCGGGGCTTATAGCCGTTGCCTCGTTTCTCCGTCTGGTTTTGCAATATGTTCTTGCTTGCCTGGTTTTAGAGGCATGCCACCAATGTGTCAACCTGAGTGTGTTAGTAATTCTGACTGCTCTCAGAGTGATACTTGTGTTAATCAAAAATGCACTAATCCGTGTCAAGGTAGTTGCGGTGTAGGCGCCAATTGTATCGTAGTAAATCATAATCCGATATGTAGTTGTGGTCCGGGGGAGACAGGTGATCCTTTTGTTGCCTGTACGGCTTTTGTAGATCATGAACCAGCAGATAAAAATCCTTGCGTACCCTCACCATGTGGGCCCAACTCCGTATGTGAAATAAAATTGAATCGCCCTGTTTGTTCATGCCGTCCAAATTATTCTGGAACTCCACCATACTGTAGGCCAGAATGTGTGATAAGTCAGGAATGTCCACCACATCAAGCCTGCATTAATGACAAATGTTCAGATCCATGTATTGGGTCTTGTGGAAGTAATGCTAAATGCGATGTCATCAATCATACACCATTATGTAGTTGTTTGGAAGGATATAGAGGAGACGCATTTGTTGGATGCATTGCTGTAGGCAAAGATAATTCAGAAACACCATGTAATCCATCCCCGTGCGGAGAAAACACACTATGTACTGTTGTTAATAATGCCGCTCGTTGTTCCTGCATACCGCCAAACATTGGAAATCCTTATGCTGGAGGATGCCGCCCAGAATGCACAATCAATTCAGATTGTCCTAACCACCTTTCATGTTTATCTAACCACTGCCGGGATCCATGTAAGGACTTGTGCGGCGTAAATGCCGAATGTACCGTCACAAAGCATATACCTGTCTGCACATGTTTTAAGGGATATGGCGGTGATCCTTTCTCCTCGTGTCGTCCAGAACAAAAACCATGTAAGTAAAGTTGTGAACTATATGAAGATCCATACGAATTATATTCCAACTGTGCATAATTTTTCCTCCATTCTACATTCATTTTACAAATAGTTGTGTTCATTTTTATAGCGACACCTTTTAATCCCTGCGAGCCTTCACCTTGTGGTCCAAATAGCGAGTGTCACGTGGTGAGCAATCGTGCTGCGTGTTCTTGCCGTCCTGGGTACCTGGGCGCCCCGCCTGCTTGCCGCCCTGAATGCGCCGTCAACTCGGACTGCCCGGCTAATCGTGCTTGTATCAACCAAAAGTGCAAGGATCCTTGCATCCACAGCTGTGGCTTAGATGCTCGTTGTCATGTTATTGGACACAACCCAATATGTACATGTCCAGAAAACTTACCCGAAGGGGACCCGTTCATTAGATGTTACAGAAAGAGTAAGTAGCATAATCATTTTGATATAGCTTAATCATTTCAAAGTGTAATCTGACGTAAAATACAGTTTAAAAATAAAAATATTTTGATGATAATTATTAAGTACGTATTTTTATATGACAATAAGTTGTTTCGTGTCGGTTAAGTGTTAGGTAATTGTAGCTGATGTAGCAAAAATTAAAAATGCTACTTATTATTTTCCAATGCGAAAGTCTAATAATTATATCTATTCAGATGTAATTTTTATTACTTAAAATGTGTTAAAACACACTGTCTTGAAAATAGTCCATCAATCTGTCCAGGACTAGCAGAAACTACATTTCAGAATAAAACTACGAGTATAAGAGTTACGATGTCACTAACTACCGCAATTCACAAAATAGTGTCATGACAACAAGTTAGAACTTTGCACGTGTTTAAAACAAAATATTTAAATTAAACCTAATCTGTAATTTTTCTATAGGTGTTACCGCTCCTGCACCCAATCCATGTTTGCCTTCACCATGCGGACCACATTCAACGTGTCGCAATGAAGGTGGCCGAGCAGTGTGTGCTTGCGAACCAGGCACTCTGGGAGCCCCGCCCACCTGTCGACCGCGATGTATCATTAACCAAGACTGTCCGCTTGCTCTCGCCTGCATGGGTGGCACCTGTGTAAATCCGTGTGTTGGGTCTTGCGGCTTCAATGCACGGTGTATCGTGCAAAATCACCAACCCATCTGCTCCTGTGACGAAGGTTACTCAGGGGATCCATTCGCTGGCTGTAATCTATATGAAGGTACGTTCACGAACCCTGTTTGTTATCACAATGAGCCTAATTTCATATTAGAGTATGTCTATTTTCTGTAAATTAGATCACAATCTTGTTGCATGTACCACGCTGAATATACAGGTTATGTAGATGTAGACATCAACGTTAAGCAAATGCACCTTAGTTTAGTTATTATTGTGTTGTATGCATCGTGTCTCAAAATATAACTTATCATATTATTAAGCATGAAAATTAAGGGATTTTGGCATGCAATGTATTGTAGAACAGTATTATACTAGTAAAAAATGTTCGTGAAACTACTATATAAATCAATTTCAGTTCCTAAAGATCTACCACGTCATCCTTGTAATCCATCACCTTGTGGACCAAATGCAATTTGTCGAGAAAAAAATGGTGCTGGGTCTTGTCTTTGCATTGGTGAATTTCACGGCGATCCATACCAGGGCTGTCGGCCAGAGTGCGTCATGAATACTGACTGCTCGATAGACAGATCTTGCTTCAATAATAAATGCGTTGATCCATGTCCTGGCACATGCGGAAAAAACGCTGAATGTAGAGTTACAAATCACGCACCTTCATGTTACTGTTTACCTGGATACAATGGGAATCCTCTTCATGCATGTACTCCTGTTATAAGTAAGACTATCTCTTATTCTTTCACTTACTTTTCTGAATTTTATTATTTATTATGTCTTTATTCTTGCTTATATTCTTTACTTCAGCTCCATCAGAACCTGTTGATCCGTGCCACCCTTCACCTTGTGGTCCTTACAGTAAATGTCGTACGTTTAATGGGCATGCTGTTTGTACATGCCTCGATATGTGTGTCGGTTCTCCACCAAACTGTCGTCCCGAGTGTATAGTAAGTTCTGATTGTCGACCAAACAAAGCATGCATAAATCAAAAATGTCAAGATCCTTGTCCCGGTACGTGTGGTATCAATGCTCAGTGTCAAGTAGTAAACCATAACCCCGTGTGCAGCTGCCATAGTGATTATATTGGTGATCCTTTCGTAAGATGCTTCCCTGATGACCGTAAGTTCTGTTGTTTAATTTTTTTATAAATAATTAATGAATTAGTAAAAAATTTGGCTGTTCTAATAACAAATAAAATAAATATTTATTTAAATTAACAGGACAAATGATACCTATAGATAGTTGTATCCCAAACCCTTGCGGACCAAACTCTCAATGTCAAGAAGTAAATAACGGACCAGTCTGCTCATGTTTAAGCAACTATGTAGGTCGTCCACCGAATTGTAGACCAGAGTGCGTAATGAATGTTGAATGCCCCGGAAATTTAGCATGCATATCCGAAAAATGTAGCGATCCTTGTCCTGGGTCTTGTGGATTCCATGCCTCGTGTAATGTAGTTCAACATGTTCCGGTGTGTACATGTGAACAAGGATACACAGGAGATCCATTTTCGGGATGTTCGATTGCTCCACGTAAGTAAATATATATCTGAAAATACAAGTACACTCAATTTTTATAAAGCAAAAATATTGAGTTATATTATATTATTAATATATTGTTTCGTGTCGTAGCTATTGAAGCTGAGGTGGCCAGTCCTTGCTCTCGATCACCTTGTGGTGCTAACGCAGTGTGTAAAGAAAGACACGGCGCAGGGTCGTGTTCTTGTCTGCCCGATTACTATGGCGATCCATACGTAGAATGTAGACCAGAATGTGTCTTAAATTCAGATTGTCCAAAAGACAGAGCTTGTATAAACAATAAATGTAAGGATCCTTGTCCCGGAGTCTGTGGAATGAATGCTGAATGTCGCGTTAATAATCATGCTCCATCGTGCGCGTGTCTAGCAGGATATGAAGGAAATCCTTTCACGTCATGTTACATAAGTAAGCATTGTAGGCATTTAAAGTATTTTTATAACTAAATTGTACTTTATGAAGCCTCACTGATTTTTTTACTTGTTACATTTTTAGATTATTATACATAATATCAATAATAAATTTACATTATTTTTAGGTGCCATTGAACCCGTTGACCCCTGTACCCCATCGCCATGTGGGCCGTATAGTTTATGTCGAGTTAGTCAGGGGCACGCTATATGCTCATGTCAAGATCAATACTTAGGTTCACCTCCCTTATGTCGACCAGAATGCATGGTCAGTAGTGATTGCATGCCTAACAAAGCATGTATAAATCAGAAATGTGTTGACCCTTGTGTTGGATCATGCGGCAACAATGCAAAATGTACTGTGGTGAACCATAACGCTCTTTGTAGTTGTCCGCAAAATTATGTAGGAGATCCATTTGTGCATTGTACCTATGAAGACCGTAAGTACCTAGTGAAAGTAATTTTGATACACATCAATATCATAAGCAAAGTTTAACTTAAATTATATGTATAATTTAAATCACTAATATGACTTTATAGGTCCTCAACCAAAACCTTCTGGCAATCCATGCGTTCCATCACCTTGTGGTCCTAATTCTCAATGCCGTGTAGTAGGGGAGACTCCAGCATGTTCTTGTAAACCTGGATACATTGGAAGGGCTCCTAATTGCCGCCCTGAATGTATATATGATGAAGAATGTCCTAGTAATCTTGCATGCATCACAGAAAAATGCGGAAATCCATGTGAAGGTTCCTGTGGCTCAAATACAAATTGCGTAGTTATATCCCACAAAGCTGTTTGTCACTGTCGTGAAAGTTATACAGGAGATCCCTTTAGTGGCTGTTATTTCATTGGTAAGATAATTACTTAAAAAAATAATCATAGGTACCTACATTTAACGCGACAGTAAAAATAACATTTTGAATCCATTTTAGTTACTGTACCAAGCGAAGAAGAAACAAACCCATGCAACCCCTCACCATGCGGACCTAACGCAATATGCACAGTAAGAAATTCTGCAGGTGCATGTACATGTATACCTGAATATTTTGGAGATCCATATTTGGGATGCCGACCAGAATGTGTTACAAATAACGATTGCCCAATAGACAAGGCCTGCTCTAATAATAAATGTGTGAATCCTTGTCAAGGGGCGTGCGGTATTAACACTCTTTGTAACGTAGCACATCACACTCCAGTTTGTTTATGTATTGATGGATACGAAGGAAATCCTATGATATCTTGTCATCCACAAAAGAGCCGTTAGTAAAATTCTTTATTATTAGTATTTTTTATTAATTTTTTTATTAAATATTGAAATACAGAGTGAAATATTTAATTTTTTCAGCTCCATTATATGACGGGAACCCGTGTATCCCATCTCCATGTGGGCCGTTCAGTCATTGTAAAGTAGTTGATGGGCATGGTGTTTGTTCTTGCCAAGAAGGATATGTAGGGTCGCCACCTTCCTGCAGACCAGAGTGTGTAATTAGTACCGATTGTCCCCAACATCAAGCATGTATAAAGCAGAAGTGTAAGGATCCATGTACAGGAACGTGCGGACTTAATGCAAGATGCCATGTTATTAATCATAATCCTATATGTACATGTAAAGCAGGATATACTGGTGATCCATTCGCTTCTTGCCAGTTGGAGCCAAGTAAGAACATACCGATAAATGCAAATAAATATAAAACCAACATTAAAGAGTTTGATTTGTTTATTTTTGAGATTCCCATATATTTTCATTTCTTACTCTTTTACTTTGTCTACATATATCTTAATTTCAATTTCATGTATATTATATTCTATTTACTTATTTCTTTTCCTGTCTTAATGTGTTACTTTCTTTCTTAGAACCTATTTTCACGGGACCTAAAGGAAATCCATGCATACCTTCACCGTGTGGTCCATATTCTCAATGTAAAGTAGTTGGAGAAGCGCCTGCATGTTCATGCTTACCAAACTATATTGGTGTCGCACCAAACTGTAGACCTGAATGTTCTATCAATGCGGAATGCCCTGGTAATCTTGCATGCCAAAATGAAAAATGTGTAGATCCTTGTCCAGGCTCTTGTGGGTTCAATGCGGAATGTTCAGTAGCCAATCACGTTGCCTTATGTAATTGTATATCGGGATACACTGGTGATCCATTCAGTGGATGTTCGGTTGTTGAAAGTAAGTTTCCAGTATGATTTATATTTCAAACCTTAAACAACTACATGATAATTTATTTACTTAAAATAATAATTTACAGGAACTCCGGAACCACCACCGAATCCTTGCAACCCATCGCCATGTGGAGCAAATGCTCTATGCAAAGAAAGGAATGGTGTGGGCTCATGTACTTGCCTACCGGAATATTTTGGAGATCCATACACAGGCTGCCGACCAGAATGCGTATCAAATTCTGATTGCGACCGAAATAAGGCATGTTCTAACAACAGATGCAAGGATCCATGCCCAGGTGCTTGTGGCATAAATGCTGAATGCAGAACTGTCAATCACTCACCAACTTGTACTTGTTTATCGGGGTATTCGGGAAATCCACTTACCAGATGTGCAATAGAAAGTAAGTTTCAAAAAACAATTCTAATAATATAATAGACGACCTATTGGTCATCATTAGCTGGTATTGCCCCTACTCCTTGAACAAGGATTCTCGGCTTCAAATACTCGGTACAGATGCTTTCGGGTAGTAGATGTTTGTAATGTGCCAATGATATCATTTACTTAACCATGTAAGGTATTCCTAATGTTATATTTTTTCTAACTACTTATTGTTTTTCAGTTCAGATACTTTTGTGTTATCTACGAACTTGAAATTGATTTCTTTTTTTAAGCAAGATATAGTTGCCCATAACACAGGGTATCTTAGTGTGGAAACTATCAAAAATTACTATTAAGATTGTACTTACTAAATAAATAAATTTTAGGTATTCCAGACATCGAACCACAGGTTGATCCGTGTCAACCCTCACCGTGTGGACCAAATAGTTTATGCCGCGTTATCAATGGTCATAGCGTATGCACTTGTGAAGTAGATTACATCGGTACTCCGCCGACTTGCCGTCCGGAATGTATTGTTAGCTCTGAATGCCCTCAAGATAAGGCCTGCGTGAATAAAAAATGTGCAGACCCATGTCCAAATACCTGTGGGGTAAATGCTCGTTGCCAAGTAGTAACGCACAATCCTATCTGTAGCTGTACACCAGGATTCACCGGTGATCCATTTTCTAAATGTAGCCCAGAAGAAAGTAAGTTTTAGTAGATTACTTGTTTATTTTATTTTTATATATGTTTTTAAATATAAAATGACTAAATATTTCTTATTTATTCTTTATAGGATTGGTGCCGACTAATCCTTGTTTACCCTCACCATGTGGGCCTAACTCGGAATGTCGGGTAATAGGAGATCAAGCTGCCTGTTCTTGCCTACCTAATTATATTGGAAGAGTACCTAATTGTAGGCCTGAATGCACTATTGATGCTGAATGCCCTAGCAATACAGCTTGTATAAACGAACGTTGCAAAGACCCGTGCCAAGGTGCTTGTGGATTGAATGCCATTTGTTTAACCGTAAATCATAAAGCAATATGTAGCTGCCAGCAAGGTTTTACAGGAGATGCTTCTAGAAATTGTATGCAAATTGTGATATCATGTGAGTATTACACTACCTGAAAACAATTTAGATTTTGGACATAAACTAGAAGATATCATAACGAAATTTTATACCTATTATTTTCAAATAAAACACCTATTATTATTATTATTTAATTGTTGTCATTTAAAATTGCTATATATTAATGACTTTTTTGAAATTTTAGCTACTGAAATGACACCGACATCAAGTCCATGCTCTCCATCTCCTTGTGGACCGAATGCTGAATGTCGAGAGCATAATGGTGCTGGGGCTTGTTTCTGCTCTGAAGGATATGAGGGCGATCCATACAACCAGCAAGGATGTCGCAGAGAGTGTGAAAGTAATGACGACTGCCCTCTAAATTTGGCCTGCACCAGATTTAAATGTATCGATCCCTGCCCAAGAACTTGTGGACAATTAGCACAATGTACTGTAGAGAAACACGTGCCTGTCTGTAGTTGTCCAGACGGCTATACAGGAGATCCTTTCTTCCAATGTAAACAATTGCTTATGCAACGTAAGTATATTCCTAATTTATTAATAATTTTATGATGCAAGTTATGAAGGACTTTTTTGTGTTTTCACAAATATAATCACGTTGCCTGTCTATTATTGGAATTTGGTGTTAGTTGGTAGAAAAAGTGCACCACATAGTTTCGAACCCTTGCCGAAATTATATTGAAATATCTAAATTACTAATGAATTACATGAGTTTAAATTACACGAATTCAAAAAGATGTCAGGAAACAAGATGGCGGTCTACAGCCAATATTTTGTATTTGATTTTTATAATATTTAACTAACACCTATCCTATAAAATTACAAATGTTTTATTTAGTTAGTATTGTGTCACTTAAGTTGTTCATTTTTGAATATTTTTTAGCTACGCCCGTACAAAATCCATGTGAACCGACACCTTGTGGACCAAACAGTCAATGCAGACAAGTTAATATGCAGGCTGTGTGCTCTTGCCTTCCCAACTATATTGGTTCACCACCTTCATGCCGACCGCAGTGTGTTGTAAATAGTGAATGCGATGCTTCTAAAGCATGCGTAAATCAAAAATGTGATGACCCGTGCCCTAACACATGTGGTTTAAGAGCACATTGCTTGGTAAAGAATCATAATCCTATATGCACATGTCCAGCGGGTATGACCGGAGATCCATTCAGTCAATGCTACAGTAAGTTTTTAACGGCAGTTACCTATAACGAATATCATTATCTGACTTACAATATATTTACATTTGATGTTTTTTAAACAGATATTCCACCGACAACTGAGCGACCGCCATCTTGTACTCCATCTCCTTGTGGACCACACTCACGTTGCCAACTATTAGCTAGCGGACCAGCTTGTTCATGTTTACCTGGATATGTCGGATCTCCACCCTCTTGCCGTCCGGAATGTACTATCAACTCCGAGTGCCCTGCATCACTGGCATGTGTTCGACAAAAATGTGAAGATCCTTGTCCAGGATCATGTGGAGTAGAAGCAAACTGCCACGTCTTAAATCATGTAGCGATTTGTGTTTGTAATGAAGGTTACACAGGAGATCCGTTTTCAAGATGCCTACCAATTAGTGAAGGTACGTATTATTATATAATATATTATTTTCTTTATGTTTTTAACTAAAAATATTTGATATCATTAATTTACGTTTTATATATATTCCAGCACCGACAACACAAACTCCATTAGATCCTTGTAACCCATCACCATGCGGACCAAACGCGCAATGTGATAACGGATTTTGTACTTGTTTACCAGATTATAGCGGTAATCCATATGAATCCTGTAGACCTGAATGTACAGGAAGTCAAGAATGTCCACGAGATAAAGCCTGTTTCAGAAACAAATGTAGAGATCCGTGTCCTGGAGTCTGTGGTCAAAACGCAAAATGTGATGTAATTAATCATATACCGAGCTGTTCTTGTATAACCGATTACACGGGCAATCCGTTTACTCATTGTCAACCTGTAGAAAAAGATAAAGTATTACCGAGAGATCCATGCCACCCTTCGCCTTGTGGACCAAATAGTATATGTAGAAATACTGACAATACAGCAGTATGTGCTTGCATAGAAGGTTTTCAAGGATCTCCACCAGCTTGCCGACCTGAATGTATTGTTAGTTCGGAATGTCCATCGACAAAAGCATGTGTCAATCAAAAATGTATAAACCCATGTATTAATGCTTGTGGAGTGTCGGCTCGTTGTGAAGTTATTAACCACAGTCCTATATGTAGCTGTAATCCGGGACAAACAGGTGATCCGTTTAAAAGCTGTTATGATATAGTGGCTATACAACCTTCAGAAACTGACGATGCTTGCACTCCTTCACCGTGTGGGCCAAATTCAATGTGCATTGAGAGAAACGGAAAAGCAAATTGTAGATGTGTAGATGACTATGTGGGACAGCCACCGAACTGTAGACCAGAGTGTGTTATTAATCCTGATTGTCCTTCGAACCAAGCGTGTATAAGAAACAAATGTGTTGATCCCTGTCCAGGGTCATGTGGCGTAAATGCCGATTGCATAATAGTTAGCCATACTGTTTCATGTATTTGTAGAGAAAAATATACTGGAAATCCATTTTTACAGTGCGTTCCCCAAGAAGGTAATATATTTTAATATAAGAAAATAGTCTACGTTTATAATGTTTTTTTTTACATTGCGTATCACAGTATAGCAATATCCTTTATTTCAGAAAATGTTGTTAAACCTTGTGACCCATCTCCGTGTGGTGCGAATGCAATTTGTACACAACGAAACGGCGCAGGCGCTTGTTCGTGCATGGATGGATACCAAGGAAATCCATATGAAGGCTGCCGACCTGAATGTGTTCTCAGCTCAGATTGCTCTGCGGATAAATCATGTATCAGAAATAAATGTGCTGACCCTTGTCCAGGAATTTGTGGTACTAATGCTGAATGTACTGTAATTAACCATGTTCCTTCTTGCGCATGTGTCAAGGGCTATTCAGGAAATCCATTTGTTCAATGTAATAAAGTCGAAGCAAAAGAAGAGATAAGACCTTGCCAACCTTCACCATGTGGACCGAACAGTGTGTGTAGAGAAAATGGCGGACTAGCATCTTGTGAATGTCTCCCAGATTATAGAGGAGCTCCACCAGATTGTCGACCGGAATGTACAGTCAGTAGTGAATGTCCTCCAGATCGTGCTTGCCACAAATTGAAATGCGCTGATCCGTGTAGAGGTACTTGCGGAATCAACGCCCATTGTCAAGTTATCAATCATAGCCCATTATGCAGCTGTCCAGCGGGAACAACTGGTGATCCATTCAGTAGATGTCAAGAAATCCAATTTACTATTGAGGAACAAACGAAACCTTACCAGCCTTGTCAGCCCAACCCATGTGGTCCATATAGTGAATGTCGACCGTTGAATGATTCCCCATCTTGTTCATGTATGGTGGGCTATATAGGCTCACCACCAAACTGTCATCCAGAATGTTTGGTCAATACAGACTGTCCATCACATCAGGCTTGTATTGCTGAAAAATGTAGAAATCCCTGCGAAGGTTCTTGTGGATTCAGAGCAGAGTGCCGTGTTCAAGACCATATACCTATATGTAGCTGTCCCTTGGGCTATTCTGGTGATCCATTTATACAATGTACAGAAGTAATTGGTGAGATATCTTTCCATCCTTTTCTGATTTGGTAAGTTTTTTTTGTTTTGCAATTCTTGAATAAACATAACTATTTTATTTCAGTTACACCAACGCCCTCAGCAGACCCTTGCAATCCGTCGCCTTGTGGAAGTAATGCCATTTGTGATGCTGGATTATGTTCATGTACACCTGGTTACTTTGGAGACCCCTACTCAGGATGTAGATTGGAATGTAGCACTAACGGTGAATGCGCACCAACGCGTTCATGCCAGGGAGGCAAATGTGTAGATCCATGCCCAGGTGCCTGTGGCACTAGTGCTATTTGTTCAGTAAATAATCACATTCCATCATGTACTTGTCCACCATATACATCAGGAGACCCCTTCTCATTCTGTACGGAAATTGTTAAATCAGGTAAAATACTTATGTAACAATTCTATATATTCATTGTACATGCCATTGTTTGAAAAAAATATTTCATTTAAATAATTATATTCGTTATTTTTAGAAGTAACGCCTACCTCGCCATGTTCGCCATCACCATGTGGCCCGTACAGTGAATGCACGGTCAGTGCAAATGGCGCTGCAGCCTGCTCATGTCGAAAGGGACATATAGGATCTCCACCATCGTGCCGCCCGGAGTGTCTCGTCAGCTCAGAGTGTAAATTGCAGCTTGCATGTATAGACCGCCGATGCCGCGATCCTTGTGAGGGCGCTTGTGGTCGTGGAGCGCGATGCCAAGTTATCGCGCATTCGCCAATTTGTACATGTAACGATGGATTTACTGGCGATCCCTTCACGTACTGTTATCCGTTGCCAGGTATATATAAACGCATTTTTTATATTATTTTTCATGAGACATTAGTTTTTAATGTACCTATTCACGATTATTATGTTTCCTCATTCTAGCGCTGCCACCTGAACCAATCGATCCGTGTCGACCATCACCTTGCGGACCAAACTCTCTTTGCGTAAATTCTGGAGATATACCTGCCTGCAGCTGTCAACCTGGTTTTATTGGATCTCCACCAAACTGCCGACCAGAATGCACTATAAGTGCGGAATGTCCAGCAGCTCTTGCTTGTGTCGCTCAACGATGCAAAGATCCATGTCTGCAAGCTTGCGGTCCACGTGCCATTTGTTCTGCTGTCGATCATCGAGCCACGTGTGCGTGTGAACCTGGTTTAGAAGGCGATCCCTTCCAGGGTTGTACAACTCCTAAAGGTAAGTTTAATTACATCAAAAACTATAGTAAATCACGACATGTACCAATTGTTTTTGAAGGATCAACATGTAAAATAAATTATCGAATAAAAGGTAAAGAAAGTTCACGGAATTTAACGTGATTTATAAGATATTAAATCAATATTTTTGAAGAAAAGTGCACTAACCCCTGCTTCGCGAAGCGTGACAATTCATGCTTGAAATGTGTGCTTTTTTAAATACTAAGGATAAGATCACGGTTCACAAGGTATACTAATGTTACGAGAACGAAATTTTACTGGTATCTTTTCTTTAGGACTGAGTGGCGACCATGCCCGCGACTTGGTTTAAAGGAAATTGTACTGGTATAATATTTGTTTTTACGCTTAATTGTAAAACGAAGGCAATCTGATAGGATGGTGAAGACATTATTTTTAATACTCGTATAATAGATTTTGCTTCCAGAAGGGATGTAACATATTTTATAATTTTTATGTGAAATTAATGCCTCTGCTTTTGACTGGAACACGCGGAGATAACAAAGCACTTACAGTAAGCTTAGGTCGTTTTTTAAAATGGCCGCTTTTGGATGGTGCTGCTAAACGTGGCCGAAGCTGGATTAGAGTGGTCACTAAACGTCGCCGAGCCCAGTAAGCTTCGACTAACGCTTCGGACCAAGGAGATGCTTCTAAGGTAAATGCGGTTTTAGGTAAGTGAATATTTTTCTGACTTTTTTAATAAACTATTTTCAGCTCCATTAAAGATGGAATATATTAATCCATGCGAACCATCACCTTGCGGTTCAAATGCAGAATGCCGAGTCCAAGGAAATGCTGGCTCTTGCACGTGTCTGCCAGATTATTTCGGCGATCCTTATCAAGCATGTCGACCGGAATGTTTAGCAGATTCTGACTGTCCCTTAACATCTGCATGTAATAGAAATAAATGTATAGATCCTTGTCCAGGAGTATGTGGTTACAACGCAGATTGTTTTGTTACAAATCACAAACCTACATGTAACTGTAAATCTGGTTATACC
Source organism: Thymelicus lineola (assembly GCA_963932265.1). Taxonomy (NCBI): domain Eukaryota; kingdom Metazoa; phylum Arthropoda; class Insecta; order Lepidoptera; family Hesperiidae; genus Thymelicus; species Thymelicus lineola. The sequence continues at coordinate 9,618,594 of OZ010686.1, forward strand.
GGCAATCCGTTGTCCATGTGTTCGATAGTACGAGGTAAGATTTGATGAAATAGATGAAATTTATCAAAAAGTACAGAATGGACCATTAATATTTTATTTTTTTTAGAATATGACATGTCTGTTATCAATGTGTGTAATCCATCACCATGCGGAGCAAATGCTATATGTAAAGAAGTAAATGGTCAACCAGTTTGCTCATGTTTAACTAATTATATGGGATCTCCACCGAACTGTAAGCCTGAATGCGTTGTAAATTCAGACTGTAAGCCCACAAAGGCTTGTGTTAACAATAGATGTGTTAATCCATGCCCGAAGCCATGTGGTCGTAATACAGAATGCAAAGTTATAAACCACAGCCCAGTATGCTCTTGCAGGCAGGGCTATTCAGGAGACCCCTTCACTATGTGCTCTCTAACTCTTCGTAAGTATACCAATGGATAGATGAATACGTATAAAAATGTATCATGTAATGTTTTTTATCTTATATTTTTTATTTTATTTTATAGATATAGCTCCAATTGTGGCGGACAAATCAAATCCATGCCTTCCATCCCCATGTGGTCTTTATGCAGAATGCCGCAATATTGACGGGTTGGCCTCCTGTTCTTGTTTACCGACATATACTGGTTCACCTCCTTATTGTAAACCTGAATGTGTTGTACACTCAGATTGTCCAAGCAATCAAGCGTGCATTGCAGAGAAATGCAGAAATCCTTGTGAAGGTTCATGTGGATTATACGCTAAATGTTTCGTTAATAATCACGTGCCTGTATGTATTTGCGCTGATACGTTCACTGGAGATCCGTTTAGGGAATGCTCACGAATACCATACAAAGGTATGTTAATATTCGAACAATCCTACGTTACCTCATTTAGTTGATTTTATTTTTATAAAATTTTGGTAAATTTTTCTACTGTTATTTTTTTAGAAGAATCACCACCTACAGCTTTTGATCCTTGTGAGCCCAATCCCTGCGGTTCAAATACAGAATGCAGAAATGGAGCATGTTCATGCTTAGCAGGCTATCATGGTGATCCATACCTCGGCTGTAGACCAGAATGTGTATACAGTTCTGATTGTCCTCAAGACAAAGGATGCCAACGAAACAAATGCGTGAATCCTTGTATTGGAACCTGCGGAGTCAATGCCATTTGTGATGTTAATAATCATATACCAATGTGCAGCTGTCCCAAGGGAATGAGCGGTAATGCGTTTGTGGAATGCCGTCCTTTTGCAGGTTAGCATTACTTTTGATTTAAACTTAATTTTTTGTGTTTTGACATTATTATATTATTCATATTGGAACGAAGTTCCTTATCGCGCGTTGTGAAAGGGGGCTAGACGGAAAAAATTCTTACGAAAAGTTGTCACGACACTTTTTGCTATTTTACTTATGTTAGGGCCAAAGAATCTCAACAGCGTGATTCAGAAAGTTGTACAGCGCCATCTAGTTTCATATTGCTGAATCACACTGCTGAGCGCGTAAAACAATACTTTTGTACATAATAAGAGTATTGTTTTACGCGCTCAGCAGTGTGATTCAGCAATATGAAACTAGATGGCGCTGTACAACTATATATATATATATATATATCGAAAGGAACTTCGTTCCATCCGGGTGTCCCTTGACACCTCTCAAGTTTTTTTTTAATTACAAAATTCCTCCCTTTTTAGTTGCTAACGTTAATCCATGCAATCCATCTCCTTGCGGGCCGAATAGTCGGTGCCAACAATCAAATGGACAATCTGTTTGCTCATGCATACCGGGATATCGCGGCAGCCCCCCAACATGCAGACCAGAATGTGTTGTTAGCCTCGAATGCTCATTGAAAGAAGCTTGTAACAACCAAAAATGTGTGAATCCTTGTATTGGTGCTTGTGGAGTAGCCGCCATATGTGATGTCATAAATCATAACCCAATTTGTACTTGTCCTCCATCATTTACCGGAGATCCTTTTGTCAGATGCTCTATTGTCGGTAAGTTCAATATAACAGTATGTAATGTTTGTACAGATTAATACATAAATTAATATCTGATGGTTGTATTATGTGCATTAATTAATCTAAATAATAATTTATTTTCAGTGGAAACTCCACCTCAAGTAAATCCCTGCGATCCATCTCCTTGTGGGCCTCATTCTATCTGCAGAATAAGCGGAGAAAGTCCAGTGTGTGCCTGTGTAGCTGGTTTTAAAGGCACACCGCCTAATTGTAGACCAGAATGTATTAGTAACAGTGAATGCGAATATAATTTGGCTTGCTCAAATCAAAAATGTGTCGACCCCTGTATAGGAAGTTGTGGAAGTAACTCGGAATGTAGAGTAGTCAGTCATTCGCCTATGTGCATATGCCAATCTGGATACACTGGTGATCCGTTTTCCCAATGTAATCCATTAGCATTAATGGAACCAAATGAAATATTGAATCCATGTTCTCCAAGTCCTTGTGGTGCTAATGCCATATGCAGAGAACAAAATAGAGTAGGTGCTTGTCAATGTCAAGAAGGTTATTCAGGGAATCCATATGAAGGATGTAGGCCAGAGTGTGTTGTCAATTCTGACTGTCCCCTTAACAAAGCATGCTCACGAATGAAATGTGTCGATCCTTGCCCAGGCACTTGTGGTTCTAATGCATTATGTCAAGTAAATAATCACATGCCCAATTGCATTTGCCTACCTGGATATACTGGAAATCCATTCAGCCATTGTAACATCATGCAAGAACGTAAGTCTGAAATCAAATGTGTTTAAAATATCTTCTATATACTTGATACACAATCTAGTACATACAATTTATGACGTTATTAGTAATTTGATTATAATAATACAATTTTACTTTTTAGCAGCTGAAGTTCTAGTCAGAAACCCTTGCAGTCCCTCACCTTGTGGAGCCAACAGCCAATGCAAAGAAATAAACAGTCAAGCAGTATGCTCTTGTTTGCCTAATTTTGTAGGCGCGCCCCCTAATTGTCGTCCGGAATGTATGGTTAGCTCGGAATGTTCCACGCACTTGGCTTGTGTAAATCAAAAGTGTGCTGATCCTTGTGTCGGTAGTTGTGGTGATAATGCTAATTGTAACGTTATCAATCATAGTCCTATATGTATTTGCAAGCAGGGATTAACCGGAAATCCATTTACACGATGTTATCCTATAAAAGGTAAAATATATTAATAAATGTCGTTTCTTAATCTTCTTCGAAACATTAAAAACACAGACAAAAATGTGGACATAAATTTATATAATTTTTTTTTCAGTTTCACAACAACCTGTTAATATACCCTCATCAGATCCATGTCTACCGTCGCCCTGTGGTCTATACGCAGAGTGTCGCAATGTAGGTGATGTCCCATCGTGTTCTTGTCAACCGGGTTATATTGGCAGCCCACCGAACTGTAGGCCTGAATGTACAATAAATTCTGAATGTCCTAGCAACCAAGCTTGCATAAACGAAAAATGTCGCGATCCTTGTCCAGGTGCATGTGGATTAAACGCGCAATGCACCGTATTCAATCATATTGCACAATGTAGCTGTTTAGAACGTTTCAAAGGAGATCCATTCGTTCAATGTACCCCATCGCTGCAAGACGACGGTAAATATAAATATTTGATTAATTTAATGGTATAATAAATGTAATATTAAAATTACATATAAATATTTCGATATCATTTACCTAAATGATATTGTGTTTATTCTTATTAAATTCTTTGTGTTTATTCTTATACCTACTGTTTCTTTCGCAGATATTATTACCGAACTGGATCCATGCAATCCTTCTCCATGTGGACCAAACTCTATATGTAATGATGGAGTATGTACGTGCTTGCCTCAATATCATGGTGATCCTTATTTCGGTTGTCGTCCAGAGTGTTTAGTAAGCACAGATTGCCCTCAAGATAAGGCTTGTCTTAGAAGTAAATGTGTGGATCCCTGTATAAATACATGTGGCAAGCAGGCTCTCTGTAACATATTCAACCACATACCCATGTGTACGTGTCCTCAAGGATTCTCAGGCAATGCTTTCTTGGAATGTCGACCTGTAGTGGTTACCGAATTCATTGATCCTTGCAACCCATCACCTTGCGGACCTAACAGTCGCTGTAGAGATATAAATGGCCAGGCTATATGTACATGTTTACCTGGTTATAAGGATGCACCACCAACTTGTAGACCCGAGTGCACATCTAGTGCGGAATGCCCACTAAACAAAGCATGCTCTGGCCAACAATGCATTGATCCGTGCAGAGGCAACTGCGGTACTGGAGCTAAATGTCAAGTGATTAATCATAACCCAATCTGCTCATGCCCCACTGGATTTACTGGAGACCCATTCATTAGATGTATAACTGAAGGTAAAAACTTAATGTTTGTCTTTACAAAAAAAACACTTGACAAGTGCCAGTTAAACTCGCTTGGAGAGGGTTCCGTACGTTGATTAGTATTCACAGTTATTTGCTATTTTATTTTTTGGCTCTTTTTTCAAGACTTCTTCTTCTTATAGGTTTTCCTGTAATATATAACTAAAGAACTATTTTCTGTATTTTTTTCAAAATTCTAGCTTCAGTAGTTACAGAGATAAGGGAGGGGAATGGTAAATTTTCGTGTTTAATTTTTGTTTTTTCTTGTATAATTTTTGAACTATCCATTGTAGAATTATAACAAAAATATATTTGAAATCCTCTTAATAATTCCTTTGATTTCACACAATACGGTTTGAAAAATAGTTCCTTTTTAATTTTGATTTCATTAAAAAAATAAAAAAAATTCATTCGTTTTCTTTATATCTTCGTCTTTGGGTCACAAAATACATGAGTGCCAAATTTCAACTGATTTGGTCCAGTAGTTTCGGAGAAAATTGGCTGTGAAGGGCGGTCGCCCAGACGCACGAGTTATCCTATAAGGATTTTTCGTTTTTTTCGTTCGGAACCCTAAAAATAAATAAAATATTAATAGTAAATTTAGTCGTCCCTAGTCTGAAAATTTAATAATAAAAGCTGTAGAAAATTATGTGATAAGGGCGTCGAAAACAGTTGATTAAAGGTTAATGTTTTCTTAAGAAACCTTCATAAACATAGTAATTTTGTATTTAATATCTCTTTTTCAGATGTGGAGCCTATCAAATACGTAAATCCCTGTGAACCTTCACCTTGTGGTCCAAACTCGGTTTGCAAAGAAATTAATGATAGTCCATCCTGTGCATGCCTCGATAACTTTATGGGTACCCCGCCAAATTGCCGCCCGGAATGTATTGCAAATTCTGAGTGTCCCAATGAATTAGCATGTATCAATCAAAGATGTAAAGACCCCTGTCCTGGCTCATGTGGCACCGGATCCGAATGCAAAGTTGTAAGCCACGTTCCGCAATGTTATTGCCAACCAGGCTTTACAGGAGATGCCTTCATTGGGTGTAAAGTTTTCGATGTGCCTCTTGCACCCTGCAATCCATCACCATGTGGACCAAATGCGTTGTGCAAAGAATTAAGGGATGCAGGCTCATGTGTGTGCTTGCCAGATTTTATTGGAAATCCATATGAAGGATGTCGCCCTGAATGCGTTGTAAATTCAGACTGTCCCATAAGCTTGGCATGTATTCAAAATAAATGTAAAAACCCTTGTAGCAACATATGCGGGCGAAATGCTGTATGTAATGTTGTAAATCACACGCCTCTATGTGAGTGTCTTCCAGGTCTAACAGGTAGCCCTTATCAAGGATGTTTTGAAAAAATACAAGGTAGGCGTAACATTTTTACTTACCAAACATTTTTCATTTAAATGCTATACAAATTATAAATAATCTAATAGTCTTTATTTTATTTTTTCAAGAAATACCTGTTGTGTCCAAAGATCCATGTGTCCCATCGCCCTGTGGACCTAATAGCTTATGCAAGGTACTAAACGATCAAGCAGTGTGCACTTGTGAAATTGGTTACCTAGGTACACCTCCCTCCTGCAGACCTGAATGTGTTGTAAGTTCAGAATGCACCCAACAGCAAGCATGTATTAACCGAAAATGTAAAAATCCATGTGAAGGAGTTTGTGGACTAAACACTGATTGTAAAGTTATAAACCATAGCCCAATCTGCACATGTCAGTTGCTATATACGGGGGATCCTTTCAGCCGATGTTACAGAATTCCAGGTACTTATTTATAATTAATCTCCTCATATTTGTTTTTATTTTTATATATTATTTTCTTAAATAGTATTTATTTCGGGGTAAAATTTACGTAATAATAAATTTCAGTTTCAGATGTTATCACTCCTTCTGTAAATCCTTGCCTACCGTCACCTTGTGGACCTTTTTCACAATGCCGCAATGTAGGAGAATCGCCTTCCTGCACATGCCTTCCTCAGTACCATGGAAGCCCACCAAACTGTCGACCGGAATGTTCTATTAATACCGACTGTCCCAGTGATAAAGCATGTATTAATGAAAAATGTATCGACCCATGTCCTGGTTCTTGTGGTATAAATGCTGAATGCAGAGTTCAGAGCCATGTTTCTATTTGCACCTGTATCGACGGATACACTGGAGATCCTTTCAACAACTGTGTTTTGAAACCCCTGAAAGGTACTTGTTATTACCTACTTTCGTATGAAATACTTTCTTCTGATATTTATGTATTTATCAGGAACTAAACAAATTTACTACATGTTGTTCTTTGTGTTAACTAGACCCTGAGCCAATAAATCCATGCAATCCATCACCATGTGGACCTAACGCCGTTTGTAATGATGGTGTTTGTACATGCTTGCTGGAATATAGCGGCGATCCTTATTTCGGTTGTCGTCCTGAATGCACAAGCAGCTCGGAATGTCCCATGGACAAGGCTTGTGTCAAACAGAAATGTATCAATCCATGCATCAATACATGCGGCATTGATTCTAACTGCGAAGTTGTAAAACATATGGCTATCTGCGTTTGTCCTCCGAAAACAACAGGAAATGCTTTTGTTCAGTGCAAGCCAATAAGAGGTAAATAACTATTTATTAACATTTTTATGCTGTACTCGAAAATTGAATTGTTTTTTAATTTAATGATTATATAATAGTTATTTAATGTTAACTTTAAATATTTAATGATAATGTTAACTTGATATTTTTTTCCAGACGTTGTTCCTTCAAATCCATGTCAACCAAGTCCTTGTGGGCCATTCAGTCAATGTAGAGATTTTAATAATCAAGCAGTTTGTTCTTGTATGGAGTCCTATCTCGGTGCACCTCCATCATGCCACCCAGAATGTACTACTAGTTCAGATTGTCCATCAAATAAGGCATGCAGCAATCAAAAATGTATAAATCCTTGCCGTGGTGCATGTGGTGTAGCAGCTCAATGCCAAATCATCAATCATAATCCAATATGTTCTTGCCCCACTGATCTGACTGGTGATCCGTTTACACGATGTACATCAAAACGTAAGTTGTATAATCCAGGATTTTAAGAATATTGAAGAGGAGAGTAATAATACCTCTTTAATAAAAATATGTATGTTTTTCAGCCATTTCCGAACCTACAGTTGCCGTAAACCCTTGCCAACCTTCACCTTGTGGACCAAATTCCATCTGTCAACAAACAGGCGGAGAATTACCTTCATGTCAATGTATGCCTGATTTTATTGGCTCACCTCCGAATTGTCGCCCTGAATGCATATCAAATAGCGAGTGTGCTCCACATAAGGCTTGCATAAATCGAAAATGTCAAGACCCTTGTGTTCAGGCTTGTGGAATAAATTCCGAATGTAGGGTTGTAAGCCATACCGCAGTATGTATATGCCCAGATGACTATACTGGCGATGCAGTCATTCAGTGTACAAAAAATCCTGTAATTCCCGTTGAATCATTGTCACCTTGTACACCTTCACCCTGTGGACCTAACGCAGAATGTAAGGAACAGTCCGGTGCCGGCGCTTGTCTATGTGTTTACGGTTATTTTGGTAACCCTTACGAAGGATGCCACCCAGAGTGCTCAGTAAACTCGGATTGTCCGAGCAATAAAGCATGTACAAGAAATAAATGTATTGACCCCTGTCCAGGAACCTGTGCAATAAACGCTGACTGTCAAGTAGTGAATCACTCCCCATTATGTACATGTCGCCCACAGTATATTGGCGATCCATTTAGGCAATGTACTCCTAAACGTAAGTAAAATATATACTGATAAAAATACTAGATTCATTAAGGATTGTGCAAATTTCATTTTATCGAATGAATTAAAATAACTTTACGATTTTTTTTTGTTTTTAGAAGAAGAACCAATATATACAAATCCATGTCAACCATCTCCGTGTGGTCCAAATAGTCAGTGTCAAGTTACAAATGGCCAAAGCGTGTGTTCTTGCTTGCCGGAGTACAGAGGCTCTCCACCAAACTGCAGACCGGAATGTGTTGTTAGTTCGGAATGTCCGACTGACAAGACCTGCAGAAACCAGAAATGTGTATCACCTTGTCCAGGGCCATGTGGATTAAATTCAAAGTGTAGAGTTATAAACCATAGTCCTATTTGCACTTGTGAGGAAAAATACACCGGCGATCCATTCTCCAATTGTTATAGAACTCCAGGTATTTCCATGAACACATCAAAACGTTAATTTTAATATGTATTTATTTGATTTCTTATATTCATTCTTACCTTTTAGCACCAGTTCAAGCAGTTATAGAGAGAGATCCTTGTGTGCCTTCACCTTGTGGTCCAAACTCTATTTGCCAGAATCTGCGTGGTATCCCATCATGTTCATGTGTGCCAAACTTTGAAGGAAGCCCTCCAAACTGTAGGCCGGAATGCACGATAAACGAAGAGTGTGCTAGCAATCTTGCTTGCATAAAACAGAAGTGTATCGATCCATGTCCAGGCTCGTGCGGCATCAATGCTAATTGTCACGTTATGAATCATGTCGCAGTTTGCAGTTGCATTGAAGGTTTCGAAGGAAATGCCTTTATACAGTGTAATCCTAAACCTTTACATGGTCAGTAAACATATGTATTAAATATTTTTTTATATTGATTCATATATTTACACAATCGTTTACATTAAGTTAATTATTACATTAGGCATGTTTTATTATCATTAATATACACAAAAATATTTCAATACGACATATTGACTATACGATTTTGCATATAAAATAATATATTCGTTATTTAATAATAGCAATATTAACTATTTATAATAATCTCTTACAGAAGAAACCGATTTATGTAACCCTTCGCCTTGCGGTACAAATGCTGTATGTAACAATGGGCAATGTAGCTGTATTCCTGAATTCCACGGAGACCCATATAGTGGATGTCGTCCCGAGTGTGTACAAAGCTCGGACTGCGATAGAGATAAAGCATGCATGAATAATAAATGCCAAAATCCTTGTCCTGGTACTTGTGCACTTAATGCTGTATGTAATGTATTTAACCACATTCCCATGTGTAGCTGTCCCGAACGGATGACCGGAAATGCTTTTGTAGAATGCAGAATCATCTCAGGTATTATTTTTCTGCGCTGCAGAATTTATTTATACATTTATTTTAGGTTCAATTATCATGACATTACTTTGTTTTTTCAGAACCTATACAAAACAATCCTTGTCAACCTTCTCCCTGTGGCCCCAACAGTCAATGTAGAGAAGTAAATGGCCAAGCAGTCTGTTCCTGTGCTCCTCAATACATCGGTTCTCCTCCTGCATGTCGGCCTGAATGCGTAATAAGCGCCGAATGTTCTTTAGACCAAGCTTGTAGTAATCAACGTTGTATTAATCCTTGCATAGGAGCATGTGGTGTGAATGCCGAATGCAAAGTAGTCAATCACAATCCGATATGCACATGCCCTGGGTCATATTCAGGCGACCCATTTTCTCGGTGCTTTAAATTACGTAAGTATTATATATGAAATTTTACATTTTAGTAAATATAAGCTTTTAACTTCAATGGAAATATGGAACTTCAAATATTTTTGTTACAGCTGAAAAATTGCCGGAACCCATCAACGTATGCACACCTTCTCCATGCGGTCCAAACTCACTATGCAAAGATGTAAACGGAGTGCCAACATGCACATGCTTAGAAAATTATCATGGTCAACCACCACGTTGCAAACCAGAATGCACCAATAACGAAGATTGCTCTCCTCACTTATCTTGTGTGAATTTGAAATGTGTGAATCCATGTGAGGGGATCTGCGGTGCTTATGCTGAGTGTAGAGTGGTTAGCCACTCTCCAATTTGTATTTGTTCTAACGGATACACAGGAGACCCTTTCGCTGGCTGCGTACGCGAGCCTCTATATACGGAGCCTGTCGCTACACCTTGTTCGCCTTCCCCTTGTGGATCTAATGCTTTATGTAAAGAAAAATATAACGCTGGATCATGTACGTGTATTGAAGGTTACATAGGTAATCCTTATGAGGGTTGTCGACCTGAATGTGTAGTAAATACGGATTGTCCATCGAATAGAGCATGTTCTAACAATAAGTGCGTGGACCCTTGTCCTGGGAGTTGCGGCACCAATGCTGAATGCCAAGTAGTGAACCACGCGCCGTTGTGTTCCTGTATTAAAGACTACACAGGAGACCCATTCAGATATTGTGTATATCAAGGTATATATTATTTGATATCAATTCACCATTTCTGTTTTATTTAACTTAAAGCTGCCACAATTCATTAACTATTTTGTTTTTATTTTAGAAGAACCGATTAGAGCACAAGCAGACGTTTGTTATCCATCACCTTGTGGTCCGAACAGCCAGTGTAAGAATGTAAATGGTCAAGCCGTATGCTCTTGTCAAGTAGAATATATAGGATCCCCACCAAACTGCCGTCCAGAGTGCGTAGTGAGCTCAGAATGTGCGCATGATAAGTCTTGTATAAACAATAAGTGCATAAACCCATGCCCTAAGCCTTGTGGTATCAATAGTAACTGTAAGGTGATAAACCATAGCCCGATATGTTCGTGTAAGTCCTCATATACTGGAGATCCGTTTACGATTTGTACTCCTGTTCCACGTAAGTACTAGATTAAAACATACTTAAAAATTTAAAATAAATGTTTGGAAAGAAATCCTAAAATATCCTTTTTACTTTCAGTTGAACAACCGCCTGCAGAAAATATTAATCCTTGTGTCCCATCACCGTGCGGACAGAATGCTGAATGCAGAGTTATTGGGAATACGCCATCATGTTCATGTTTAGTAAATTATATTGGTAGTCCCCCTAATTGCCGACCGGAATGTTCTATACACTCAGACTGTGCAAGTGATCGCGCCTGTATCAACTCGAAATGTGTTGACCCTTGTCCGGGCTCCTGTGGCTTATATGCTACGTGCCATGTCCAGAATCACATACCAATATGTACTTGCCTTGAAGGTTATATTGGTGATCCGTTTACTAGCTGTAAATTACAAATATTAGAAGGTACGTAAATTTTGGGTTAAAATTCATTATACATTTATTTAGGAATGAAGATATATAAATATTTATATTCATTACTATTAATTTATTTTAGTTGAGTCGAGTGTAGTTGACGTTTGTTCAAACGTGCGCTGTGGATCCAACGCTGAATGCATCAACGGGCAGTGTCAATGCTTACCAGAGTTCCATGGAGATCCTTACTTCAACTGCAGGCCTGAATGTATATATAGCACTGACTGTGATCAAAGTAAGGCCTGCGTGCAAAGGAAATGTGTCGACCCGTGTATTGGAGCATGTGGCCAGAATGCAATTTGCCAAGTATTTAATCACATTCCAATGTGCAGTTGTGACCATGGTTTTACTGGAAACGCCTTCGTCATTTGTCATCTGATTAAAAGTATGTAGTTGTTAAAATCATGAGGTATATTCTTAACTTGAAATATACAATAATTATTAAAGTTTACTTTATTAAATTACAGCAGTACCGATTGCAAACCCATGTAGTACGGCTGTCTGTGGACAGAATAGTCAGTGTCGTGAGATAAATAACCAAGCTGTTTGTTCATGCTTGCCTACGTATTTGGGTGTACCACCGGCTTGTCGACCAGAGTGCGTAGTAAGTGCTGAATGCCCCCAAAACAGAGCTTGTTCAAATCAAAAGTGTGTCAATCCATGTCTTGGAGCCTGCGGATTAAGATCAACATGCGAAGTGATAAACCACAATCCGGTGTGCGCTTGTCCAGCTGCTCATACGGGAGACCCTTTCATCGGATGTACACCAATATCGAGTATGTTCATATTTAAATTCTCCTTTAAATATTGTCTTATTTTGATATAGCGAAGTTTGTATTTATGTTGATTGTTAACGTATTCTTGCATCGTCTTTTTTCAGGTTCACCTCCTGTTGCTATTAACCCATGTCAACCCTCACCATGTGGACCAAACTCAATTTGCAATGAGATTAATGGATCCCCTTCGTGTACCTGTATGCCTGAATATAAGGGCCAACCGCCATATTGTAAACCAGAATGTATTAGCAATAGCGAATGCCCAACACATTTAGCCTGCATTAATCAAAAATGTAAAGATCCATGTACACGCGCATGTGGTGTTAATGCCGAGTGCCGTGTTGTTAGTCACTCTGCTATGTGTGTTTGCCCGCCAGGTTACAAGGGAGATCCTTTCACACAGTGCTCGCTACAAACTGTGGTCGAAATATTAACACCTTGTTCACCGTCTCCTTGCGGTCCAAATGCAATATGCAAAGAACAAAATAAAGTAGGCTCATGTATTTGTAATGAAGGTTACTTTGGAAATCCTCACGAAGGCTGTCGTCCAGAATGTGTGAGCGATTCTGATTGTCCAGGGAATAGAGCTTGCATTGGTAATAAGTGCCAGGATCCTTGCCCGGGAACATGTGGAGTAAATGCAGAGTGTACAACAGTTAACCATTCACCTACTTGTACATGTATCATTGGATATACGGGTGATCCATTCCGACGATGTACAAATGTTCCAAGTAGGTTTAATTATTTTTTATCACTAATGTTTTCTTTATTTTATTTTGATTGATTTAAAAACTAAATGTCCAATACATTTTGTTGCAGTTGAAGCAGTCCCGCCAATTAACGTTTGTTTCCCGAGCCCTTGCGGACCAAACAGTCAGTGTCGTGTATCCAACGATCAAGCTGTTTGTAGTTGTTTACCTGAATTCATCGGTCAACCGCCAACTTGCAAACCTGAATGTGTACTTAACACGGAATGTCCCTCCGATAAAGCTTGTGTCAACCGAAAATGTATCAATCCTTGCCCTGGTCCCTGTGGTCAACAAGCTGAATGTCGAGTTTTCAATCATAATCCCATATGTAGTTGTATCGGAGGATACATTGGAGATCCATTTTCAAGATGTTATGCGAAGCCAGGTAAAATTTATTCATTCACATTATTTTTATCCTTTAAAGGTGTAACAAATATTAAAAATTAGTGTTTATTATAACGACATAATTTTGTATGAATGTGTATAAATTTGGAATTTCTTTAAAAATATCATATAATAAACATATTCATTTCCATTATCGTTATTTTAGCACCTTCACCACTTCTGGAAGATACAAGAGATCCCTGTGTGCCATCACCGTGTGGCACCCATGCAGTGTGCCGTGACATAGGTGGACAAGCTTCTTGTTCATGTTTGCCCGGCTATTTTGGGAGTCCTCCCAATTGTAGGCCAGAATGTGTAACAAATCAAGAATGCATAAGTTCTATGGCCTGCGTTAATGAAAAATGTAGGGATCCTTGCCCTGGATCTTGTGGTCAAAACGCTCGGTGTTCTGTCATAAAACATATTGCAATTTGTACATGTCAGGAAGGATATAAAGGAGATCCATTCACTGCATGCATTTTAAAACCAATCGAAGGTAATTTTTCATAAAATAATAAGCTTTTTTTTTACCTGACATTGACCAGAAATAAAAATGTTTCGTAACTGATTTCAGAGCCAATTCCTTCCGATCCATGTAATCCATCACCATGTGGATCTAATACTCGTTGCAATAACGGAGAATGCTTCTGTTTGCCTGAATATTTTGGAGATCCATATATTGGTTGCCGGCCCGAGTGTACAATTAGTACGGATTGTCAAAAAAATCAGATTTGCGTTAGGAAAAAATGTATAAATCCATGCCCTAATACCTGTGGAACAAATGCGGTGTGCGAGGTTATCAATCACGTACCTATGTGTAGTTGTCCGACAGGATTTACTGGCAATTCATTCGTATCATGTAACGCTGTTCAAGGTACTGTTTTAATTTATTAATTCTTAAATTTATATGAAAATACTTTAAATTATGAAACTTTAAATTTAAACTTTGATACAATTAATTATTATAATACTTTTCATTTCAATTTTAATAATTTTTATTTAATATCTAACATTTCAGTTCCTTTAGCGACAAATCCATGTAACCCTAGTCCTTGTGGGCCAAACAGTCAATGCCGAGAAATAAACAGTGTGGCTGTGTGTTCTTGTTTACCGGATTATTCAGGAAATCCTCCAACATGTCGACCTGAATGCACTACTAGCTCTGAATGTCAACTAGATAAAGCTTGTAACAATTATAAATGTATAAATCCTTGCAAAGGATCATGTGGCGTAAGTGCACTCTGTGAAGTCGTGAATCACAATCCGATTTGTTCCTGTCCAAGAGACTTTACTGGAGATCCGTTCAGTAGATGCACACCTAAACGTACGTATTTAATTATATGTATTTTGTTTTAACTTCATGTCTTCAATTAATGACAACTTTTCAGATACATGGGTATTTTTTTTGTAAACGTTACAATATCTATGAATAAAGATTATTATTTTGCAGCTCTCGAAATTCAACCACAAATTAATCCTTGTTTGCCGTCACCGTGTGGACCTAATTCAGTTTGCCAAACATTGAATGACTCACCGTCCTGTACTTGTATGCCTCAATTTATCGGTTCTCCACCAAATTGTCGACCAGAATGTTCAAGTAACAGTGAATGTCCGAATCACTTGGCATGTATGAATAATAAATGTGCAGATCCATGCATGGGCGCATGTGGCTCAATGGCGCAATGTCGGGTAGTCAGCCATACTCCAAATTGCGTATGTCCACAAGGATATATCGGAGATCCATTTGTATCCTGTAACCTCCAAATAAATGAACCAGTAGAAATAATATCACCGTGTAGACCTTCTCCTTGTGGAAGCAATGCTATTTGTAAAGAAC
Organism: Thymelicus lineola; assembly: GCA_963932265.1. NCBI lineage: Eukaryota > Metazoa > Arthropoda > Insecta > Lepidoptera > Hesperiidae > Thymelicus > Thymelicus lineola. Next base: position 9,633,743 of record OZ010686.1, read on the forward strand.
GTAATAATGTCGGTTCATGTATTTGTTCACCTGGATATTTCGGTAATCCCTATGAAGGGTGTAGACCTGAATGTACGGTAAACTCTGACTGCACTTCGGACAAAGTATGTCAGCAAAATAAATGTCATGACCCCTGTCCTGGCACATGTGCTACGAATGCTCAATGTCAAACTGTGAATCATGCACCCATATGTACCTGCCTCCCTGGATATACTGGAGATCCGTTCCGAAACTGTTATTATAAACAAGGTAAGAATAATATTCCAGCTGTGTCAAGTAAACGTTACCCTACACACGTACAATAATGTTTTCTTTTTATTATTTCACAGAAATCGAATCACCATCTGATCCTTGCGTACCATCACCATGTGGCCCAAACAGTGTATGTAAAGTACGAAATGAGCAAGCGCTTTGTACTTGTATGCCGGAATATCAGGGTTCACCCCCTAATTGTAGACCAGAGTGTATAATAAGTGCAGAATGTCCAACAAATAAAGCATGTGTGTCTCAGAAATGTATTGACCCATGTGTTAACCAGTGTGGACAAAATACCAAATGCCTTGTAGTTAATCACAGTCCAATTTGTACCTGCATGCTACAGTATACTGGAGATCCTTTCAGCAGATGTTACCCATTTATAACGGCATCTGCTGTAGAACAAAAGCCACCAACAAATCCTTGTTTACCCACACCATGCGGACCTTTCAGTGAATGTAAAGAAGTAAATGGAATACCATCTTGCACTTGTTTGCCATCGTATATCGGAGCCCCGCCTGGATGTAGACCAGAGTGCGTTATTAGTTCCGATTGCAGAAGTAATTTGGCCTGTATTAATCAAAAATGTAAAGATCCATGTCCCGGATCCTGTGGTATTAACTCTGTATGCGCTGTGAAAAATCACATTCCTATTTGCTCCTGTTTAGAAGGTTACGCTGGTGATGCATTTACGGAATGCAAAATACAAGGTATTTTTTTTTGTATAAACCATTTTTCAAAAGTATTATAGCAACTGATGCTTATCAAAATTTCATTTATTTTTAACAGAAACTCCTCAAGATGAAATTGATCCATGTAATCCATCTCCATGTGGGCCGAATGCAATTTGCCGTGGAGGAGAATGTACCTGTTTGCCGGAATATCAAGGAGATCCATACTTTGAATGCCGTCCAGAATGTGTACTAAGTTCAGATTGTACACAAAACAAGGCGTGTTTACGTAATAAATGTGTTGATCCTTGTAAGAGTGGCGTTTGTGCTACTAATGCGATATGCGAAGTCATAAATCATGTACCCATGTGTAGGTGCCCGGAGGGAATGATGGGCGACGCATTTGTTCAGTGTACCATTCTTGAAGGTAACTTCATAAACATTATGTTAAGTACATTAGCGTATATTTATATTTAAAAATTCATAGTAATGATACAATAATTTCTAAATTACAGTTGAGAAAGTTCAACCTTGTCAACCGAGTCCATGTGGACCCAACAGCCAATGTCGAGAAATTAACGGACAAGCAATATGTTCATGTTTGTCTGGTTTTATCGGGAGTCCCCCTTCATGCAGACCAGAATGTATTGTTAGTACAGATTGTTCTCCGGATGAAGCTTGCAGCAATAGAAAATGCATTAAACCGTGTCAAGGCGCATGTGGCATTGCTGCTAAATGTCAAGTTATTAATCACAATCCCATCTGCTCTTGTCCAGCATCGTACACTGGAAATCCCTTCGTCAGGTGTATTGTGCAAGAATTTACGCCAGAACCCGTGAATCCATGTGTTCCTTCGCCATGTGGTCCGAATTCTATATGCAAAGAGAGTTTAGGATCACCAGTTTGTTCATGTATGAATGAATATATAGGATCTCCCCCCTATTGTAAACCGGAATGTATAAGTAATTCTGAATGTCCTACAAATCAAGCTTGTATAAACCAAAAGTGTGTTGACCCATGTGTGGGTTCTTGCGGTTCTAATACACAATGCCACGTAATAAGCCATTCACCGTCATGCTCATGCTTGCCTGAATACACTGGGAATCCATTCATTGAATGCCACAGAAGGGAGGTAATTCAAGAAGTAACAACACCTTGCCAGCCATCGCCTTGCGGAGCGAATGCTATTTGCAAAGAGTTTAATAAGGCGGGTTCTTGCACATGCCAACCAGATTACTACGGAAATCCATATGAAGGATGTAGGCCAGAATGTGCGATAAACACCGATTGTCCATCACATCAAGCCTGCTTACAAAACAAATGTCGAGATCCATGCCCTGGCGCTTGCGCACCAAACGCCATTTGCCAAGTCGTTAATCACGCACCCTTCTGTACATGTAACCCTGGCTATTCAGGAGATCCATTCCGCTTCTGCATTTTCGAAGGTTAGTACAATTTTGAAACACTATTCAACCTAAATAATGATAATTTTAATTCAACCTTGGATGAACAAATATTTTTAAGTTACTACCTGGTACTTTCACATTTTATTTAACCTTTTCAGTCATATCTGACGCACCAAAAGACGTTTGCCAACCGAACCCATGTGGACCGAACAGCCGCTGTCAAGAAGTAAATAAACAAGCCGTGTGTTCTTGTTTACCAAACTACATCGGTGTGCCACCAGGTTGTCATCCAGAATGTGTTATTACTACTGAATGTCCAAGAGATAAAGCATGCATAAATCAGAAATGTCAGGATCCATGTGTCGATTCCTGTGGTATAAATGCCGAATGCAGGGTAATCAACCACAGCCCAATTTGTAATTGTAAGCCTATGTATACTGGAGATCCGTTCACGAGATGCAATCCAATTCCACGTAAGTTTTTAGTAAACATTATAATAACTTCTATATTATAGATTACAAGTAGTTTTTTCTTTTAATATTTATATATTTATAATCTACAGTTTAATATTTTCTATTTTAGCTCCAGTTTCCAACGCCGTATTAGAACCTTACAGAAATCCATGCGTACCATCACCTTGCGGAGCAAACTCTGTTTGCCAAGATCTCGGAGATGTGCCTTCGTGTACTTGTATGTCTAACTACATAGGAAGTCCCCCAAATTGTAGGCCAGAATGTGTGCTTCATTCAGAATGCCCAACTTCTCAATCTTGTATCCGACAAAAATGTCAAGATCCTTGCAAAGGATCATGTGGTATTGGTGCAATTTGCACAGTGTCTAGACATATTCCGATCTGCACCTGTCCAGAAGGCTATTCAGGAGATGCTTTTACCGTGTGCACACCAAAACCATACGTTGGTAAGTTTAACATTCCAAAACATTAAATTATTGTTTTATAATTACGCCCTAATAGAACAAATATTATTTATTGTAAAAATCGCTTGCAATCCGTTCCTTTGATATATTTCCAGAATTAGATGTCATAGACAAATGCAACCCGTCGCCATGTGGTACCAATTCTATATGCAGAGATGGTACATGTTCTTGCATTGAAGAACATCACGGAGATCCATACGTTGGATGTCGACCTGAATGTGTATTAAGCACCGATTGTCCTAGAGACAGAGCTTGCGTTAAAAACAAATGCGTTGATCCCTGCATAGGCACGTGTGCTTTAAATGCCATTTGTGATGTAATAGACCATATAACAATGTGTAGCTGCCCTCAAGGAATGACGGGCAACGCATTTTATGCTTGTGAACTTATTCGAGGTAATTATCATGACATTTTGTATTATATTATAGCAATATATCAATCTTGTAATTAAGATATATTTTCATTAATATTTTGACCTAGTTCATTTAAGTGATTGATAGCTTACAGGATAATATAATATCATTTCCGCCATGTATCGTTGTTTTTGCGAAAGTGACAGGATAATTTTTACTGTTTTTCATATCATATAATTGACACCTAAACAGGAAGCAAATATGTAGTAATAAAAATAAGCAAATTAATTTTATATTTTCAGCGCCAATTGTTACCAATCCATGTCTACCATCACCTTGTGGACCAAATAGTCAATGTCGAGAAGTAAATGGCCAAGCCGTTTGCACGTGTGTCCCTGGTTATATTGGAAGTCCACCACTTTGTCGTCCAGAATGCGTCGTGAGCTCAGACTGTCCGCTCAACAGAGCCTGCAGTAATCAGAAATGTATTAATCCATGCAGTGGATCTTGCGGTGTTGACGCCAAATGTGAAGTAATAAAACACAATCCCATTTGTACTTGTCCACCCAAATTTACAGGAGATCCATTCACTAGATGCGTTCCATATAGTAAGTTAATTACAACAAATGATTATGTTAATAATTACTGAGCGTATAACTTCTATTAAGTTTAGCTATTACTAAGAAAAAACAATATTAACTAACGATTATCAACATTTACAGGACCTCCAGAAGACGATGTAACACCTTGTAATCCTTCACCTTGTGGCGCAAATTCAATTTGTAAAGAGCAGTCGGGCACGCCTTCCTGTTCCTGTATGCCAAACTTCTTCGGATCTCCGCCATATTGTAGACCAGAATGCTCAAGCAATAGTGAATGCCCATCAAATAAAGCCTGTATCAATCAGAATTGTCAAGATCCCTGTACAAATGCTTGCGGTCTAAGCGCCCAATGCCGCGTTATAAGTCATAGTCCGACATGTTTCTGTGACTCAGGCTACACCGGCGATCCGTTCATATCATGCAACACTATACAAGATGTCGTTTCAGAATATTCTACACCCTGCGTACCTTCTCCTTGTGGGTCTAATGCCGTATGTAGAGAGCAAAACAATGCGGGCTCATGTAGTTGTTTGCCTGATTACGTTGGTAACCCATACGAAGGATGCCGTCCGGAATGTACTATCAATACAGACTGCCCACCAAGTCGAAGTTGCATCCGCAATAAATGTCAGGATCCGTGTCCGGGAACGTGCAGCCCTCTAGCATCGTGTACCGTTGTTAACCACCTCCCAATATGTTCTTGTCCATCTGGTTACACTGGAGATCCTTATCAACGTTGTAACATTTTAAGAGGTAGAAGACTTTATTATTACTGTATTAATCATAAAACATTACCTACTGCCTTTCCAGAATAGCAAAATTTTTGAACATACTTAAAAATCTCTAATATCTCATAACAATTTTATTTCAGAACAAGTACCAGAAAAGCAAACACCTTGTGTACCGAATCCATGTGGACCAAACAGTGTATGCAGTCCAGCAAACGGTCAAAGTGCATGTTCGTGTATGTCAAATTACATAGGCTCTCCTCCCAGTTGCAGGCCAGAATGCACAGTTAGTTCAGAATGCCCAGCAAGTAAAGCATGTATCAACCAAAAATGTGTTGATCCTTGCCCTGGCCACTGTGGAACGAATACGGATTGCAGAGTAATAACACACAGTCCTATTTGCACATGTAGAGCTGGATTTACTGGAGATCCGTTTACACGTTGTTATACAATCCGTTAGTATTTTTCTGAAAATATAATAAATAATGTTAATATTAGAAATTCATTTGAAATGGAGGAGTTACTAAATGCTCTTTTAAATTTCAGCTCCAGTGCAATTCACACCCGAACCTCAACATGATCCTTGTGGACCTTCCCCATGCGGAGAACATGCTATTTGTCGGTCTGTTAATGGCGCTCCTACTTGTAGCTGTTTGCCTAACTTCCAAGGTTTACCTCCAAATTGTCGCCCAGAATGCGCAATTAACCAAGACTGTCCATCAAATATGGCGTGTATCAATATGAAATGTCGGGATCCATGTCCTGGCAGTTGTGGTCAAAATACTGAATGTACGGTGTTTAATCATCTTCCAGCGTGTACATGTCAACAAGGCTTTACCGGAGATCCATTTACGTACTGTCAAGTAATAGTTCCAGAAAGAGGTAACACTAATTGTTTTGCTAAAAAATTGGTTATATCAGATGTTTTATATTTTTTTACTAATATTAAAATCGTTCCAGATGAATTACCACAAGATCCATGCAATCCATCACCATGCGGTTTTAATGCAGAATGTAGAAACGGAATTTGTACTTGTATGCTGGACTACACAGGAGATCCATATTTTGGTTGTAAGCCGGAATGCGTGACAAACACAGAATGTGCTTTTGATAGAATTTGCTCAAGAAATAAATGTGTTAATCCCTGTCCAGGAATTTGTGCACCAAATGCTGACTGTAACGTTTACAATCATATTCCAATTTGTACATGCCCGCGAGGTATGTCTGGAAATGCTTTTACGGAATGCTACAGTGTCGAAAGTAAGTATAACTTAGAACATTTAATGGCTTAATAAAGTATAATATGATAAAATCTCACATCTAAAAATGTTATAATGATAAAATCTTTTCAGTTGTGGAAGTACAACCATGCAATCCAAGCCCATGTGGACCTAACAGTCAATGTAGACAGATTAACAATCAAGCCGTGTGTTCTTGCTTACCATCATTTATTGGAAGTCCACCGTCCTGTCGACCAGAATGTACTATCAGCGCTGAATGTCCTTCAAACGAAGCATGCAACAATCAGAAATGTATCAATCCATGTATAGGCACTTGTGGATATGGCGCTAGGTGCGAAGTAATTAATCATAACCCAATTTGTTCGTGTCCAACAAAATATACTGGCGATCCATTTACGCGATGCATCCCTGAAGGTTTGTACCAGAAAATAAATTAGTAACTTCGTTATACCTACTATTTCACAGTTTATTGTAGCTAATAATGCAAATATTTTCAGTTACAATGTCATTGCCGCCTATCGATCCTTGCACACCATCACCTTGTGGGCCTTACTCTACATGTAAAGTAATTGGAGAAGCACCGTCGTGTACTTGTCAACCTGACTATACCGGTGCTCCGCCTAACTGTAGGCCAGAATGCGTCAGTAACTCAGAGTGTCCTAGCAACATGGCATGCATTAACCAGAAATGTAAAGATCCCTGTGCTGGGAGCTGCGGCTATAATGCAGACTGTAAAGTCGTTAGTCATGCGCTCATTTGTTCGTGTGCTTATGGACAAACCGGAGATCCTCTCATTTCTTGTAATCCAATTAGAGGTATTTAGTATTTATTTTAAAATTATGATACTTAAATTATCTCATAAATATCTCATACTAAATAAATTATCATGGTTGAATGCAATGTATTTATATTTACAGAATCGATAATTGAATATTCGTCTCCATGTGAACCTTCACCATGCGGTCTGAATGCCGAATGTAGTGAAAGAAACGGTGCTGGATCATGTAAATGTGTAGAGAACTATTTTGGGGATCCATATGAAGGTTGCCGTCCAGAGTGTGTAATTAATAGCGATTGCAGTCCAACGTTAGCTTGTATCCAAAATAAATGTAAAAACCCATGCCCAGGCATATGCGCACCAAACGGCATTTGCCAGGTTGTTAATCACCTGCCGTCATGCTACTGTCCACCGGGTCTTACAGGAGATGCATATAAATTCTGTGTGCAGAAAGATGAAGGTACTTTCCAATGAAAATATACACATTTTATGAAAATTCGGCTTCAAAATTATAATAAGAGTTCAATTATTACTGAAATCTTTTACTTTCAGATATTGTTAAACCTACACCTTGCACACCATCACCATGCGGCCCTAATAGTCAGTGTCGTGAAGTTAACTCACAAGCTGTATGTAGCTGTCAGGAAAGTTTCATGGGCACACCGCCCAATTGCCGACCTGAATGTACTATCAACAGCGAATGTGCGAGTGACAAAGCGTGTGTGAACCGAAAATGTGTGGATCCATGTATAGGGCAATGTGGTAGAAATGCTAATTGCCGTGTAATTGCTCATAATCCCATTTGCTCGTGTCAAGAGCGCTTCACGGGTGATCCATTCACAAATTGTATGCCAAGTGAGTAAAAACTTACTGTAAATTAATAGTCTTCATATTTACTCGTTAACTGGTTTATTACAATGATATTAAATATTTCAGTAGCTGTATCAGTACCGACGTTGCCACAAGATATAAATCCTTGTATACCGTCACCTTGCGGACCAAACTCTCAATGTGAAGTGTACGGTGGAAACGCTCGTTGCACTTGTCAACCAAACTTCATAAGTTCTCCTCCACGTTGTAGACCAGAGTGTACCATCAACTCTGAGTGCAGCGCAGTAACGGCTTGCATTAATAACAAATGTGTAGACCCTTGTCCTGGCGCTTGTGGAAATAACGCCCAATGTAATGTTAATAATCATATGCCAATATGCTCTTGTACGCCTGGATACACAGGAGACCCATTCAAAAGTTGCATCATAATGACGCTAGGTAAATATAAACCATATCTAATAAATTCAGTTAATCTGTATGAAATATGTATTAATATGTTTCTTGTTTATTATAGAAACGGAACCGGTTGATCCTTGTTCTCCATCTCCATGTGGGTCTAATGCTGTATGCCAGAACGGCATTTGTACTTGTATAACCGAATATCAAGGTGATCCTTATTTCGGATGTAAGCCAGAGTGTGTGTTGAATTCAGATTGCCCACGTGACAGATCATGTATTAGAAACAAATGTAAAGATCCCTGCATTGGTGCTTGTGGAAGTGATGCTATTTGTGAGGTGTTTAATCACATACCAATGTGCTCTTGTCCATCGGGATTTACAGGATCGCCATTCAGTTACTGCTCAAAAATTACAGGTGATTATCAAAAAACTTATATTATTCGAAAATCCCTTGCTTTCCATGTTAAGGTGGCTTCTAATGATTTTGTTTTTTTTAGAAGTTGCTGTACAATTCAACTTATGTCAACCGTCGCCTTGTGGTCCAAATAGTCAATGTAGAGAAGTAGGCGGACATGCTGTTTGCGTGTGTGTGTCAGGTTACATAGGCAGTCCTCCAAATTGTCGTCCCGAATGCACAGTGAGCTCTGACTGTATTTTAAGCAAAGCTTGCTCAAACCAAAAATGTATAGACCCATGTCCGGGAGCTTGTGGGCGACACACGCATTGTATTGTTGTCAACCACAACCCTGTATGCTCCTGTTTAGCCGGTTATTCTGGCGATCCATTCTCAGCGTGCCAGTTGATTCGTAAGCATGTTTTTTTTTCTCAAATAACTTAAGTGACGATTGATAAAGATCTCATATTTAATAAATACTATTACATTACAGCTACAGTAGCGCCTGTAAAAGTAAACCCATGTTTACCCTCACCGTGTGGACCCAACTCTCAATGTACAGAAAATGGTGATCAAGCAGATTGTAAATGTTTACCTGAATTTATTGGATCTCCACCTAATTGTCGACCTGAGTGTACAAGTAACACTGATTGTAACACGAACTTGGCCTGCATTAACCGGAAATGTCGAGATCCTTGCGCTGGTTCATGTGGTGTAAATGCGGAATGTAGAGTTGTTAGCCATACACCAATATGTTTATGTCAAAACGGTTATACAGGCGATCCATTCCTTTATTGTAATATAGAGGTATCGCATTCCGTACAAGAAAGACCGACACCGTGTGTACCCTCTCCTTGTGGAGCTAATGCTGAATGTAGAGAACAAAGCAATGTCGGATCATGTACTTGTATACAAGGATATTTTGGTGATCCATATGTGGCCTGTAAACCAGAGTGTGTGCAAAATTCAGACTGCGCATCAAATATGGCATGCCATCAAAATAAATGTCAAGACCCTTGCATCGGCACTTGCGGTTTTAATGCTTTATGCAATGTTGTTAATCATCTTCCAAGTTGTAGTTGTCCTAATCAATATCATGGAGACCCATACAAAATCTGTACATACAAACCTCAAGGTAATATTTCTTATCCTTAAATCCTAATTAATAATTTCAACCAATTAGCATGTCTCATGTAATCAGTCTCATGAATAATAATAATAATTAATGCTTTTGTTACAGCTGAAATCGTAGATCCATGCAATCCATCTCCATGCGGACCCAATAGTCAATGTAAACCTACAAATAATATAGCAATTTGTAGTTGTTTAAGTGGTTACCAAGGCTCCCCACCGGATTGCCGCCCTGAATGTCTTACAAGTTCTGAATGTCCATTGGACAAAGCCTGCGAAAATCTAAAATGTATATCACCATGTCCAAAAGGATGCGGTAGAAACTCAGAATGTAGAGTTATTAAACACAATCCTATTTGTTCTTGCGAACGAGGATTCACTGGGGATCCATTTACAATTTGTTATCCAGTAATTGAAACAGCGCCCATTGTTAAGGAACCAGTAAATCCATGCGTACCGTCACCTTGTGGAATAAACGCAGAATGTCGGGATGTGGGTGGAATACCATCATGTACGTGTATATCTGGATTCTTCGGCAGTCCACCAAACTGCAAACCGGAATGTGTAGTAAACACTGAATGCAGCAACGATAAAGCATGCATAAATATGAAATGTCAAAATCCATGTTTAGGTTCATGTGGCATGAACGCACTTTGCAGTGTTGTCAATCACGTACCTATGTGCTCATGTCCTCTTGGATACCAAGGTGATCCATTCGCTGTATGCAACATGAAACCAGCAGGTACATTTTCCCTATATTTATAAAAATCCATAAGTACTAAGAAGCCACGTGATTACTTCTAACTATTAATTTTCTTATTTTAGAACCTCCTCAAAAAGTCGATCCATGTCACCCATCTCCATGCGGACCAAATGCTCAATGTAATAATGGCGTGTGTACTTGCTTAGCTGAATATCAAGGAGACCCATACTTTGGATGTCGTCCGGAGTGTGTTCTGAACACCGACTGTCCCCTCGACAAATCTTGCTTACGGTCAAAATGTGTCGACCCCTGTCGAGATATGTGTGGTTTTGCAGCTGATTGTAACGTCTACAACCATATTGCAATATGCAGTTGTCCAAGTGGTATGACAGGAAACGCTTTCGTTCAATGTACAAGGATAGAAAGTACGTATCATAACTATTTTTACAAATTATAGACAAAATCATTTGATAAAGTATTATAGTTGATTAAATTTTTTTTCAGCACCTGCCGCTAAACCGTGTGATCCATCACCATGTGGACCCAACAGCAAATGTAGAGAAATAAATGGCCAAGCTGTTTGTACTTGCCTTCAAGGATTTATAGGCAATCCACCTAGCTGTAGACCTGAGTGTATTCAAAGTACCGATTGCCTTCAATCGCTAGCTTGTATTAATAGGAAATGTCAAGACCCTTGCCCTGGTTCATGTGGACATAATGCCATTTGTAATGTCATTAATCATAATCCTATATGCTCCTGTCCACCAAGACATACTGGGTCTCCATTCACTCAATGTTACGGTACTTAATTTTTATAACATAAAGTATTTGAAAGATTTCTAAACAATCAAACATAATGAACATTTATTAATATTTGATTCTATATTTCAGTCCAACTTGAAGAACCACCCAGCAATCCATGTGTACCAAATCCGTGTGGACCAAATAGTTTATGCACAGTTAATCCCACTGGCAATTCTCACGTCTGCACCTGTCAGCCAACATTTGAGGGTACCCCGCCTGATTGCCGCCGTGAGTGCACAACGAGTGATGATTGTTCGTTAGACAAAGCGTGTATTAATTACAAATGCGCTGACCCTTGTCCTGGTTCATGTGGACTAAACACAGTATGTGCTGTTCGACTTCATACTAGTATGTGCTCATGCCAAGATGGCTACACAGGCGATCCATTTTCATCCTGCTACCTTATAGAGCACTCAATTAAACCTCTAGATCCTTGCCAACCATCACCATGTGGTAGCAATGCTGTGTGTAAAATATCTTTCAATGAAGCAGCAACATGTATATGTGAAACTGGATATTTTGGCAATCCTTATGAATCTTGTAGACCAGAATGTGTTGTTAACTCCGATTGTCCATTCAATAAAGCCTGTATGAGAAACAAGTGCGAAGATCCATGTCCAGGTGTCTGTGGTACAACAGCGATATGTCAAGTTATCAATCATTTACCATCGTGCACGTGTGCACCTGGATATACTGGTGACGCGTATACATATTGCCACACTATCATTAATGAGCCAGGTGAGTTTCATTGTATTGAATAAAAACTGATATTAATGCAATAGTCATAATATCATAAAAATAAATATTGACCAAGAAACAAAAGGCGGTCAATTCTTGGCCGAAAGCAACATTTATTATGTTGGGAAAATGTTATATTATTTTAAAACTGCTAAAATAATAAAAAATAATATTTTATTATTTTAAATATTCTAATAGAATCTTGACGTCCCACGTGGCGAATTGGTTACCATGCCAGACCGCTGTTGTAAGGGTCCTGGGTTTAATTCTCCAAGAGACAGAAATTTCAATAATGACTTTTTTCTGTTCTCGGTTTGTGTGTGTTTTGTCTTTGTGTGTTGTCCATGGCATCCACAATACAGAGAATCGTAGTTTGGGGCTATGAGTGTGAAGCGTTATTATTATAAACATTTGCATTTTTTTGGTATTCTGGTATAAATTACTTTTATTTTTATGTTTACAGTGCTACAATCTGTTGATCCTTGTCTACCAAATCCTTGCGGAGGCAATTCAATTTGCAAAAACAATAATGGCATTGTATCCTGTTCATGTATGCCTGAATATTTCGGTGTTCCACCTAATTGTCGTCCTGAATGTACTGTTAATTCTGAATGTGAGTCGACTAAGAGTTGCGTACGGCAAAAATGTGTCGACCCATGTATCGGGTCTTGTGGACTCAACGCAGAATGCAGAGTTGTAAATCACGCGCCAATTTGCTCGTGTCGAATAGGCTACCAAGGAGATCCGTTTATTCGATGTGCCATTACTGAAAGTAAGTATCCCTTTTTATAATAATTTACAGGAGCAATTGTTTATTGTTAATTTTAGTGAGTTAAATGCTATAATTGCATTTTACCTAAATAAAACAATCGCCAGTTAATTAGTGGGTACGTAAAATCTGTAAGTAGATCTAGGCGGCGCAGTTAGTACAGTAGTTTAGCAAACTATCCTAAACACTACCTTCGGGTTTATTACTCTGCTTGAATTCTCTCTTTATTGGCTTTGTTATATTTTTTTTCAACTGCCAAAAAATTATAATTACTTGTCCATTTATGTTTTCAGCTGATCGTAATATCTTGAAAATATTTTGCAAATATAGCAACAAAAAATATTATAATTTATTTCTTTTTATTATAATTTAGCACCATCTGTCCAAAACCTGAAAGCCCAAATGTAGTCCATTTACAATTTTGTTAACGTATCGCTAACTTTTCAGAATCGCCTTCTCCTGAAATTAACCCATGTTCGCCATCTCCATGCGGACCAAACTCCATTTGCCAAGTGGTCAATAAATTACCAATGTGCACATGCTTGGAAAACTATATGGGATCACCACCGAATTGTAGAGTTGAATGTACCGTAAATTCGGATTGCCCAAGTTCTAAGGCCTGTATGAATTTCAAATGCCAAGATCCATGTCCAGGCTCATGTGGACTGCAAACAGTTTGCCAAGTATTCCAACATTCTGCTATATGCAGTTGTATTGAAGGATACACAGGAAATCCGTTCGAACATTGTTTCACCAAGGAGTATATAGGTAATTACATTAAGCGTTTTCTATAAGTTTTTTTATATCTTATAAGTTAATGCTTGACTACAATCCCACCTGATGGTAAGTGGCGATGTAGTCATGGATGGTAAAACGCACTAAGTATTAATTATTTTAGAAGTAAAAACATATTTTTGTAATTATTATCTTTCAGAGCCTGTCCCTACAATATACGACAACTGCAACCCGAGTCCATGCGGCGCCAATGCCGATTGTCTCGATGGGCGATGCACTTGTAAACCAAATTACTATGGTAATCCTTATATGAGCTGTAGACCAGAATGCACGCTCAACTCGGATTGTGCTACAAATCTGGCGTGCGTTAACAATAAATGTATTAACCCGTGCATCAATCTGTGCGGACAGGGGGCAGTATGTGAAGTCTATAATCATATCGCGATGTGCAGCTGTCCATTAAACACAACAGGAAACGCGTTCTTTTCTTGTACTCCAAATATTGGTAAATAATATTTTTATGCTAAAATGTCATGTTTTAGGTGTTGCACGCTATGAGTTTCTTTCATTTTCTTTTCTTTATTTCAGCGGTTGAAAAGAAAAATCCTTGTGAACCATCACCATGTGGCCCGTACAGTACATGCCGTATACTTTACGATCAAGCTACTTGTTCATGCTTAACTGGCTATATTGGGGTCCCACCATCATGTAGGCCCGAGTGTTTAGTGGACTCTGATTGTACAAGTTTATTATCATGCTCAAACCAGAAGTGTGTTGACCCTTGTCGTGGATCTTGCGGCCTTGACGCAGAATGTAAAGTACATTACCACAAAGCCATATGCTACTGTAGAAATGGTTATACGGGTGATCCCTTTACGCAGTGTTTAATTGTGCAAAGTAAGTATTATGATAAATCTTTAAAATATACTCGTATTGGCTTTATTATAGTCTTCTGTATTGGCTTTATTAAAACCTTGATATTTTACAGATGTACCAGTAGAAAAAATATCTCCTTGTGAGCCTTCACCATGTGGCCCTAACTCACTCTGTAAAGTTGTGGGTGAATCTTCCTCCTGTTCTTGCATCGTTGGTTACAGTGGATCACCACCATTTTGTCGTCCGGAATGTATTTCAAATAATGATTGTAATTTTGACAAATCATGCATAAATAACAAGTGTTCTGATCCATGTGTTGGCGCTTGTGGTCTTAACGCAGAGTGTCGTGTCATCAGCCACTCACCTCAATGTAGATGCCGAGATGGATATGAAGGAGATTCATTTGATCAGTGTTATCCCATCAAAGGTATTTTTTGCGATAATGTAATTATTTAAAAATAATTAATTTAGTTAAAAATTGTTTGTAACTTATTAACTTGCTTCCAGCTCCAGCACCCAAACCAGTCATCATACAACCTTGTTCTCCAAATCCTTGTGGTCCTAATGCGGTATGTCAAGAACGAAATAATGCGGGAAGCTGTATGTGTCTTAATGGATACTTCGGTAACCCCTACGAAGGATGTAGACCAGAATGCCTTCTTAGTTCTGACTGCACACAAAACCTTGTTTGCGTCAACAATAAGTGCCAAGATCCATGCCCTGGGCTATGCGGAACAAATGCTGAATGCCAAGTAGTTAATCATGTGCCCAAATGTTCATGCCCCACTAACTATGTGGGAAATCCACATCACCAGTGTATTGTACGACAAGGTAATTTGAGCATTATATTGAATATATAATAAAAATTCGTGACAATACAATACGTGAAATGAAAATCCGTTAAATTATCAAATTGCAAGTGAAATCTAACCACATTTAATTTTTTCAGAACAACCGATAAACCCATGCAATCCTTCTCCATGTGGACCTTATAGCACTTGTACGCCGGTCAATAATCAAGCTTCATGCGCTTGTTTGCCCGAATATTCAGGAAGTCCACCTAATTGCCGACCAGAATGTATAACAAATTCAGAATGTGCATTAAACAAGGCATGTGTCAGACAAAAATGTATTGACCCTTGCATTGGCACATGTGGGGATAATGCGGAATGTCGCGTGCACCGTCATAGTCCTTACTGCACATGTCTATTAGGTTTCACGGGAGATCCGTTTATCAGGTGTACACCAGAAATTAAAGTCCCTGAGATACCACCTTCACCGTGTGAACCTAACCCTTGCGGTCCTTTCGCTACGTGTAGAGAATTTAATGGATCGCCAATGTGTAGTTGCAAGCCAGGATACTTGGGTATTCCACCACGATGCGCTCCAGAATGTTCGATTAACGAAGACTGCCCTAAAAATCGGGCGTGCGTTCGAGAGAAGTGTGTAGATCCATGCATAGGCTCCTGTGGCGCGAATACGGACTGTCGTGCAATGAATCATTTGGCAATTTGTACATGTTTACCAGGTTTCCGTGGCGATCCATTCGTGGGCTGTAATATAGTTAAAGGTAAATAGTAACATTAGTTTAAGAAGCAGGTATATACTTTTAAAACGTATATATTTAAACTGTCAATCAGTACCTGAAAGATATTTTCTAAAAACTATTATATGGGGTAATTATTTTTATTTTGTTTGGTTTGTTGTTTGTGCATTTCTTCAACAATCCTATCTAAACATTTTTAGTGGGGGTACTATGGCTTAGGTTAGTTACTCCGATTACGTAAACTCAAGAACTGAAAAATATATTTCCAGAATCCAAACCCCCGGTGTACGAAGAACCATGTGCGAATAATCCATGTGGTATCAATGCGAGATGTGATAATGGAACTTGTTCATGCATACCTGGCTATTATGGAAATGCTTATATTGAATGCCGACCGGAATGTACCAATGACAATGACTGCCAGAGACAATTATCTTGTATTAACTACAAATGTGTCAATCCTTGCAAGGATGCCTGCGGTATAGACGCAGTATGCAACGTGTACAATCACATCGCTATCTGTGAATGTCCAAGTCCACTTAAAGGAGATCCATTCATAGCTTGTCGACGACCTCTGGGTAAGTTATATCGACTCATTATAAACTAGTTGACCCTACAGAAGTACGACATTTATTGCTTGTCAAAACTTAGTAACAATGGTAGTTCTCGAATACTTGTTTATTCAATTGAATATACACAACAAGAAGTCAATAGGTTTATAACGATTATATTATAAACCTGTTACATTTCCGTTATAGTTGCAAGCTTAACGAAAGATTGACTTCTTTGGAGCTCGCCAGTGTCCGCGTTATTCGTTTGTTCAGTTATATAACTCGTTCATTAATATTCTTGCATATTATTATGTTCCATAGAACCTATCGTGTCGGATCCGTGTTCACCAAATCCCTGCGGGCCGAATACGATATGTCGGGCGGACAATACTGTGGCTCACTGCTCATGCCGGCCTCCGATGTTCGAGGAGCCACCGAGCTGCCGGCCCGAGTGCCGCGTACATACCGACTGCCCACCCGACCGCGCCTGCCGCAACAGCAAGTGCCAAGATCCTTGCCCAGGCACATGCGGATCCTTCGCAGAGTGCAGAACTAGATTCCATTCGCCGATCTGCACCTGTCCACGAGGTTTCGTAGGAGATCCATTTGTGCGCTGTAGGCCAGGTAAATTTATCAACCTTTTTTTGGACAGGTGTTTTATAAGTTCCTCTAATTTTGTAATTAAATCATGAAAATTATTCATGATAAAATCAATTTGTTGTTTTATTACGAGTATGATTATTTTATTGTTATTGCTACAGACAATACTGGTAAAGTACTACGTTTAATTTTATTAACCTTACAAATGCATCAACCTTGGAATTGTCTCATTATGCAAATTTTGTATTATCTCATTATTTCACAGATGTGTAGATAGATACCTAATATTATTTAATATTTTCTAACAGAGCTTGTCACTGAGCCAAAGCAAAAGTCACCGTGTTCAGATTGCGGATCAAATGCGGACTGCGTCGATGGCACATGCCGGTGCCGGCCTGGTTTCTTCGGAGTGCCTCCGTTCTGCCGCTACGAGTGCCAGACTTCTAGTGACTGTGACTGGAAACAAATGTGTCTAAACAGACGCTGCGTGGACCCCTGTCCTGGAGCTTGCGGCCAGGGAGCGCAATGCACACCTATCGCCCATGAACCCCACTGCGATTGTCCTTCGGGCACTTCTGGAAATCCTCTTTTAGAATGTCGCCCCATCGAAACAATTCGTAAGACAGAACACAAGGATTGCTTACGTTACAAATCGTTTATCGGATACCTATATTTACCCGTGATACCTATATTAATAAATTCAAATCTCCCCCTTACACCGGCGCGCGAGCTTCTTTTCGCTTTTAAAACTTAGGCATGGGTTTTACTAGTGAAAATAAGTGAGCTGTCCGGCCCCGATTCCACATAAAATCAAACGCTTACGAAAAAGCGCTTCTTATGTTTGCTGCGACATAACAGAACTAAAAATAATCTGTTATTAATAAATGACTAATATTTTACAGCAAAAACACCGAACGATCCATGCAGTCCTTCCCCTTGCGGGCCTGGAGCTATCTGTCGCACGAGAGGGACTAGCGCATCGTGTGAATGTGAGCCTGGCTTGCGTGGAGATCCGTACAGTGGGTGCCGGCCCGAGTGTGTAGCTGATTCGGATTGCTCGCCCACTCGCGCCTGTATGCGCTCGCATTGTCGCGACCCGTGCCAAGGCACCTGTGGAGTTGGAGCCGAATGCGAAACCGTGAATCATATACCGCTATGCTCATGTCCACCGGGAACACGAGGAAACGCTTTTGAAAAATGTGAAGTTATTGCATCAGGTAAATCTACCTTTTTCATCAGATTACTTTTTGCTGATGTTGAAAAATTTCAAGTGGTCCTAATTATTGTTCACAGAAAATATCTTTCTCCAAATAGTATTTGCAGCAACTATAGATCCCATTATAGTGTGCTAATTATTATTTTTTGTCTGTATAGCACCTCCTTGTACACCTTCACCGTGCGGTCCAGGCGCGCTGTGCACTGTGGTTGGCGACAACGCAGTGTGCTCGTGTCCGATGGGGACGTCCGGCGATGCCGGCTCGTCCGGCTGCCGGCCGGAGTGCGTCGTTAGTTCAGAATGCCCGCGAGACCGTGCATGTGTCCGCAACAAATGCGTAGATCCCTGCCTTGGAACTTGTGGCAACGGTGCCATGTGCCGGGTCTTCGATCACGCACCGATTTGCTCGTGCCCATCTTCTATGACGGGCGATCCGTTCCTAGATTGCAAGCCCAGAGGTAAATTGGTGGATTTAATATTACTTTTGTTACTTTATTCATTTATATCCTGATTTTTCATTGTAGTTCAGTGTGTGTTGCTTTTTTGCAGTGTGTTTTTTCTTTCTCAACCATGAGGTATAGTTTTTTATTAGTCAGAATGTGTACAATTTTATCACAGTTATTTATTTATCAGAGATTATTTTTGACTAACTGTGGATTTAATAATTACAGAAACACCACCAACGTCGCCAACAGTTTATGATCCGTGCGATCCCAACCCGTGCGGACCTCACGGAACTTGTCGCGACGGCTTCTGTACTTACCCCGAATGTATAGTCAACGACGATTGTCCCGGCGATCGGTCATGTATCAACAGAAAATGTTCCGATCCATGCATAAATGCTTGCGGCATCAACGCTATTTGCACCGGCGTCCGGCACAATGCCGTGTGTTCGTGTCCAGTCGGATATACGGGCCACCCGTTCGTCCGCTGCGAACGCGTGACCACCGTTACTCCTCAACAACCGGTTCCGGAATGTGAGAGGGACGAACAATGCGCAGACAACGCCGCATGCATCGACAACCGTTGTTCACCAGTATGCGGTCCTAACAACTGCGGCCTAAACGCAAGATGTATAGGCAAGCAACATCGAGCCCAGTGCGCCTGTTTACCAGGCTACGAAGGAAATGCTTATACGGCTTGCTACTCAGGTTAATATTACGTAATTTTTTATCTAGTCTAACTTCTCAGCTTCCCTGTTTGTGTTTCCTTGTTACTGTGTATTTCATAAAATTGTTATTTGCAGTTCAATGTCGCAGCAACAATGACTGTCCGGATGACGAAAGTTGCGAAAGCGGGTCGTGTATCAAAGTGTGTTCTCGCATTCGTTGTGGAAGCGAGGCACACTGCGTGGCCCGCGGGCACGTGGCGTCGTGCGAGTGCGACGCGGGCACGCGCGGCAACCCGTGGACCGCGTGTCACAGGGAGGAGTGCACCGTCGACGACGACTGCCCGCAGTGGCTGGCGTGCAGGGCGAACACTTGTCAAAACCCCTGTCCCGGCTCTTGCGCTCCAGGAGCGCTTTGCTCTGTCAACCGACATGCTCCTACTTGTGAGTGCCCACGCGGCACACAAGGAAATCCGAAAATTGAATGTAAACCAGGTACGCTATGCTTATTGTCTGTCTATATACTATTTAAACACTTTGTACAATTTGCACACAATACACTGTTTGGTAAGTGCCGTGAACCAAAGTTCATGATTTATACTGGGATTATTGTTACAGTTTTAGAAGAAGTCGAATGTGAAAGTGACGCAGAGTGTGGACCCAGTAAAGCCTGTCTGCAAGGAAATTGTAAAAACCCTTGTGAAAGGACATCCTGCGGTGTGGGCGCGACTTGTCGCGTTGCTAACACTTTGCCATTCCGCACACTGGTATGCGAATGCCCTCCGCCATTAACTGGAGATGCTTCTGTTCAGTGTAATCCTAGTGAGTATAAAATAAAAACCCCAAAAACAATCACATTACACATTAAAACAATATTTATATTTTTTCACAGAATCATTTTTATTAATGTTCGATTTTTTTGGTCACGGTGTGAGAATTAGCAAGCATTCAATTGAATATTTGCAGCAGCAAACAAAATAAACTCATCCATTGCATTATCACTTCGGGGAAATTGTACTACTGTTTTGTAAGACTTTTTTTATTTTTCACGAATTATAATGTACATACACCGCGATGTAAATAATATGGTCTATTATCTCACAAAAATTTTGAAACTATCTTAGCTGGGCATATTTACATCATCTGTATGTAAGTATTTTCTTAAAAAACAAAAAAGTGAGTAAGATTGTACAAAAATAGTGTGATGCGTATGATATTGTACAGTACATTTCTTGTATTTAACACAAGTATCAAATAGGTATATGTAAAAAGCACAAATAAAGGCGTGGTGTTAAAAATAGCACGACCTGGATTAATCTGTACGTACAAAATAAAAGTTTGTATAAAATGAAGGAGTAATAGCAAGAACACCGTTAGGCTAACAAACCTGAATTTGCAGAAGGGGAATGCTCTTCGGACAACGAGTGTGGTGACGAGGAGAGATGCTTGGAGGGTCGCTGCGGGCCGGTGTGCGGCGCGGGCACTTGCGGCGTCGGCGCCGAGTGCCGCGCCGCCGCCCACCGCGCGCAATGCGTCTGCGTGCCTCCACTGCAAGGCAACCCCAACATCGCGTGCACGCCAGGTCAGCTAATAAAAATTTAATACCATCTTAAGTTATTTCTTAATATTAATAGGTTTTCTTATTCCGAGAATTTTATACACTACTAGATTTTTCCCGCGGCTTCGCCCGCAGTAAAATGGTTTCAAATAGACTATATCCACTTCAAATTTCAGCCAAATCGATTAAGTAGTTGTGGCGTGATTGAGGAACATCCAAACATCCAAGCATCCAAACATCTTTACAAACTTTCACATTTATAACGTATAATTATATTAATAGGATTAGTAATATTGTAAACGGTCAAGTATCATCTAACTGAAATATTTTCTGTTTCAGTGAATTGTGTATCTAAACTAAACGTTCCTAATCTATTTGGCTACGGAGAAAAATCTGTATCAAACGTACTCAATTAATGCATACTCACAAGTAATTCTTTGGTAGTGTCAGACGGCGCTGAGTGCACATCGGACGATGCGTGCGGTTCTGCGGAGGCGTGTGTTTCGCGGCGCTGTATATCTGCGTGCGCGGGCGCGTGCGGCGCGGGTGCTATGTGCGACGCGGCGCAACATCGCGCACGTTGTCGCTGCCCGCCAGGCACCGCCGGAGACCCCACTCGCAACTGTTATACACGTTAGTTGGACCCTTCTATTTATTTCTGACCTTAAAAAAATAAAAAGTTAAAAAAATACCTCTACAACGATGAATGTTGTTGTTAGTTTGGTTTTTCCCTTATTTACTGAACTTTGGTTTAGTACCCACTATTACATATTCAAGTTTTTTTTTTACTTTTGCAGCTGAATGTACTGCGAACGACGACTGTCCTTTCGACAAGAGCTGCATTAACGGATACTGCCAAGACCCTTGCGCTGTTGGTTCTCCGTGCGGCCGCGATGCGATATGCGAGCCCGTCGCGCACGCTGCCACGTGCCGCTGCCCTCCTGGCATGCAAGGAGACCCACGTCGTGCCTGCGTTTCCGTCCAATGCCACTATAATGAAGACTGTAACGATGAACAAATATGTAACCGCCTCAACCGTGTCTGTCAACCAGCGTGCACAGATAGCTCATGCGCGCCCGGCGCCCTTTGCACCGCGTCTAACCACCGCCCTTTGTGCGCCTGCCCGCCTGGCCGCACGGGAGACGCTTACCTGCGAGGCTGTGGTACCGTACAACAGACAACCGAATGCTCGGTAGACGCCGATTGTCCTTCACCACTTGCGTGCGTTAATAGTCGGTGCGTCGACCTTTGTCAGAGCAACCCATGCGAGATTGGCTTACTGTGCAAGACCGTGGACATTCTGCCCCTGCGTGCAGTAGCGTGCATATGTGCAGACGGCGGGCGCGTAGCACCGGACAGCGGGTGCCGATCGAAGCCAGAAGGAGAGTGCACCGCCGATTCAGATTGCTCCAGCACTGAAAACTGCCACCGCGGCAGCTGTGTAGATGCTTGCAAAGCCGCTCCTTGTGGTAGAAATGCACTTTGTGAATCTATCGACCATGCCTCGAAGTGTTCGTGTCCACCAAGTTACAGCGGAAATCCAAGAGTAGAATGTAACTCAGGTAATTTTCAAAAAACATTCATCCATTTACATCGTTCTATTTTCATAACATCGTATGATATTTTTTACAAATAATGTTCTATTCCATAGAACCACGCCATACACCCGTGTGGGAATGCTACAGCGATGACGAATGCAGCCCGGAGCAAGCTTGCCGCGATCGCACTTGTATCAACCCATGTGTAGACGCCTGTGGACTCGGCGCACTTTGTCGCGTCATCGATCACAAGCCACAATGCAACTGCCCCCGTGGATATACCGGCGACGCGTTTACACGATGTGTTCCTCGTTAGTACATAACATCATATCCATCTTACTCCATACACAACAGCAAATCCATACACAAATCTTAACATAAATTTTCTATTTTCAGCATCCGACAAGTCCGTTGTTCCCGTCGGCTGCAAGGCAAATTCAGATTGTCCACTATCACAGGCTTGCATAAACGGTGCTTGCGCCAGCCCCTGTAATTGTGGCCCGAACGCTGAATGCTCAGTTCTTAGACACCATCCAGTATGCTTCTGTACAAGCGGTTATTCAGGAAATCCATATGTTGGTTGTACAAAAGGTAAAAATTATGAACGTCTCTTACTCATACTTTTTTTTGGAACGAAGTTCCTTATCGCGCGTTGTGAAAGGGGGCTAGACGGAAAAAATTCTTACGAAAAGTTGTCACGACACTTTTTTGATTCTTACGAAAAGTTGTCGCGACACTTTTTGCTTTTTGCTATTAGGAAATATCGAAAGGAACTTCGTTCCATCCGGGTGTCCCTTGACACCTCTCAAGTTTTTTTATTTTATTGTCTTGCGTATCGTTGACGGGTCTTGTAATTTATTTTCAGTTGGGTGCACGTCTGATAGTGAATGTCCAGATAGCGACATGTGTTACAACGGCGCTTGTGTAAATCCTTGCGTGGTAGAAGCTCCATGCGCTATAAGTGCCCAGTGCTTCGGACAGTCCCATCGTAGCAATTGCCGTTGCCCTGTAGGAACATCTGGCAACCCATATACAAAATGTCAGGCGGCACAGTGTGAGGTTAACTCAGATTGCAACGACGATAGCATTTGTATCAATGGAATCTGCGTAAATGCCTGTTCAATAGAAGGAGGCAATCCGTGTGCTAATAACGCCGAATGCTATGCCAGAAATCATGCGGCTGCCTGTAAATGTCCACCTGCTTTACCTCTCGGTGATCCTCTAACAGAATGCATGAAAGTGGAAATATTAGGCGAACCTGAATGCCGCATGGATAATGATTGTCCTAGTGGCCACGCCTGTTTGAGAGATGAATGCCGAGAAGCGTGTTCCGAACTGAAACCGTGCGTAGGAAACTCGCGCTGCTCAGTTTCAGATAGTGTACCATTCCGTACTCTCATTTGTCGCTGTCCCGATGGATTCTTGCCAGAAGAAAGCGGTTCATGTAAACCAGCACAATTACCACCATCGAGCTGTGCCGCTGATAACGACTGCAACGATCAGGAATCATGCATTAATAGAATTTGTCGCAACCCGTGCAATTGTGGTGAAAATGCTGAATGCTTCATCCGCGACCACAGACCCGTATGTTCCTGCCGCGAAGGATACGATGGGAATCCATACCACGCGTGTCGCACGGTCGGCTGTCGTTCAGATTCTCAATGTGATGGACACCAAGCCTGCATCAACGGCAACTGCATCAGTCCATGTCTGTTGAACAGTACTTGTGGAGCTAATGTGGAATGTTACGTAGAACGAAACAGACCATTCTGTCGCTGTCGTCCAGGATTTGAAGGGGATGTATTCTTAGGCTGTAATCCCATTGAGTGTCGATCTAACGGAGATTGTCCACAAGATAAACAATGTCATGCTCACAGATGCATCAATCCCTGTCATGGTAGAGATATATGTGGCAACAATGCTATTTGTCTGGTGCGAAATCATATCGCGGTTTGTAAATGTGAACGAGGTTTCACTGGAAGTCCTTACGTAGAGTGTAGACCACAGATTATACCAGAATGTTACGTGGATGGAGATTGCCCTTCAAAATTAGCTTGTTTGTCTTCGAAATGCGTTAATCCTTGCACGGCACTTCAGCCATGCTCGACGCCAGCACAATGCGAAGTTTCACCGACTTTGCCAGTTCGCACAATGCTATGCACTTGTCCACCAGGATATGTCAGTAGCGGTGGAGGCGTTTGTCGCCCATCCACGCCTGTCTTGGAAGTTGCTTGTGAAATTGACAACGATTGCACCTCAAATCATGCATGTGTAACATCAATCTGTAAAAACCCATGTCAATGCGGACCCAACTCTGACTGCCAAATAAAAGACCACAAGCCCGTGTGTGCCTGCAGACCTGGGTATGTCGGCGACCCAAGGGCAGGTTGCTATGACGTAATGTGTCAATCCGATTCACAATGTGCAGATGATGAATCATGTATCAACAACCGTTGCATACTTGCCTGCTCTGTAGAAGCAGGTTTATGTGGCGAATCAGCTGAATGTTACGGAATAGAACACCATGCTTCATGTCGTTGCAAGATAGGCAGTGTCGGTAACCCTTCTGTAGCTTGTACACCTATTAGCTGCCGTGCAAATTCAGACTGTCCTACAGAAAAATCATGTATAAATTCAAAATGCGTAGAACCATGCACGACCGGAAGCTGCAATGAACCAGCTGAATGTAGAGTTCATCTTCATGAGGTATATTGTGTTTGCCCCCCCGGGTATGAAAGTACTGAAAAGGGCTGCAACAAAACTGAGCCGCGATGTAACTCTGACGTAGACTGCCCTTCGAACACTGCTTGTCTAAATGGCAAATGTGTCAATCCCTGCCAGGAGATGAAACCATGCGGAGTCAACGCCGAATGCAAATTAGAAAACACGCTACCGGTACGGACAATGATATGTGAATGTCTACCTGGTTATAGAGGAAATGCTCTCAGCGAATGTACACCATATAATCGTAAGTTGAATATCGAAATGTAAACATTAAATCATAATTTTCTCCTATGAACATAAGTACATTAAATTAATTATAATTTCAGCACCTACCACTACCTGCATTGACGGACAAGGCGTAAACGCAAACGGCGAATGTGTACCATGTCTGGAAGACGAAGGTTTTGTGGTAGACTCGCGCGGGCGCTGCGTGTGCGACGTGAGCCGAGGGCTCGTGCTACGTGGCAATGCATGCATGCCCATTGGCTGTCGCGCCGACACCGACTGCGACGACCGTTCTAGCTGCATCAACGGAAAGTGTACAGATGCGTGTGAGGCCGAACCTTGTGGCTTGTACGCAACTTGCGAAGCTTCGGGTCACAGGTCACGCTGCACGTGCATCACGGGCTACGTCGGCAACCCAAGACTCTACTGTAATGCCTCTACTACTCAAAACAACTACCGCACGGACTTCCCGATACCAGACATGCAGGTGAGATAATGTTAAGAGAAAGTTCGAGTCAATTACTTTCATTGTTCAGGCTTTTTAATAAACTTGTGAAATTATATTCTCAGGTTCATTGTCTGGCTGATGGCGTGCGAGTGAGTTTGAAAATTAAGGACTTCAACGGAGTGCTATATGTAAAGGGCTACAGTAAAGACGAAAGATGTCGACTTGTCGTTCAAACACCAGAACATCAAGAAAGTCCTGTCGACTTCACAGTTCATTTTGGTGATTGTGGACTTGTGCATGTTAATGTACGTAATTTTTTTTTCTGCTAGAGTAAAAAATATTTCCTTTCTTTTGTATTTGCACAAGTTAGGCAAAGAGAATAATACTTTCCCCAGGCTAGGTGATCCTTATCATGTCTAGGGTGCGGCCGTCCTTGGTCGTTCTTGATCGGAAATTAGGTATATACCTACTAACAGCTTTAAAACGAGCGTTCTATAAACAGTGCAATGTCGCCACAATTTCAAAAAATATTTCCGACATACAAGATACAGATTATTTATCTTAAATTACTGCAATGTTTATATAGTAGTAGATATGTATATTTCAATTCAGTGACGATTTTATTTGTCAACAGGGACTAGCTAGCTTCGTACTGGTAATGCAAAAGCATCCAAAACTTGTGACGACAAACGCAAAGGCATTCCATATCAAATGCATCTACCAGACTGGCGAGCAAAACGTTACATTAGCGTTCAACGTATCCATGTTGACAACTGCCGGAACCATCGCCAACACCGGCCCACCACCGACATGCTCGATGAGAATAGTATCCCGTACCGGAGATGAAGTAAGCTCAGCGGAAATCGGAGAAAACCTTGTTCTTCAAGTTGACGTACAGCCCTCAAGTATGTAGACACTACTCAGTTAATTGAGTTACTGGTCAGTTAGCATTTGAACAATTATGTTATTGACGAAATTGTTTTTCAGGCATCTATGGTGGTTTCGCACGTAGCTGTATAGCGAAGACCAGCGAGGTATCAACCAACATAGAGAACGAGTATACCGTGACGGATGCTGATGGTTGCGCTACTGACGCCGCGATCTTCGGCGAATGGGAACGCAGTGATGATGGCAGTGCTCTTCGAGCCTCGTTTAATGCCTTCAAGTTCCCCAGTAGCGATAACATACGATTCCAATGTAACATACGTGTTTGCTTCGGAAAGTGTCAACCGGTAAGAGAACAACTGTTTAAAGGCCATTTTCAGTAGGTAACCTACCTCTAACCATAATCTCCGGATAATTAAAAAGGTTCTAGCAACTAGTAATTTTTTTGACTGTTGCTATACTAAAAACGGCCGTGAATGTCACTTTTTTAACTTAAAGTAAGGTATTTAAATCCATATCCTGCACATCCAGGTGAATTGCCGAGGTTTCGACGCTTTCGGCAAACGAAGAAAACGTTCGATCGATGGCGACGGCCCACTGTTGGGCCAACTGCGCGAAGAGGTGACCGTCGAGTCTAACCAGATCCTGACGCTGGAGCGACGCAACCCGTCGCAGATCGCCCGCCAGCGCGACGGATCGGGTGGTGCTCAGGGCGCGGGCGGCGCGACCGGCGGCGACGTGTGCGTGTCGGCCGCCGGGTTGGCCGTGGCGCTGGCGCTAACGGCGCTGCTGGCGCTGGTGGCCGTGGCCGCGGCCGTGGCCTGCTGGCTGGTAGCGTGGCGACGCGCTCGGCCGCCCCCCGCACCCCTGCCGCACCCGCCCGACTTCCCAAACCCGCTGTTCCAGCGCTAAGCTCCTAGTCTGCGCCCCGCTCCTCCGCCGGCACCGGGCGGTGACGGCTCTTCTCTCTGTGGGTTCCAGCGCGCCGCCGGAGGACCGCCGGGCGAGGGCGTCGCGAGCGCCCCCTCGCTTGCGCTCGCAGCGCCCTACTTAGTTTATTTTTATATTTTTATTATATTTCTCTATTAACGTGGACTCGACGCCTCCTTCAAACTTTGTGATATGCATTATATAAATATTCGAATTCACTAAACTTTTTGTAAAATAATTATTGACTTTAGTATTTAAGCAAATAAAATAATAATAATACACAGTATTTTTAATCTTATATATCCCTTGATAGTTGACGCTCTTAATATACATGCGTGTAGGTATATCTGCCATTTAATTTTGATTTTGCTGTTGCAGTCTTCGCACTGGTTTGCTTATTTTACCCTTAATTGAAACATTGGCTTCAACCCATTAACGTTCCACTACTGAGTACGACCACGGGTCTCTCCTCCTGACGGGGCCTAGAACGTACTGATTAAGTACTCTGTGGTGTCTAGAGCATACTCAACCATACTGCTTCAATGTAGATTGGTGGAGGGGACGGGGTTAGTGGCCAACCTAAGTGTCGGTAATTTTTATGCGGCCCGAAGTCCTCCAACATGGCTAACGAATGCTATCTTACGATGATAACCGGGTTCGACGGTTTTACATACTATGCTTTGAGAATTTTTTGCCACTAGAGGTCACCTATCCAACTAAAGACCGCGGTAGCGGTTATGAGCGCTCCGGCTTTAAGCACTTCGAATCTATTCAGTTAAGAAGATTAAAAGGTGTATTTTGGTATATACATTAGTTACTTATATTGTTAGATGCTGTTTATTTATCTTCTATAAGAAAACTCAAAATGTCTGTTTGTCTGTCCGGGCATCACATAAATTGAACGGATTTAAATCACATTGAACGGATTTCGATGAAAATTGGTAAAGTTGTTACTGATACCCTGGGTCATATTTTAGACAACTTTTCATCCCAGAAAATTAAAAGTTTTCCCGGGAAAACAGGATAAAAGTTTGAATAAGTTAAAACATAATTTCCGTATGCAAAGCTGCGGGCAACAGCTAGTGTGTAATAATGCTTGACAACTTATTTTTGGTTAATTTTTGTGTCTAATATGTAGATGGATTTATTGTTATGAGGCATATTTAAAAGATATTTTTAAGGGAAATATTTGGAGCAGAAAGACCATTTTTCTATTAGATTCGGACATGGTGCGATGATAATAATTATGACCAATCCAGGTATCCTCAGTGTTAACGTTACGGTATTATATTGCAGTGAGAATACAGAACCGGCACTAATTACTTGTTAATAGGTACGTTTTTGTGTGTTGTTTTGTATGGTATCGTTTTGTTTTGTCTTATGCCACCAAATTACATTTTTCAGCCTGGGAAGAATGCTTGCCTTAGAGAACAGTGCTTGAATTTGGATGAGAAAAATCTCCAAAGCTTCAGAAACAGACACAGAGTTACCAGCCTCTCGGTATTTTACAAGATATTTTGGAGACTATGCGCAGAATCATTTAATTCTCTCATTCCCTTTCCTACACCGAACGTAGCTACTCACGGCGGAAACCCATCCATTCTTCGTAAAACATGGAGGTTTTCCGTACTGGAGTACGAACGAAGCGCTTATCTTTGTACTTAATTTATTATGTGCAAATAACTGGTAGGTAGATAAGTTGCTCGCGATGATGTTCCCGACCACAGACATACTCTAGGTAGGTATACATGTCTGTGTCCCCGACCTATTATAATGTGGGTGTTTTCATTCGATGGCTTGATACAGCCAATTTTTCTTACCTGTCTCAGGCTCTTCAAATTTTTCTTCAGCTTTTAATATCGGACGAATCTAACATCCGTGGAATGATAAATTGCTACCCAAATTTGCCAATCGAACACGATGGGGCTTTTCACTGCACAAACTTTAAGCGAGAAACCTAATTCATTAATGTAAGCACGAGGGGAATATTGAGGTGATGATGACTCTTATGTCGATTTCGTAACACAAGGTGACATTGACCATCTGCACATTCCAAATGGATTATTCGCAAAAGGACTGATTCGCAAAAATATAGATTTGCCCTTATGCAAATCATGCAGACTCTCATAAGGGCAGAGGTAATGGTTAGGTATAATCAACTATTTAATTTTCTATTCGCCTATAAATTCGCATTTGACACTCAATTCGTGGCTTTGTAATCAGTAACGTTTATGGGAGATACATTTAAATAATTGCTAACTTTAAGGTGATAATAACGAGTAAACGAATAAGAAATTAGCAAATCGTCCAATTGGTCGGTTGAATGGAGGTATTGACGACATAATATATTAGCAGCACTCATGATCGAACTTTGTTAGAGACGAGAGTTGTGGCGACCATTCGTTCTCAGCGTAGCAAAGTGACACCATGTCCAGTTTTGTAGCCACAAAAAACAAATACGATCTTATCAAGTAAGTTTTATTTTACTTCCATTAAGATTTTTCAAGGAATCTATTGTGATTATGATTGTTCACCAATTATGATTGTGTATTTTTATCAAAACCAAAATTGGCGTCTAATTATCTCAATTAATAATGAAATTGGTGCACCAGTAAGAACCTACATATTATCACATTATGTACTTACAACTACCATGCACAACAACACATGCCAGATAAATGCCTAATGGCATTAAGTTTTTCCCTCTGTTACTTAGTGAGGTGATATAAACATTTAAATAAATAAATAAACTATGATACTTAAATATATAAAATTGAAAATGATGTGCTCGAAAACATGGAACTAATGTCTATTTTTCCTAAAGTTTTCGTTAGACTCCAATAATAATCAATCTGGTAACAGGTAGAATAATTCATCAGATACCTAATACATAATAATATAAAGTATACATTTAACAATTAAAAAAAGTATAAATTATAAATAAATAATTAAACCTCTGCTACCCACGCATTGTACATTGCTGCACATTACTTAATGTATTAATTCCATAACAATAAAATATACTATTCTAATATCGATCGTGTAATAATATCTAATTTAATACAAACAGAAAAATATTAACGTGAAAGTATGAAATAACAAATTAATATGTATTTTAAAAATAGGTACCTTTAAAAATAAGCTATTTAAATTTTGTGTTTGTGGTGTATACCGATGAAGAAACCCTCATCTGGAGTCAATCATACTCATAAAAATTAATTGTCATCGGAACCAAACACATTTGTGAACTCCATAGAATGGGAGGAAATAGTTCTAATTCAGCTTGCAAGATTTGACCGTAGCCGTTATATGATACAAAAGTAATACTATTAAGCTAGCTTGAGGAAAAAAATCACAAACGAAGACCTAACAGTTAGGCTATATAATCAAGTTTTCTCAAAGAATCGGATTTCTTAAAAAAATCACAATTTCCCCAAATATCAGCTGAACCACTGAATATTGCTGAACATATTCAGTGATTCAGCTGAGTAGTTCAACATGGGGTTAAATTAGTAGGTATTGAGGTCCCCCACCCATGGGCCACCGCTAATCCACCACTTCTGTTACACCCTGTATACGTGCCAACAATCAAACGAACAAAGCTAGTTAAATAAATGCTTGTCGATGGAGTTGCATATTCGATAGCTGTTGTTGCCAATACCAGGATAATATAATTAAATTTCTAGTCGGTTAAGTTGGTGGTTAATGATTACTATACCAGCCTCTTACGTGTAAAAACTACATTGAAAGCCAGTCTCTACCATTAATGCAATTATTCTAATAATACTAGAATAGGTAAGTGAAGTATGTAGTTACAATCCACTCGAAAATGGCGCGTTAATAATGCATGTATAAGTATGTAGTATATTAGCAGTTGTAAAGAAGTAAGACAATAATTTAGCTCCCAAATTCCGTAGACAAAAACGCAGTAATAAAAATCTACTTAGTCAATATCTATCGTTAGACAAACAATTTATTATAGGCCTACTATACGAATGGTATAGCCATAGGAATGGCTGTTAACGTTGAGCAAGACAGCCGCCGGCGCAGCGCATTGTATCGCGGTCATGACAACGCATGCGCGGCCCCCGCCTCCCCCCTTCCTGTGCTCCCCCCACTCTGCAATGTCAGAATCACATTTTGTTTACCAATTGCTGCGATTGACGAGCCAGTCGGGGCAGTCGGTTGGCCAACCACGCCGGGCTCACTCGATCGCGTTAGTAATTTATTCGCCAGTCGCGCTTCGCTAGCGACTAGTGCGAAATCAATGATTATGCGCGTTATGAACGACCGAGTGACGTGATAGCATGAGTAAAGACAGTTCCTCGGCGGAAGCCGCCTTGCCGAGCGTGGCGGTACACGTGGATCAATATGACAACTCGGACGAGGATAATTCAAAACTGCTCAATCCACACTCAACAGCCCCGATCGTGACGCCCTCTGGACAAATGCGTAAAGTTAAGAGCTTTACCGATACACACAGAATCCGCGATGTGAGTACCGCATCTGGTGCAGCGTCTGCGCGCTGCCTCCGACCTTACGAACAAGTGGTCACATACCCTGAAGGCTCTGAGTGCGGAACCAACCAATATGCACCTTCCGTTCGCTCCCTCGCTTCTATTGGAATGGGATGTACTGATGGCCGCAAAATGGTCATCCGTCGAGTGCCGACATCGCCCACAGAACTATTTCATTTAGTGCGTCCTCCTACGTAAGTATCACTGAGGAAGTTACATCCTTTATACTGCCATTATTCAATTGACATAACTGTCTACTGTTTCTGCATCCTTCTGTAAAATTAAGTTTTGAATAATATCTTCATCTGAATAATAAACATTCATCTTAATAACTGAGATAACAACATGATTGTTGCTCAACATCAATGAAGACCCCTATTTATCTTTTTAGAGTGATTTGTTGAAACTTAACCTAAAAATTTAACCTAAAAGTTAACCCCAAAAGAAAGTTTCCAAACATCAACAAATTACTCTTGTCTTCTTATAAACATACTGACTATATGAATCTTATCAGATCGATAATAAATAGGTAAAGCGATAATACAAACCTAGACCTTAATTAGACCAATTTCAAAGAACCTATTATAAAAATATAGTTGAGCAGTGAGCTACAACGGTTGACCTGGACTGATTGGAATAGCTTATGTTTTGATTATGATAAAAATATGTAAAGATAGTACAACCATTTATAACTTTACAAAGTTTATTTAAAAAAAATCTATGGTAGTTTACAAAGATTCAACCACAAGTTTTGCATTTATTGTTTTTATTCAATATTATTAAAGAGTAGGTAGTATCACAAAAACAAACATAAACGCCATAATAATTCCAGGGTAATATACAACCGTGATAAAATGTATTTGTTATGTATTCCTTTTTTTAGAAAAGTAACATAGGTAAAGTAACATCAACCTAACAGACTTAAAGAAGATAAATATACAAATATAAAATAGCCTAGGTCGGTACGTGAAAACTAACCAAGTCAAATGTAGAGCTTGAATTACATGTTCTTGTGACTAAAATTTTAAGCTTTTCTACACAGAACATGCTCTCATTTCACATTTATGTTTTGATGAGATCCTTGTTCATCAATACGTGTACTAAAAAGGTGTGTTAATGTGATAGTTTTTGAAGTATGTTAGAAAAACTAAAAAAAAGTAGTGAAAATTTTGACTACATTGATTATCATAATTTTTTAAATTACCTTTGTAACTTGAAACTTCATCCAATCTTCTTTGTAATGAATAGATGGTTTCATTACCTTTCAATTAATAGATTTTTCACATCTATGGAACCTTTAAGTCCAGAGGAATCGGAAGTCTTTTGGCAAAGTCGTCTAACATACTAAAAAAAATTTAAATGGCGTCCATTCCGAAAGGAAGAGGGCTAGACCTGGGGGTCTATATATGAGTATTTTTGTCGATAAAATTAAGTATATTTCATGCCCTTAAAATATCGCTAGTTGGTCGATGGACACATTGTATAGATGAAATGATATCTTACTTGTAAAATATCTTATAGATTTACCTACTTTTATATTAACTGCAAATGAAATGTTTTGGTATGCCCTTGTTTTAACATTAGCTGTAAATTAGTTTTATGCAAACCTACCAGTACATGCCTAATACAATGTAATTTCGTTGACAAACCTAAATAAAGAAATAAATAGATATCGACAAAATCTAAAGTATAAGAGCTATGCAATTATATATTTAATACGTCCACTATTAACATCATATCCCACGAATTTTGTTTATCTGGTATAATTCAAACCCAAGTTATTAGGATTTAAAAAAAAGATGAAGCGCTTCGAGCTTAGTGCCGTCGCGACGGCACGACGCGTCGTCTCGGCGGAGTCACGACCGAGATTACCAAAGTGTCCACTTTCCGATTTATAATGATTTTGATATAATGTTTTGAATATTCGTTTTTAGGTCCATAACTAACCAATAACCAATCTTACGTCCAGCAAACAGGCACGACACGGCTAGTCTTCTATAAATACCCAAACAATAAATCACGTTATCATCGACATATTATACAGATGAAATTTACTATCATTACATAATGCCTCTAGTCAAAGCGAGGTTATGATGCAATGATGCTAGTATTTTAAGCCGACAAAGATTGAAAAGTGGATTCCTGTCGAAATTCATTATTAAGGAATTTCTTTATTATTTAATAAGGATTTTTTATTAAGTAAATACTTAATAAAAAAGCTTGGCTGAAAATGATGTGTTGCATCTATGATTAATAAAATTAATACATATCGTACGTAATATTTTTTATTAGCATTATTGTTTCCCACGTGCGCGTAGAATGCAAAGCACGCCTACAAATATAAAATCATGAGTTGAATGGTAGGATGGATGGACGGATCATATCTACTGTAAAGCCAACAAAGAAGAACTCAAAGAAGTAATAGGTATGTGTCTAGGAATACTAAACAATAATAATATATTGATATTTTAAACTATTAACGTAACATTATACGTAGATTTTTGAATGATGAAAATACAAGTCCTAAAGCATTTTTGAAGTTAGATTTTAAATTTGATTTAAAGTTCTAAACGTGTGACTCACTAACTAAACAACTTTATTATATCAAAATTCCAAGATAATGAAATTTGGTAAAGAAGAGAGAGAGCTAGTAGATATTAGGAAAAATAGGTTAAAACGGTAAAAAATACTGCAATTTCGTAAAATTGACAAGATATTGATAGATTGTAGAGAACAGTCGTGTGCTAGGTTTTAATTATTATATTTAACGCTCCAAGTCAATGTCACTAACAGTTACTTAAATCGCTGCTTAGTACAGAATTTTTATGTTGATTCTTTACTAAGGAGCTATTAAAGTAACCGTAAGTGACTCTCGAGTTGGGGCATAAGTGTTATAATTTTGTCATTCTTGACAGGTACGTTGATGAATGTCAATAATATATTTATATCATAATAATAACTAGAAGTCATAAAAGCAAGATTGTTTTGACTTGGTAGGTACGTCTGATGTGTTAACGATTGTAGTAATGATTCATACAAAAAGATAAAATTGTAGCAACAACCTCGATCACACGGTGTCTCTATCAATCTCCTCACTGACCGTGTCCAATGCCGCCAATTAACATAATAACTCGCTTAGTCGTAAGTATGTACTCATTTGTTTTAAGCATGTACACTCCTATTAGTGTACATATCAAGGTATGAATTAAACAATATAACGCTTGTTATACTGGGTATTACCTAACGAACTCAATTCGCCCACCAAGGCAGGTACAGTCGACAAAAGAATTAAGAATGCAGGGCATGATTCTAAAATCCTCTGTAATGGTTAATATTACATATTGTTTACGTTATTAACAACGTTAAATCATACCTTACGTATACAGGTATCATTTAACATCGATAATATCTATGTTAAATGATACCTGTATACGAAAGGTTTTAGAATCATGCCCTGCATACTTAATTCTTTTGTCGACTGTACCTCCTTGCAAATTAGTATTTACGCATTCGCACTTCAAAAATATGTTTAAAGAAATGAAGTTAGAACTCTATTATACTACAGTAGGTACTCTAGTTAACTGATCTAAAATTGATTTTTTATCTTAATATTTATAACGAGGAACCGCCCTCGCTTTGCTTCGGTTTTCTTTATTTTTTACACCTTGGGTTACATTATTGGAGTTTTATTAAGGATCCCTATTTTTTTTTGAAAATATAATATAGCCTATGTTACTCGGAGATAGTGTAGATTTCCAACAGTGTAAGAATTTTTCAAATCGGTTCAGTAGTTTCGGAGCCTATTCAATGCAAACAATCAAATCTTTCCTCTTTATTATTAGTATAGATTATTAAATTCTTGTATGAACGTAAAATGCAGAACAGAATTTTTCGATTACGCCAAATCTGAAGATTGCCTACTGCTTCTTGATAAAAACATCTTTCCGGTATTGCCCTTGTCAAATCATTCATTATTCATCAACATTCAGTGATGTGCTCAATGTGGCATTCACTGTGTCGAAATTGTGACTAGTAACAGACAAGTGTAATTCCATAAATCCTCCTAGCTTATGAGTGTATAGTTTCGGTCGTCTTAACCTTCACAGATGGTGATAAGACTGCAACGCCACTATCTGCTCCGTATCTCACAACATGGCTACGACGATTGATCGTGCGCCCAATTTTATCGCCGCCTGTTTGATAATGACATTAAAATACGCTTACGCATTCATGCTGACATCTTCGTGAAATGTTTTCATATATTTGTGTATATTGCAATCGGATGCTGTGGGTTGTGTACCTACTATGTAATTTTGAGATATTCCGTTTTTATACTATGAATTCTATTTCACTTGATGTGTTACTTTTACTGCACGTTCACAACTAGAAAATGCTATCAGAACTGAACATCACATTAACGCACACATCCGTCCGTCGATTCAGGATACTCACTTTGTTTCAGGATTTCGAGCAAACGATATCTCGAATAATAATTATGTAAAATCGATATCACTAAAATTCAAGGCTAATTTGGTCCTCGAAAGATTGGCGACCTGAACAGGTCTTGTTCTCGTGCGATGCATCTGCTCAAGGCATCAAGGTGAGGCACGATAGCGTCACAGCAAGATTCATCATTGCTGAAAAATAAATCTATTTTACAGCGATTGAATTCAGAAATATTCTTCAAAGTTTATTTCAACAACTTGATGCCAAGTATAATATATGGAGCTTTCTTCTTAAATATTCTCAAAGCGCAATGAGTGGCCAGTCACGTTCTTCGTTCCTCCTGAGTGCCATGCGTCTTATCTCTAAAAAATCCAAGATAACTTGAGCTCAAGGTGAGTGAAGCCCCATTCACCCCAAAAAGTAGTTTATTTTATAGTCTGCCGTATCATGTAAACACCGTAAACGTGGTCAAATTATAAAGTATAATTATAATGGTCTTGTAGAGTTTAAGAAAAATGTACTGCTCTAGTGAGATGACTGATAGGTAATGCCCTTCTAATTCTTGAAAAAAAAAATACATGTCATTAATTTGGAGTGCGATAGGCCAATCATTCTTCGAATGATTTATATCTGTTTATTAGCTTCAAGGTAAAACTTTTTCTGTAATCGTTCACGCTGCCTTCAAAAAGTAGACTATGAGAATTGCAAAAGGTGTGGAAAAGTCAAGTGCTCACTTTTCCGCATTTAACAATGATATTGTATGTATAAAAATATCTTTGGCATTTTTAGTGTCAGTCTGTGTGCCAAGATTTTCTTATTCCATACACCAGTTAGCGTGTGACGGTGACCCAAATATGTAAAAATCTTCACAAACTTTCGAATTTATAATATTAATAGAAATTATGATGATGACATATCTTCAACTGTAAAAGAGAAATATATGAGTCCATTATTTACCATCAGGTAAAAAATATCAGACTAAAAATTTTACGTAAAATTGCTAAATATTGTCTGACGATCAATATCTCTAGAATAAATATATCTTTATTTTGTTATTGCAATCAATCATTCAATCAATCGATCAAAATCGATTCGAGTAAGTACCAAAATGATACACTTATACATGTTATTTTTACGGTTCCGTAAGCAATGACAAGAACAAGCCATTTACAATTTCGTCGTTACTGACTGTCGAGTAGTTCCATATTACATGACGTCACCAGACAAAATGAGAAAAATTTTACATAATTTTTACATAGAACTGTACTAATGTCTATCTACCCCGCTTGTCAGTGGCATAACGGAATAATATATCACTGGAATAAATAATGTATGATCTAAATGAGATCTGAGAAATCTGTCCATATGTCATTCCCTTTTCGGAAACTTTTATTTAAACATGTACCCAATGAACTGCTGTTTAAAAAAGATAATAAAAATTTCCACGTAAAAATAGTACTCTTGCTCCCGTTATCACACATTTTTTATACTATTTAAGTTACTATGAATTAAGAGCATAAACGTCACGAATAAATGCCACTAAAATTTACAAACTTCGTTTGTTTGCAAACTTCACCTTTTGTTGTCGTGATGACGTCGATGGACTAACTGATGAGCATAAGCCTTTAAACTACGTGACCTCACTTTAATCTACTATCTTACGGAACATCCAACTAATCCAAACATCTCTTATAATATTTATCGTTTGCTTTTGCCCGCGCCTTCTCCCGCGGTAGAGATCGATTTTTTACAAATCCCTCGAGAACCCTGAACTTCTCCGGGATAAAAAGTAGCCAATGTGTTAATCTAGGGATTCTAGGGTATAGGTTATCTTCATTCCTTTCAGACAAATCGGTTAAGTAGTTGTGGCGTGATTGAGAAACAAACATCCAACCATCCAAACATCTTCACAAGCTCTCACAACCAATAATTAAAATTGCATTTCTGCCTATCTATATTTTGGCCGGGAATTTATTATATGCTTACTTTCTTTTGTGATAGTAAAGAAAGCAAAAAATTAACACTAATCAAATAAGTTGTAGGGGTCGACATAGAGACAGAATCCGCATCTGATTTAAATATCATAAATCATCATCATGTCGTTGTAATGGTATTCATGTCATAAGGGAATCCATTTCAATAAATTATTCACTCAAGCATTGTGACACTGTGAGACCTCACAGTGTTGTTTCTGAATACGGATGCGATGATTGTTGACAGGACTTGTCTAAATAATTGTAGACCACGTTATGCTACACCACAATTTTTATGGTTCCGAAGTAAAATCGGAACTCTTATAGTTTCGTCATGTCCGTCCGTCCGTCCGTCTGTCCGAAGCAAAGCGCTAAGACCCTTAGTGCTAGAAAGCTGTAATGTGGCATGGACATACATACATATTTATTAAAACTCTAGAATCGTAGAATAAAATATTGCAAAATATTTTTTCAGGGTACCTCCCCTACAGGTAACGTGAGGATGAATTTTTTATTCGTCGCGTACCCTGTAGTGTGGGGTATCGTTGAAAAGGTCTTCCAAGAATATTATGGGTATTCGTTGACTATTTTTGGAATTGAAGGGTCCGTTTGCGAAATATTTGGCTTTAAAGTACTAATTTTCTTAGAGTCAAGTAGACACTTGACTGCCCCCCCTGCTGGCTAAACGGTTGGATTTGGACAAGTGAAAAATTTCTCAAAAGTAAGTTTTATGATGAATTTACAAGGAAGACTATCACGGCTATGTTAGCATAAGTAGTCAATGAGTAATAGTCGATAAACACTACTTCGGAACCCTACATTGCTTGTGACTTGACACACACTTGCCCGGTTTTTTAACACTTCTTGCAAGTATCATAATAATACGTGTACCATGTTAGGAGTACTACATTTTATCTACAAAATTCAAAGATAAAATAGTATTGACATAAGCTCGCAAAACGCGATTTCATAGTAATTTATCAGTGAGACAGCGGCTTAGTAATACATGATTATTGCCTTGAGTTCCACTAACTAGTCTATTGTAGTTACTTTAAAGGTGGGCACATTTACCTAATAAAATAACCTTTTTACAAATTGGACATCAAGATAAATTATAGTACCTACCTAAAGATTTGATTTATGAAAGTGCCTAAGTAACATCCTCTATACTCAGTCATTAACCCAAAACTGGAAGTGAAGGTTATTAAAACATGAAATAACAAATTAATAAACTATTTTTTTAGGTATGAGACCTAACATTAGTGAATTCATAATATTATGTACAATGTTTTATCACAAGCCAATATTTTTAAACAAGCATTTGGGTAGGTAGATACTCAACACGATGAAGTAGACGAGATAAAAAAAACATCACCACTACCTGCAGGGTCTACCTCCTCTGAACAAAATAGTTGTTCTACAATTACACTACTCTACAAAAAAACAGTTTTGGTTCGCAACAGAAACGAAAATATTGTATCCTGGGTAAAATGCTAATGCTAAAGCTAAATCTAATAACAGAATTTTGCCATCACGTCAGGATTTTTAGTTATTGTTATTTTTTTATTTCTCAAATATCTACGTACGTCTTGTTGTTTAGTGGAAAAAATAAATTGATATTACGACTAAATTCACAAAAAACTAAATTTATTTAAAAAAGATATTTCTAAAGAACCAATAAATACTAAATAAAAAAAATACTTGATTTTTTCTTAATAATAAGGTGATTTTCTTATAAAATCTTGGTCATTCTCTCTCATGAGGAACCAACAGTAGTCTCCCAACATCCCTCGGTCCCGTCGACCTTGGTAGCGTTGTTCCATGTTAAGGATGTCCTGATGGAACCTCTCACCCTGTTCGTCACTAAAATCTCCTAAATTTTGTGGAAAAAAAATCAAGTGAGAGTGTAAGAAATGAACAATACTGCCTATGTTTTTCTCGAAAACCCCATGACATTTGTTAAACTGAAGTAACAATATAATATATCATGGTTGGTAGGCTCACGCCAGATCATTGGCACAGCAAAGGGCATAGAAGAATGTTTTCCATTCATCCAGTTACTCAAAGCAATACAATTTATACAACAGTAATGAGGTGCCAATTTTTTATTTTGGTGGCCGACAGTAAAACCGAAATAAGTCTCATATAATCATACTATTATAATATTTTCACATTCTCACCTATTACTCTTCTTTGTTTAGAAGGTATAAACAAGCCACATATAAAACAAAATGAATCTGGAGAATTAACACACCTACGTTTAGCGATTTTACTCATTTCGTACTTAGAAAGTTTATAGAATATCTAAGAATAGAAAATCAATAAAATATTTTTTAGTTAGATCAAGCATATAAAACGTAATAAATAACTACATATATTTAATTTTCTATGTACCCTCAGAAACAAAAGAA
Source organism: Thymelicus lineola (assembly GCA_963932265.1). Taxonomy (NCBI): domain Eukaryota; kingdom Metazoa; phylum Arthropoda; class Insecta; order Lepidoptera; family Hesperiidae; genus Thymelicus; species Thymelicus lineola. Next base: position 9,674,769 of record OZ010686.1, read on the forward strand.
TAAAATACTGCATTGTATATAACTTGACCTTAAACAGTTTATTTTTGTTTTTATTTTTTTTTTTTTAATTGACGTGATGGCGATATTTGATATAGGTATTAGTAATCAGTAATGCCTAACTAATCAAAAAGTATATGAGGTTATTCTGTTGCGAAATTTTGTAAAGTAGTGTTATCAGTATGACTGTAATAAATTAGAAATCCTGAAAATAGCGCGTGTTTATATTATAAAGAGGAAAGATTGGATTGTTTGTTTGTATAGGCTCCGAAACTACCGAACCGATTTGAAAATTTTTTTCACTGTTGGGAAGCTCCGGGTGACATGAGCTTATATTATTTATTTTTTTTACTATTTTTCCCGAAGCGAAGCGAGGGCGATTAATTAATCAAAACTAGGAAGTTTTGATTAATTTTGTTTTTTATTTTCGTTTATAAACAAATTTGACACGAGGTGGTTGAAATAAAATATACTGGGCAAACATTAGACACTTGATTTGCCCACTTATTATGCCGTATTAACAAAATTGATGTGCATTTGTTAAAAGTAGGTAAAGATTGAAGGTCTGAAGTACTTGACAAGGAACACTAAGGGATCGACCAAACTATTAAACACATTGAAATGCCGTCTTAGCAAAAGTTATTCAATGTAATGAATATTTTCTAAAGGTACATAATATATTAAAATTAAAAGTCCCTGATGGAGAGTACCTGATTAGAGTACCTGATGGAGAAAACTAAGGGTTCAGCTAAACCGTTACGAGATAAGGTAATGCTGTCATAGCAAAAGCCATTCAACCTATTGAGATATTTAATATAAGTGTCATACTAAATTAAGATATGGAGTAGGCACTGTATTTAGAACTCTCAAGAGTTAAGCCAAACTGATTAATGTATTGAAATGCTACCATAGAAGATTATTTCAAATTTAGATAAACAACCGTCTGTCGTGTTTTAAAGAATTCACGGTTAGTTCTGACTACTTGTTTTCTGTACAAACTGTCATTTACAGTAATTTAAGAAAAATAAGATATTTATCCAACATAGGGGCCTGGCCGAATTCAGCATAGTATCTCACGGTTAAGTTGGAGTCTAAAGTATAGTACTCCGCAGACCCAATAAACCCTATGATCCTACTGTAGTTAAAGTATCATTGTATTTAAGCTATGATAAGAAAATAATTAATGCCCAAAAATTTTTCTTCTCATGCAGACCTCCTGACGAAGACACGGCCTCACATGAAAGCGATTGCGACGAAGAGGAAGAAGATGCAGAAACCGTTCACCTAAAACCCAGAAGGCCCTTTTGGGCTAACAAAATACAGTTTGTGCTAGCATGTGTGGGTTATTCAGTCGGCCTTGGGAACGTTTGGCGCTTCCCTTACCTGTGCTACAAAAGTGGAGGAGGTATGTCAACTTTTATAAAATCAAGAACGCAATTTCAAAAACTGTTTACGGACACATTTTACAGGATAATGCAATTAACACATCTTGATGACGAGCTTCCAATTACACATTCAACAGTCGTGACCAATACATTTGCTATGATTAGCCCTGGTTTGATGTCCTCGCTCTAAGTAATTTTTGCACGATTTGCACACGTAAATATGTTTTGTCAGATAGTGTCAACATGGTGACAAAAATCTTTGTTGACTTTTTGTTACTGCATATAGTACCGACAGGGTACGCTTCATACAGTGGTATAAAAAAGTATTATGCTAATGTTATCGCTTATGAAAATGACGCAGAATATCCAAATGATAATTCATTACAACTAGAATATTATGATTACATACATAAAAAGCAACATTTAAATAAAAGACGCAAATGAATTTATGAATAAACTGTAAAATTAAATCGTAACGATTTCTTATAAATAGGATTTTAAGTTATAAATCAAATGAACCTATCATTTGACAAACTCATAATGTAACTTAAAAAATGGCAATAACTAAAGCAATGAAGTTATTATTGTGCTAATTTAACAAAAGCAATCAAAGTTATTGATCAGGTTGAAAATACTACATTTTTAACGTAGAAACTAATATTGATACAAGTTAATAAGGTGATAATAAATTCTGCTTATACTATTGTAAACATTGGTAAAACGTCTTGGTGGTTGTTTGTGTCGCCGTTTGTTAAGTGGCGCCGCTTGCCGCTGAGGCGCCAAATACGAGGGCCAACAGTACAACCTCGGTGTGAATTACAGCTGATGCCTTCTGTAAACTGATCTGTCACGCGTCTATGTTACCCTTCCCACAGTATTGTCGATATTTGAATAACGACAGCTTATTAGAGCTATTAAATACGTAGATATATATTATGATTGTAGTGCAGCATATCGAGTTTATCTGATAAAATGACGATAGCAGTTTTTTCCCAAATAATATCTAAATCTAATTCATCATCATGTAAGATAGAATTGGATTATCAAGAGAAATTAATTCATAAAGCATAACTAACTTTCACAAAACTGATGCCATAATTATTACCGAATGTACGATTAGCAAAACTAATTTCCGGGTACAGGCTCAATTTATGTGGATTTAAAATATCCCCTGATAAAGTTATCAAACTCCTGGAACGACTGCGTAAAATATGAGTAACAGCTTTAATAGGTAATAGGCATGGCTTTTCAGCAGAACGCCAAAAAATTTGCTGTTTGATAAAACATAAGAAATGATAAAAGATATAAATATGAACTACTTTGATATCAAATTGTTAACAAAGAACATGAATGATTAGATAAACAAAGTGCAGAAACCTTATGCGTCACAGATTATAGAAATACATAATATTGATCTTCGGTTAAAGATTTTGACTTCGGATAACTGATTCCGCCATGGCCAAAATGGAACCCAAAGGGAACAAAAAGAGCACACGTATAGCGAAACCTCCCGATTTTGCACCTTTCGATTTATTCTTCGCCAGAAATTTAAAAGTCATTATCACTCTGTAGTATATTTCCTGCTCATTGTAAAAAGATAAGCTAAATCTTGATTAGATATACTCAAAGGTGTATGCCACCTACGTATTGAAAATGAAAAAGAAGTCATACGTTTAAAGCTATTAGCAAATGCCTGGGTTAATCATAGGTCACTATAATTTATTTCAAGGGCATTATTTATGTCATAGTCTTGTGTCTGTGTGACCCATTGTTTTCGGTGGCAAACAAGTCTGTTAAGACTGCGACACACTGTCAATGAGTCAATAGGACAACGTCCAATAGACGAAAAAATCCATCTCCTACCTACGCTCACTGCCTTCACTACTGTATCTATTACAGCCAAGCAGCCAACTATTCAGCTGTCATAATTCACAACAATTTTTTGTATAATACGGGTACTCACGATATATATTTTATCCGTGACCCGTGTGTCGTCTAGCCGTGACCACGATCCCTGTAACTGGGTCGAAATATCGGCGTATAAAATATATATCGTGAGTACCCGTATTATACTAAAAATGTTTACAGTCCGCGATGAGTTGAGTTCAAAATCATGTTTCACAACAATTTACGTTTCTTTCTAGGTGCTTTCCTAATTCCTTACTTCATCATTCTACTAGTTTGTGGAGTGCCGATGTTGTTCATGGAGTTAGCGGTGGGGCAATACACGGCACATGGGCCCATTGGTGCACTTTCTCAAATATGCCCCTTATTCAAAGGTATACCTTGGTTTCTTTTATTTTATTAAATATTAAATATACTATGATAAATTAAATAACAGTCATTCCATTTAAAATAAAATGGTTAAAATGGTAGTGGTAATAAAATGTTTACAAATTTATCAAACGATAAATAATTTACAGGTGCTGGCTTAGCAAGCGTGGTGATCTCGTTTTTAATGTCCACGTATTACGCCGTGATCATAGCCTGGGCTATATACTACTTCTTCACATCTTTCAAATCTGAAGTTCCATGGGCGAGTTGTTCGAATCGTTGGAATACACCCCAATGCTGGGTGCCTAATCATAACATTACTAAACCTAATGGATCTCAAACACCCACCGAACAATTTTTTGAGTAAGTGTTTATTATTTTCACCGATTTCTTGGTTTCATAATTACTTAAAAGTTCGTGTGTTTATAGTTATCGGTTTAGATTACACCTTACGAATAATTGAATCAAACTAAAAGTAGAGCTATCATTTATTGATTATGGTGGTAATTAAATTATTATTAGTAGTAGTATTAAATTAGTAGATATTTATCTAATCGATTTTTTTAAACGTACTGCACATTATGGGGCATTTATTTTTATTATGACCAGAATTACATGTTGTATTTTAAAAGATTATCACGGGCTATAGACTGACAAAAGGCCATCGTAAATTGTGATAATAAAGTTCTGAGATACGTGTTCATGATAATTCATTAATTAAATATTATTAAGTAATAAATTAAAGCATTTCACATGAGTAAAATAACACTCACGCCATTCGTTTTTGTTATCTTTCCAGGAAAAAGGTCTTAAGCATGAGTGCCGGTGTTGAATTCCCTGGTGGCATGCGGTGGGAATTGGCTGCTTGCTTAGTATGTGCTTGGTTACTGGTGTACTTCGCCCTATGGAAAAGTATCAAGTCTTCGGCAAAAGTACGCTACATCACTACAACGCTGCCTTTCTTACTCATCATAGTATTTCTCGGACGATCTTTAACACTTGACGGCGCGGATGTAGGGCTAAGATTTTTTTTTAAACCAGACTGGGAACTACTGAAACAGTCAAGGCCCTGGGTGAATGCAGCTTCGCAAATCTTTAATTCTATTGGAATCGCCTTCGGATCGATGATGATGTTCGCATCCTATAACCGATTCGACAATAACTTTCTCCATGACACCATAGCAGTGTCTCTAGTAAATGCAATCACAAGTCTAATCGTGGGGATATTTACCTTCGCAACAATTGGCAATATCGCCTTTGAGCAAAATACTTCAGTGAAGGATGTCATCGCCGATAGTGAGTATTATCTACATTATTATAATTTCTAAAACAGAAGAATTGTATTCGGTCACACCGACGTCTGTTCTTATTGTCCTTTCGCATACGTAAATCATATTAATCTATTGTAATTGCATATTTATTTTGATACTATAAAATGTTGAATCACGTCGATGTGTCATACATAGATGTTAATTAATTATTATTTTACAGGTCCGGGATTGTTATTTGTAGTTTATCCACAAGCCATAGCTAAGATGCCAGCTTCACAACTGTGGGCGGTCTTATTCTTTTTCATGTTCCTCTGTCTAGGCCTCAATAGTCAGGTAATTATCACGAACCTCTACCGATGTCATACAGAGATAAGGCGTCTATTATCATCCAAGATTGATTATACTTTGTAAATTTCAGTTCGCCATAGTAGAAGTTGTAGTGACATCAATACAAGACGGGTTTCCTGATATGATACGCAAACGACTCGTGTATCATGAATTACTGGTGCTGTGTGTGTGTGCCGTATCACTGGTGTTTGGATTACCACATATTATACACAGCGGCATATACGTATTCCAGCTGATGGATTACTATGCAGCCTCGCTCAGTATCACGTACCTAGCATTCTTTGAGGTCGTGGCCATAGCATGGTTCTATGGCGTGGGAAGATTGTCCCGAAATATTAAGCAAATGACAGGTTGGTAAAACGCATATCAATATTCTATACGTTGTTTTGTTAAAATATTGTACCCGAATTGATTCAGTAATTATGGTTTTATTTTATGCACGCGTCTCATTTGCCAGTAAAATGCAACAAAAACGATCTCGTCACGCTTGTTGTATATCAAACAATAATAATCACGCTTCCCATTCACAACGCAATAATACAATTTAAATTCTGCTCCATCCGCACAAACCCGCTTCCGGTTTTTATGAATAGCAAAGTGACATACATGTATATGTATGTTTGACTTCAAATATTAACATATCAGATAAAATTTCATTAGGCCATTATGTTATGTTAAATAACATCCGTTCATTGAACTTAATTCGTAATTATTGAGTTTGCATGTCTACAAGTCAATAATATAAGCTCAGTACAAGATTCTTAAGCGATATATTGGTCCTATAAGCTGGATCAAAGTTTATTCCTAAAAATGACGTAATTTCGTCTTCGATACCATAATTTTTATTTAATTTATTTTTTACTTGCGTTCTGTAGGTATATGCATAATTGACTAACCACATATGTTTTTAGCTCTACTAGTTACAATGACAATACTGTATGAAACCTAAAATATATAATCTTAATTTATTCTTCTTAGGTCGTCGTCCCTCGCTCTACTTTCGGTTCTGCTGGCTAATAGCGACGCCGGCGCTGCTGCTGGCACTCTGGGTGGCTAGTCTCGTAGACTACACGCCACCCAGCTATCGTCAGTACCAGTACCCTGCGTGGGCGCAAGCGCTCGGCTGGATAATCGCCTCGCTCTCCTTGCTTTGCATACCGGTGTATGCAGTCGTAATTATCGTTAGAGCACCAGGAGAAACAATATTGGAGGTGAGTAACGCATGCACGTTACACTTTGAGACCATAAATTAATAATAATTATGGTTATAATTTATTTTATGTTAAGAAACAAATAGATCATGCATCTAGTGATATAAGCCTTCATTAAAACCATGTGGCATTAAACCACGAAAGACGATTCACCTGCCGAAAAACAATTGTTGAATGACTCTTATAAATTGCAAACGAACGCACATAAAAACTACGGTTGCTTGTAACGTTGCTTATGTGACAGCTCCTTGGCAACGTTCAAAGGATGAGGAAACTGACGAGGTATGGCGCATACCTCGTCATAACGATTAGGGCAAGTTAGCATAATAAATATGTGGTTTTATCGCTTCCTAACGTTTTCCTAATTTCTATTTTTACTTTTCAGAAATTACGGTTTTCGATACAACCAACTTCTATGTGCGAATGCGGCGTCAGTGGTTGTGAAGTGTGCTGTTCAGACTCCGAGCCTCCCGACGACAAGCCCACAATGAACTAGTCTAGATATTATTTCTGAATACATCATAGTCAATAAGATAGTTACATGAACGCAATACTGAGAATACATATCTGTCGACACGGTGATATCAAAAATAAACACGACAAAAAGACGATAAAACAAGTCGCACTGACATCGTATTATTATTAATTTATAGCTACGAATATGTACCTACTCGAACGAAAACTATTTATGTATAATGTAATTACTCTGACACACTTTACAGTACTCGAATCGCAGGTAAATAGGGTTCTTCAGCTGACCTTGACTTCAATAAAATCTGAAGATTACATGTGGAGTATATTGAGAGGTTGGTTTGATCAAACATACATGTAACTACTTATTTAATTATAATAACGTTTTACGTTTTATTGAACATTGTTGTTATCACTTTTTGAGTACAATTTTTTGTGACTAGCCTTAAGAGATTGATGATATAATAATTAAGTAACCTATAATAGAAAAATATTACTCAAGTACAAAACTTTGTTAATTTTTTTATCAAACACCGAAACCACAAGGATATGTCTTACATAAATGCATTTCATATAACTACATATACAACTTTTATGTCTTTAACATTTCTACACTACTTAAAATACACAAACACAACACAACTGCCACAATAAATAAATCATCATCAAAACTACAACTGTGATCATCATCTACATTCCAACTAGGCATATCGTATAGATAGAATCTAATTATACTATAAATTATTTATTCATAATTTTAGAAGATAGGTAATTTGTGAACAATATTGTGTTAAGTTACTCTACAATACAAAAATCAAAGTACTTGATGTGTACATTGTATGTATCAAATAAATATCATTTATTAAATGAAAATTACTCATTTGATTAATTTGCGAAGTATTTTAATTTTACACATATCATTTTACCTGTTTGACTTAAATTTAAATTTGATCACCAATGATTTATTAACGCTATTAGTGAGTAAGTACATACTGTGGCATTTATACCAATAGCACTAAACATATGTTTAGTGTTTAGCGTCTGTTTATCTAAACAGATCTAGTGCAAAGTCAAATTTTATCTACAAGACATTGAATTTACATGAATATTGTGAATGACTTGCATAAAGATTGCATGAATGCATAGAACTAGCATAATTAAGGCAAAGAGGCATTGATATAAGTAATATATTAAATTTTTTTTTACTCTTAGGAGAATTTACTTTGATTTAATAAACAGGAGCAAAAATTAATTAATTAATATTAAATAAATTGGTTCTACATAAAACAGCATAAAATATACACTTTTAACCACATAGAGATTTTTATCACCTTTATGGATTTTTAAAGACACTATGTTTATGTAAATACTTGAACATGTAAATACTAAGTTATGAATGTACATGTAATATAAGAATTTAAATAAATAAGAAATATATATGCAATGTAAATACTGTTTTATTTTACCACATAAATATAAGTTACAATAGCATAAGAAAATACATACTATTTTTTTCTCTTCTTTGGACTAACTGCCACTGGTACTGATTCGGTATCGCTGCTTTCCTCATCATCATTCATATAATCATCTGAAAAATATACATTAAAATTCATATACAAGGTGTCCCAAAACTCAATGTTAAGCAGATACGAGGTGATAGGCTAGGTTATACCAGCTAGAACACTTGTTTAGGTAATGTATTCACAAATTTACCAATTTAGCAGGGTTAATATTCTATCTTAGAATCTTTAATATTTATACATTAACAGATGCTCATGATGAATTTTTGTGTAGATCATTTCAATAAAAAATATTTGAAACCACTGATGCTTTTGTGGTTTATCTGACCTCATTGGATGCACTTTAGTATTTTATTGCAAATGGTAAATTAAAACCCCAGCCAAGGGCATGTCCACTTTATTATAATTAATTTTTAATATTAATAAATATTTTGATATCCACGCCAAATTACAGCTTTTTAGCACTAAGGGTCTCTGCATTATGCTCCGGAGGGATGAACGGTTATGACGTCACTATGATAGATGTTTGATACTCATAACTGGCCCTGCTTACTAATCGAGCGGTTATGGGCTTGAATTCCAGGGAAAGGGGCAGACATTTATGACATAGATATTTGTTTGTAGGTTGTGAGTGTTAGTGTGTGAATCTGTTACATACATGTCACCCATAACCACAGGCATCCTACTGAGAAAATGTGAGTTTAAGAGCATTCTTCTTTCATTTATTATTCATCCAACACAATTTCTAACAGATGATTAAGTTGAAATTAAGTAATAACTTAGGCTCAAAAATGAAAAAAATTATACTAACCTATTTCACCATTATCTTCTATCATATTTGTAAATATTTCATTTACAGTTTGACGAAAATTTTCTAATGATACCAATAACTCCCTTGGCTCAGTGATAGTTTCTTTAGTAATTTGTTTAACTATTTTACTATTCTCTGTTATTTCACAAGTTATGTATGACATTTTAAGCAGTGTTTTTCTACTTTACTAATTTTATTTTATATCACCAATTTTTACAAATAACCTTATTTATTTATAAACAAAACAAATACAGAATTGACACTTTGATAGACAGAATAGCGCGCAGCCGGACTGTCGGACAGAAAGAAATGTCAGAATTTCACAGAATAAAAAAAAGACATAGTGTTGTTCTACTACAGATTAAATATATGTAATTTGCTCTATGGGTCAGTGTTTTCCGTTTCCGATCCACTAACTTCCATACCAAGTACTTTATATTATAACTAGACTCCAAACTTTGAAGAGGTACCTGAAGAGTACCACACATTGGTAACACAATCGAATTATAAGATATATCCTAGAACTATAGATTACATGGACACCATAGAAAAATATTCATCCAATATCACGTAAACGGCATGCAATGAGGCGGTCCATAGAGAAAAACAAGCTTACTTTACATTTTACGTAAACCTTAATATGAATAGTCCCCGCGTTATGCGGAAACACATTAAAAAAATGTGAGGATAATAGACAAAACGAAATCCCAGCCAGATTTTTGACAATCCAAATACACATAATGATCACTTCTTGAACGTTCCTGGTAATAAATATACATATATACATCTTTCACACTTAACGTACTATGAATTTCACACAGCAACGGATGCTATTTTTAACATAGCGGATATTCAATAATTGAATCCTAAAAAAATTTTTTTTTTAAACGCTTTTATTTCAATAATGTTTAGTTTATAAAATTAGCTACAAGTTGTGAAAATTTCAAGTCTCTACGTAAAATAGAACATAGAAAATTATGCGTCTAAAGTCTGAAAATCGTTTTTTTTTAATTTAACAACAAATAAACAATGAAAATTAGTTTAAAATATGATTTTCGTGTATTGTCATCGGAAATACACATGTCTGCCAAATTTCATCAATTTTCATTAAAGGGAAGTCATTCAAATTAACGTTACAAGATTTGATGCTCCGAAGTGAAGCTAAATAAAAGCGTTTAAAAAGCAGACTCTAAAATCTTTAAAATCAAACGCTGTTGAGTCAGTGGTATTTCCTTAAGGCCTATACATAGTTCCATGTTTATATATACATCTTCGAAGGTTGGAGTCCAATTGCATATTCAGTTTATTTTCCCTCCATGGGAGGGAGGCTGTGAATGCATTATGCATACCAGAACAGCCATCTGTGCTGGTAATGTGGGATTTTTGCCTACTAAACACAGCCTTTGGCATTGGTCTTACGACCTCCAAGCCTTCATCGGATGCGACCCCGCTTGAAGTTCTTGGTTTACATTCTAAAGTCTGATGTCTATGCCATACAGCCTTAATCAATCTGTTCTCTATATTTATTTTATTTATCTGTCTTACTTACGTCATATTTGACAGACACAGACAGTGGTTCATCCATAGTCGATGGTCAAAATTGTCCGAAATTTAATTTTATTTGGTTTAGTCCTAAAACTCGCTAGTATTGAATTCAAGTTAAAACTAAAATTACCTTTCAAGTGTTTATGAATTAAGATATGTAGTGTTTGTCTCATAGTATGCGTGAGTTTGGTAAATTTGGCCCGCTTATAGGCGCTATTGATGAAGGAACCTCCAATGTGAAATTTTTGGTAAAATCCATTCTATATTTTCTGTTTGTAAGCACCGTAGCTTTGAATGCTTTGATATTTTGCTGACAGCAATACTCTCGCTGTTCAATAAGTCAATAGGTATTGAATTTAATATTTTATTTCGTAGACCTCTACAAGGACACTAGTACATAAGGTAATCATTATATTTTTAGGCTTCTAAATTATTTACAATCGATTTCAGGATGGTATATCCGTCTAATCAGATTTTGTGTTATGTACAATCAATAAAATCCATCCATCCATCCATCAGCTTTTGGAGGTCCACTGCTGGACATAGGCCTCTCCTAACTTACGCCACTCTGACCGGTCCTGAGCCTTCTGAATCCAGCGGATCCCCGCTGTCTTCTTCAGGTCGTCAGTCTATCTGGTCGGGGGGCGTCCTATGCTCCTTTTTTCGAGGCGTGGGCGCCAATTAATAAAATAAATCTCCCAGATTACCAACATAATATGGTAATCAATGTGTTAAGATCTGTAAAAAATATTTAATTCACATAACAATAGCGTATTCGTACTTTTGTATTAAAGTAGTTCAGTAAGTACATAAAAAAATCAGAATAGAATATCACCTGTCATTTTGTATACATAGGCATTTCCGGGTGTAAATTTTAAAATGGTTACTATAGCGGTGCTGTAGTCATTTATTCTTCCTGGACACAAAAGATATCTGTGTTTGGCCTGGACCCTTTTTAAAAACCCTACCAGTACAATCCCTAGGCACCCCATAAACTAGAACAAGTCCAGTGGTACCCAGACGGATGAGAGCACAGTAATTCAGCACCACAAAGGTCAATACTGCACATAAAAAAAGTGACAATATCACTACTCCCTTGTGTTTCAGGTATTTGCAGCAAACACATCAGAAGTTCTAACCTACCATCAAATTGCATTGAAAAGGTTTAGCCCACAGGAAGGATGGGTTGAGCAAGATGCTTTGGAAATACTTAGTGCTGTTTTGGAGTGTATTGAGGTAAAGATGTTCCTTTGCTAAGATTTCATGTAAATATCACTATATGCATTTATAAAGTTTGTCAAATAATATAATAATATAGCTCCTCGCATTATGTCTCTATTTAATTTGATTATAGAAATATCGAAATTTGAAAGTCAAAACAATATCTTAAACTAAATTAAAATTATTTAAAATAAACTATGGTTTCTTGTTTGAATAAGATTCAAAAATTTCCAGAGAGGTAATTGATAGTAATTAATTATTGATATAAAGTTCAAAGCTATGTTTTATTTACCATACAATTTCAGGTCACAGTAGATAATCTGAGAAAACTAGACATTAATCCAGAAGATGTTGTTGGTATTGGTATCACAAATCAAAGAGAAACCACCATAGTGTGGAATTCAGTGACAGGAGAACCCCTGTATAGTGCCATAGGTAAGTTAAATAACTGTTTCCATATTATACAGTAGCATTGGAGTAGCTAGTATTCATTTTCAAGTTTTTCTGGAACAATTGTTGCAAGGGGATGCAAATTGCTATTTGCACCCTTTCCACTGCAAAAGGGGAAAGCACAGCACAAAAATTGTTCAGGCCTCCCTTAAATTTTTTTTTAAACTTATTCATATTTAATTCCATCGTTATTCATTCTTATTCAGTGTTCAAAGTTGAATCATAATTCATTTTGTCAATTGGTTACAAAATATTCTTTTTAAATGAGTTTATATAGCAGAATAATGTTTTGCTGATTCAAAAAGATCAAATACATTTTTTTACAGTATGGTTAGATGTAAGGACTTCAAAGATTGTTGACAATCTTACTAAAACCAAAGGAGCACAATGTGTACATGCAGTGACTCAAACCAGTGGTCTTCCATTGTCAACATATTTTTCATCTGTAAAGTTAAAGTGGCTTCTGCAGAATGTGACGGCCATCAAACAAGCAGTAGCAGCTGGTCAATGCATGGCTGGAACTGTAGACTCATGGCTTATATGGGTATGTGGCAAGTTTTTTTATATACAAAATATTTACGAATTTGCATGATTTATTTATGTAGTCGAGATTATTTATAAATTTATGGTATTTTATTAAATTATTCCACAATGAAATTCCAGTGTCAAAATGTGGAATGAGCTTCCTTCTGAAGTATTCCTGGAGTGCTATGACATGACTTAGAAAAAGGTGTAAAAAGAATTCTCCTTCAGGGCCGGCAATGCATTGGCATTGGTAACCACTTAACATCAGGGGGCCAGCCTGCTTTTTCGTCAGCCTGTCAGGCTATAAAAAAATATATATACAATTATATTAATTATACAATTTTTACAGAACTTGACTGGAGGCAGTCGTGGCGGGGTCCACGCGACGGATGTGTCCAACGCGTCACGCACACAGCTCATGTCACTAAAAAGTTTGCAGTGGGACAAAGGATTGCTCCGCTTTTTCGCAATACCAATAGAAATTTTACCAAAGATTAAAAGTTCTGCAGAAATATATGGCTATATATCGACTGGGTCTCTTCTTGGTACTCCAATAGCTGGAGTAAGTATATAGGTATTCTTCAGTTGCTATATATTTTTTCATAATTATAAAGTTACCTTCAGTGAGAGTGGGGCAATCTAACATAAGAATGGGGAGGGGCAGTCCCAGAAATCTTATGTGTTAATTGTGTTTATTATAAATACGTTCTTAAATCAAATGTGTGCACAAATCAGTCATTCAGTTCTGGTAATGAACTGTTTGTCATTGTATATTGTTATCTAACTTTGAAATGTTACTGTAGATTATCAGGTATGATTGAGTACATTTGTTATCCAGAGTGATTTTACTACCAAATGATAGGATCTTCTATGATCTAGATTCTAAATTATTAACATAGGACATAAAAAAGGGATTTTTAAACACATTAAAGAACTGGAACATGTTTGAATTCTGGGAAACTATATTTTGTCAAATTATTATTTGATAGGTTGATAGGTTTGATAGGACATTCGTTAGTTTGAATCGAAAACATTTAAGTTTTTGACTTCTTAATTTTCTATAAAGTTCCAAGAAAATTTTATGTACACCTACTAGAAACAATTAACTAATTATATTAAGTAAATCAATTAGTTAATTTCGTATGTAAATCGTATATGTACTGTAATTTTCAGTGCCTCGGAGATCAACAAGCAGCATTAGTTGGACAAAATTGCATGAGATTTGGACAAGTAAAATGTACTTTCGGCACGGGTTGTTTTCTACTTTACAACACAGGTGATTTCAATAAGCTTGCTCACAATGTATTTACTAAGTTTTTATTTATAAAAATAAAATAATTAACAACTATTTTAATCGTCGGCATAAGCATTGTTTTATTATTATTTTATTATAGTTCAAATAATGGTTTGATTCGTCAAGTTGTCTATACAAAATGAGCTGTTGTAAAGACTTTATATTTAAATTGTGTCAATTTTCCCACTTCCAATAATTCTCTTACATAAATATCCTTATTCAATGATACTTCATTAGAGCGAATGTGAGTTTCTGGAGAAATTTTAATTGATGTTTTTGTTAAACTGTTCAAAATTTACAGGAGAATCAATAGTGCACTCTCAACATGGACTGATCACAACAGTGGCCTACAAGCTTGGGCCAGATGCGCCGCCTATTTACGCTTTAGAAGGCTCCGTGGCAATCGCTGGTAATTATGTTTTATATTTTTTTGTAAAACCACTATAAAAACGACATGTGAACTTGATATACATATTTTAATTGAAAAGAAACGTATTGATAAAGTGTGTAGTAATTACATTTAATTTACGAACTTTTATGTGCCCCTGGCCTATTTGGTGGTCACTCTACCTGCAAAGCAAGGGGTCCCAGGTTCAAATGCTGACCAGAGCATATTATATTTAGTTAAAATGAAAGAAAAATGGTAGTTCTCAAACACCCGTAGTTTATTGTTTTATTTGTGTAGCCCATGCCATTCGAGGTCGCCGAATTAGAAAAGCGAATCTGTAGTTAAAATCATATTGTGTGGAAGGTGCATCTCACATATATCCTAAAACGACGTATTTATCGTCCTTATATCCATTTCAAAAGAACTAACTAGAGCAATATTTCACGTAGGCGACACATTACAGTGGCTAAAGGACGGGCTGGGGATCCTTACCGACGTGGCGGAGACCGAGGCGCTGGCCACCAACGTGGGCGATGACGACGATGGCAGCATCGCTTTCGTACCCGCGTTTAATGGACTTTATTCGCCGCATTGGAGGAAGGATGCGAGAGGGTAAGGATTTTTGTAGTTAAAGTTTTTAATTATAACTTACAAGACCTGGTTTATAAAGTAGCGGCGTAGTATACATTATGAAAGAAATATGATTTATATTTACCTGTATAATCCCTCTCAAGTGAGATACAACTTCACTTCTTGAACTTACCTAGTGTAAATAAATCTCAACCGATTTTGATGATTATTTTTTTAATCGAAAGCTGGCTCTTGTCTTGTGGTCCCACTTAAATGAGGGAGATGTGACAATGGCATCCATGAGAAAACCATATAATTCTTAAATTTGCATTAGTATGTGCGCGACAAATGGCCGAATAACTCAATGTCACGCCAACCAATTTCGATGATTCTTTTTTATTTATTATGTGCTCTTTTGCCGTGTGTACATAACCGCAGCAGTTCTACCTTGCAGCCAATTATATTATATATATAAAAAGAGGTAGATATGCCAAGACGGCGCTGAAATTACGTCAGTCGAATCTAGTCAAGTATAGCGATTTTAATTCAGACAGTTGATAGCTGCCTCTGAGCGAGGCCGTCTAGCTGTCTTTTTCACTATTATGATTTTGGTAGTGCTATCCCTTTTACATAATTTACCAATGTAATAGTGATTGGTGTAGTGAAACAAAAGATAAACGTGTGTGTGTTGTAGCTCGGTGGGAACAGATTTTTTGGTTGATTTGTAAGGGCATAACGGATCTATAGTTTAATATCATTGCTTGCAGCATAATGTGCGGGCTGAGCGTGGGCACGCGCCGCGCGCACGTGGTCCGCGCGGCGTTGGAGGCGGTGTGCCAGCAGGCGCGCGCGGTGGCGGCGGCCATGGCGGCGGACTGCGGCCCGCTGCGCCGCCTGCTCGCCGACGGCGGGATGGCGCACAACGCCGCGCTCGTGCAGATGCAGGCCGATGTGCTCGGGATACCTGTTGTGAGTGATGTTGTGTCATGCTATACCTACTTGTTGTTGAGCTTATTACATCGTTACACGCCACAAATCACAATGCATGCTCTATGCCTAGCTGAAGTACTTGAATAGGGATGTTGACTAATTTTAGGATTCAATTTTTTATCAAATTTCCCACCAAAAACGTCATGTGACGTCAATATCCGATATTCAATACTGTCTACTGAAGTTTGTTGAATTTCCATATAAAATGTATCTTATGGAAATGTTATATAACAACGAGCCAGGTGCGCCCTCTGATGATGGAGAGCACGGCGCTGGGCGCGGCCATAGTGGCGGGGCACGCGCTGCGCGTGTGGCCGGCCTCCACGCCCAGCCCGCCCGCCGACACCTTCATACCCGCCATCACGAGCGAAGGTACGGATGCTAAATCAGGCCGGTTGAACCATAAAAACCTAACTAAATGTTTACAATATCCGATATATATTCGATATTCGTGTGTTTCTGTTTGGCCTAATGGCTAGCTAGCAGAGAATGCATAAAGCATTAAGCTCGCCATTTATACCTTAATCCTGTATTGTGGTCAATAAAGATTAAATAAATAAATAAATTAGTATTGTAAAAATATATTGAATGTCGTGTTTTTACTTCTTACTGTAGTCTAGTTGGTGGCGACCCTGCCTGTGAAGCCCCGGAAGCTCCCGGGTTTGATTCTCGGCCGGGGCAGCTATTTAAGTGACAGATATTTGTACTTGATGTTGTACAAACTCAAATGTTGTCTTGTATTATTGATGTTGTTAATGACTAATTTGTGTTGACCATGCCACCCACGTCAGGTGAATATACTGCGAGGGTATGAGTGTGTTTGCGTTTATTTGTTTGTTAGCACCCTAAAAGTGGTTCCATGATAATTCATTACATATTATGATATTGTAATGTTATTTATAATTATTACAGAACGTGAAATTCGTCGCGTTCGCTGGGAGGCAGCTGTAGATCGATGTTTGAATTGGGCAACGGATGACAATAAACGAGATAAACCAAACCCCGGTACCTATTTTTTTAACCACTAAATATTTTAAACAATGCTAAACTTTTCAATTGCATGATTTGATTACCATAGTTCTCTCGTATGGATTTGAAGAGATCTATTTTATTTGCTAATCGTCATTATCACAATCTGGTGGGTTTTATCTCATAATGTGAAAAGTACAAGCCATAATCTACCAAAATGGCCAAATGCGGATTGGCAATTTAGATGATAATGAAAATTTTCTCAAAGTTATCCAAGTGGTCATTTCTACAGGGATCATGACTTCAATATTATGTCTGAGAGATTTTATAATAATATTAAATTAATTGATTACATGACTATTTTCAGATGAACCTGATTCTACAATTACTGCTCTACCCCCTGGCTTATTTTTTTTGGGAGCTGCGCTTCTTGTGGTCATTGCTGATAAGTTAAAGATGTAAAAAATATATCAAACAAATTAATTAGTTGTGAAAATACCTCCAAAAGATAGTCAACTTGTATACAGTATTAATTTATACAAATTTAGTTGAATTGTTAGTTGTTATTGTGAAAAATAAAATGTTAAAGAAATATATTGTTGATTAATTAAAAATGCATATTGTGTTTCTTAAACCAATCTGAGAATCATTTCCATGAAGGGAAAACTACAATAACCTCGAAATAGCAACAATCGCAAAGTATTCAGGGTGCTCAACACCAACCAGTATGGTGGTCAGTGATCAATTACAAATGATTTTATTGTGCAGTGTATTTCCAAATGTTGACATGAAAAATAACGATTAGATTCCAGTATTTCTACCTAGTCTGAGTACATGTATCCCAGTTTAGTTAAAGCTTATCCAAATAGTAGTATCAGAATACTGCTGCGTAGGAAACTGAGTTAAATGCTCAAAGTAATATAAATTATAGGATATGAAAAAAGTTTTTATTGAGATTTATAAATGACACTGTACAGCACATTGAACACTTATATTGAGGCCATGTTTTCCTTCAGTTACGAAATACATTTTGTATTTAATAATAATGTATTGAAAACCTCTGAAGGTTTGGCATCATCCCTTTTATCTTTCAGCCCTTGATTACTGCAATTGGCCTTAACTTAACCGTCTTCTTACTGAGGCCTGCAGCATGGCAGGTATTGACCACATCAGTAACATTTTTGTATGATTCTGGTGATTCTTCCATAACCAACTTTGGTGATGCAACCCTTATAGATATTCCCATATTTTCCAATCTATTAAGGACATCTTTGTAGTCTATATTCCGTCTGGATTTTGCTCGAGAGAGTGCGCGACCCTAGAAATATAATTTTTATTTTTAAGGGTAAGAAAATGCTAAAACCACAAATAGGTCAGTAAAGTTCAATATACTTACAGCTCCATGGCAGGTGGATCCAAATGTTTCAGTCATACCTTGGTGGGTGCCAGTTAGTACATAACTGCAGGTGCCCATGGACCCACCAATAAGTACCGGTTGGCCAGTCAGCTGATAATCCACAGGAATAAGTGGATGATGTGGTGGAAATGCCCTGGTGGATCCCTAAAAATAGCAATTTTACATTCACTCATCCATTATCATTTAATAAAAAAATATCAAATAATTTATACATTACATACACATATTCATGCATTTCAAAAATGCAATAATGCCAAAAAAAATATATTCACCTTTCGATGAACCAACAGTGTCTTCAATTTTCCATCTACAACATGTTCCTCTATCTTAGCTATATTATGTGAAACATCATATATAACATGCATATCCAAATCATCAGGGGCCATTTTAAATTGTTTAGCAAATGCTTGTCTGGTCAGAAAAGTCATGGAACTGCGATTTACCCACGCAAAGTTTGCTGCAGCCGCCATGGCTTTCAAATAGTCTTGTCCCTCGACAGAATTTATTCTAGCACAAGCTAATTGTCTGTCATTTACATCTATCTGGTCTCTCTTCATAGCCTTTTCCATTTGAACTAAAGCATCAGTAGCTACTTGATGCCCAAATCCTCGGCTTCCTGAGTGGATCATAACCACAACTTGACCTAGCCTCTCAATTCCCATCTTGCCTGCTGCATATTTATCATAAATTTCATCAACTACTTGTATTTCGGCATAATGATTACCAGCTCCTAGAGTACCAAGCTGAGGTAAACCTCTCTTCTTTGCTCTGAGGCTGACTTTAGATGGATCAGCATTTAGCATTCTCCCATACTCTTCACAATGCTCTTTGTCTTCTGCCCAAACATATCCTTCCCTGAGTGACCAATCCATACCCATTTCCAAAGCTTCTTCCATATCACGAGCATTCATGGGAATTATACCCTTTGATCCAACACCAACAGGAATGTGATCAAAAAGGCTTTGAGCCAGTTGTTCCTAAAAACCCAATACAGTTACAATTTCACAGGATTATTCATTTAAATAAACACAAATATCTTTATAAGTTTAATAAGAAAATATAAAAACCTTAATTGGTTGTACATCCTTTTCATGCAGGTTTGTGCGTAAAAGACGCACACCACAATTAATGTCAAAGCCTACACCACCGGGTGATACAATTGACTTTGGATCAGACATGTCGAATGCTGCCATATTTCCTGAAAATAACACAATAACACTTCTCATATGATCCCATATTAGACAATGGACAAATTCAATGTATATCATTTGAGATTTTAAACAAAGAATTTGTTAATAAGATTATAACAAAAGCTATCTGATTATCTCACATAACCTATTGCATCAACACATCCATCCCAAAAACAAATATTTAATGTGAATATTTTATTCTTCTACAGTTTCTACATACACTTCCAACATACTAAGGAACAATATAATCACTACATAATTATTATAAAACAAAGTCTGTTCGTGATAAACTCAAAAAATACTGAACAGATTCTCATGCGGTTTTCACCAGTGAATAGTGATTCCTCAAAAAGATTTTTGTGTATAATTTATTAAGATTTTGTATAAAATGTTTGAAATATCACAAAACAATATATAGCTGGATTATTCCTATTTTATACATCTACAAAATAGTCTGCAATAGCATATTTATGTTTTAACTTCTAAAAAGATGTAGTTACTGGAAAGGAATATAAACAGATACAGTATTAATTGTTTATCAATTTAAATACTTTAGTTACCTTAAGCAAGACAAAACATGTAAGACTCTACTAGCCATGCAAAGCCCAGGTGTCACTAGTTATCACTATTATATCCACTTGATAAAATCAGAGAAAATGGATATAGTAATTAGTTGAACCATATTTCAACTGTTCTCATTGCAGCCTAATGGATATATTATATCATTGCACAATATTATATGCGCGCAGTTGCATAAATTATCCACAGCTAAACTGCGATGAATTGGACATAACTGTAAATATGTAATAAATAACAAGTAACAATAAATATGAAGTTATAAAGAAAACCGTCAGTTACCAATAGCAAATCCATATCCAGAGTGGATATCCGGCAGGCCGACAGACCGGCCGACTATCCCCGGGAGCGCCGCTACGTTTGCAATCTGCTTCACGCCGGGGAGAAACCCACCGGTCATGCCGGGTCTACAAGCGTTTCTTAATTCATCCAGCATGAGTTTCTCAAGAGTACTATTCACGTAGAATACCCCTTCAACGTTCATATTAGGTTGAAATCCTTTCTTGATTTTCCAGCAGTGTGGGTTTATCTTCTCCAAGTACTTTAGTTCTTCATTATATTGTCTCACCACCATTTTTATTTTATTATTTATACACTTTATTAAAGATTGATACTCTCTCAATAAAATTAATCAAGATTTCGTCAGGTAGCTGGTAGAACACCGGGCCGCAGCAATTCTGCAATTTTATTCGGTCCCAAACGTGCATCTGCATTTACTTTTTTACGCCGCCGTTATGTCAATTGTCAACAAATGTACTCTGTGATTGTCAATAATTGTCAAATAGGTACCTAATTTGATTGCAAGAATCATGGATATATTACACATCTGGATTGCTGACAATGGCCGCGTGCCACTATTAGACGTTCACAAAGATCAAAATGACCCATTTTGCGTTCCACTTGGCGACCACGTTATACGATTCGACAAAAGATGTTTTAGTGGAAGTAGTAGTATAGGTTGATATAATTTGCTAGTATAAATAAAATTGTCTCAGACTTATTTTCAACATCACAAAGTACATTTTGTATCAACGACTAAAACGTGTAAGTACTCTGTGGCTAAAACGATCCCTATGCCCGTTCCACTTGGGTGTACAATTGTAACGCTCACAAGCTAGTGGAACAGGAAAAACCGTGGTCGTGAGCGTGATCGTTGTGAACGTCTAGTGGAATGCAGGGCTGCACAGAATCGTTCGATAACGTCATATCTGACGTCATATTTTAAGGACTATTCGACCAATCACAGTCCGGATTCCAATTTCCAGTCCATACTTACTTAGAAAAATTATGTCCTATTTCGATACGGTTCTTTAAATTGTTTTCTATTGATAATTTTTATCACGGTAAGAAATTTTGATATTAAAATAAAACATGTCATTAAAATTCTGTTTTATTTATAAAAAATAAAATACTGTTTTACATTAAAATACTGTTTTATTTATAATTGTTTTTATTGTAATTCTCTTGCTGATAATTATTGATAACAGTACAACAGCACATTTTAAGCAACACAAACAAAAACGACGACCACAGTTTTCACAAATCCCCGATGACCGTAATCGCCACATTACCTATACCCTTTTTAAACTGTGAACGTCAAAGTCATGAATGTCATTTGAAGTTACAAACTTCAAAAGTGACTGACGTGACATTGACGTCTGAGGAATAAACCTTAAAATGATTTCATAACACTTTTCAGTGATTTTTGGTTAACATAATTTCTGAAAAGGTTAAAAAATACTCCCAAGGCAAGGCGTCGCTTTGGCTTCTTATTCGAAGTAAGCAATTGAAAACTAAATATGGCTGCTTTGATGAAACTACGTCACATGCCTGTTATTCAAAGATGTGTCTGGAATCACTTCGATTCAGTAAGTCGCTCCATAGCGACATCCAAAAAGAACAGCGACACAGCAACGACTACCGTCGACTCCACTTCATCTACTGGAGACAAAAACTGGGTGAGTTATGGGTTCGATTACCACAATAAAGAAGACGACACCAGTGCTCACCATGCATCATTTTTCTTTTCCGTAACTTTATGCTTAGTTTTCGGAGGGTTTGCTATGGCTTACGCTCCTGACGTACACATGAGAGATTGGGCTCAGCGTGAAGCATATCTGGAATTGCGAAGACGTGAGAAAGCAGGATTGAAACCAATCGATCCTAACTTCATAGACCCAAAAAAAGTGAAGCTGCCATCAGAAAGTGACCTTGCCGATGTTGAAATTATCATTTAATCTACTACACCATAGTAAATTGTTACCTACCTATTTAATGTAGATTAATAAAATACCTATTTCCAATAACTGTTTTTTAATTATTTTGTTCACAAAGTTATTGATTATATCTTTGTTACTTAATCTATATATAAAAATGAATGTTGCTAAGCGCATAACTCGAGAATGGCTCGACCAATTCGGATATTTTTTTTTGTGTATATTCCTTACAGCCCACGAAAGGGTTTTATAATATAAAAAAAAAAATAAAAAAACAAAAAAAAAAGTTTGCAACTGTTAGAAAATGATTCCCATTGGGATCAAACCTTAAATGATGCTGTAATTTCTTCAAAACCTAAGCAAATAGGAACATTTTTTGAACATTACAACTTGGCGCATTTTTTCTTTTCCCATTCATGAATGATACCCCACTGTAGTTCATTTAGCAGTCCACTTAGAAAATGGCCAAAGAGTATATTTAGGTGAAACGAAGTTCGCTGGGTCAGCTAGTGTTATATAGTTTTCTTAACACCAGAATTCACAGAGCATTATGACATGGGGTTTTTTAATAAAGGTGTGAAACAAGTTCTCCTTGAGTGCCGGCGATGTACTGGTGATTCCTCTGATATTGCTCACATTGTTTATTGGCAATGTTGACCACCTACCATCAGGTGGCCCGTCTGCTTTTTCATCAGCCCATCAGACTATAAAAAATATTGACAAGCACTGTCATTTCCAGGCAAGGTAATGCTAGGCCATTTTGCAAACTTTTTTGATTCAGTGACTGAATTTTGGTCTTTGATGTTGAATAAAAAATCTTAAATAGAAATTGCCACAGATTATTTTTCTCTATAAATAATTTTATTTGCGAGTGAGGAAGAGCAACAAAGTAAATCTGTTACTGGCATTAAAGTATTATTACTAGCATATAGAACTGACATCACAAATACGATGTTTGTCCCAATGAATTAGTGCCAATGAGCTTCAATTTTCAACGGATTTATTTGATTTTGAAAGGAGAATGAGGCCTTAATTTTGAATATAGAACCTCCCGGCGCAATACAAATTTTGTTCGCGATGTCTGTTCTGGTACTTTATTTACTGCATTATACTTCAATGCTTACTGGATCCATCCATCCATCCATCCATCCATCAGTCCTTGGAGGTCCACTGCTGGACATAGGCCTTCCCTAACTTGCGCCACTGACCGGTCCTGAGCCTTCTGAATCCAGCGGATGCCCGCTGTCTTCTTCAGGTCGTCAGTCCACCTGGTTGGGGGGGGCGTCCTATGCTCCGTTTTCCGAGACGTGGGCGCCATTTGAGGACCTTTCTTTCCCAACAGTTATCGGTCCTTCACATGATGTGGCCAGCCCATTGCCACTTCAGCCGGATAATTAATTCGGCTTACTGTATGGTATACTATAAATGTAACAACTGGATAGGTGCTAACTTTGTATTATAAATAAAATAAAATAAAATATTGAGTAAAATACTACATAATTATCTTTATTTTTTTTATGAAAATAGCCGGCAAACGAGCTGACGATCCACCTGATGGTAAGTGGCTATCGCCGCCCATGAACATCAGCAACACCAAAGGCATCACTGATGCGTTGCCGGCCAAGAAAGAAAGAAAGAAAGAACTGGCTCTCAAGCCCCCAGCCGGAACACGACGAGTCGTTTGGCGGCTGACTCATGCTCGAGGGTGGTAGCTATCCAGGCGAACCCCTGGAGAAATAATAATAGTAATGGTATTAACAATTAAAATCATTACTACCAATATAATCCCTCCGAGGGCCCTACCACCAGCGGGCCGGATTTATCTAGTTTGGCTGTATTGAAGAGGCTTAGAATATTATTATTAACCCCAATCACACGGCGGATGGGTGTTGTAAGACTTGTAAAGAGGCCCGCTTGCGGCAGGGCCCCTAGGAGGGATTATGTTGGTAATATCATTGAAGTACTATTACTAGCGTATAGAACCGACATCCCGAACAACATGTATGTCCCAATGCATTGGCGCCACGTGGCTTCAATCTTCAATGGATTCGTTCGGTTTTGAAAGGAGAACCGGGGCTCAATTTTCAAAATTGAACCTCCCGGGCAGGACACATTTTGTTCGAGATGTCTGTTCTATGTCATTATACTTCAATGGGTAATATTTATTTTAATAGTTGATTAATATTATTATTACTATTAGTACTCTGTGACTACACATAGTGTTTAAGTGTACCTACTCTGTCTGTGATCAATGTTATTTCTCCATCGGGTCCACCTGGATAGGTATCACTCTCCTTCTTGAGGCAGCCGTCAAACGACTCGTGTTCCGGCTGGGGGCTTGGCTCCTTTATTTCTTTTTCTTCTCTTCTTCTTGACCGGCAACACATTAATAGTGCCACAGAGTGGTTAATGCCTTTGGTTATGCTGATGTCCATTCCATGGGTGACGACAGCCACTTACCATCAGGTAGATCATCTGCTCGTTTGTCGGCGATTTCCATAGAGAATGTTGTTATTTTACAAATATAATATAAGTATTGCTAGTTAAGTTTAAGGAAATGAATTTTTGAAAATGAGCCCTTTGGATGAAACCATACAGTTCGCGACTGTTAGGTGTCGAATAAAATCTGACATGATTTTAATCGACACCTAAATGTGGCGCCACCTCTGAGAGAAGTACAGAACTATAGTTACTTAATTTACAGCTAGTGTTGCCAGATGGCAAGACTGAAATATCTGGACAATACTTCAAAAAGTTAGGATTTGTCGGGACAAATTTTGGAACGAAGTTCCTTATCGCGCGTTGTGAAAGGGGGCTAGACGGAAAAAATTCTTACGAAAAGTTGTCACGACACTTTTTGAAGTGATTCAGTAATATGAAACTAGATGGCGCTGTACAACTTTCTGAATCACGCTAACACTTTTTGAAGTGATTCAGCAATATGAAACTAGCTGAGCGCGTAAAACAATACTTAAATCGAAAGGAACTTCGTGCCATCCGGGTGTCCCTTGACACCTTTTAATTATTTTTTTTCGAAATAGCCGGCAAACGAGCTGACGACGAAAAAGAAACGGCTAGAGCGCGTGCGGCACGACGAGGGCGCCTCGGCGGCAAACGCGTTTTGGTGAATTGTCGGGACATTTTGTATCTTGTCGGGACTTAGGACATCATGTGAAATGTCGGGAGAATCCAGATGAATCCTGACCATCTGGCAACCCTATTATAACTCGTAATTTACGAGGCGTGGGCACACCCGGAGTGCCTTTTTAATTTTTTTAATATTTTTTCTTCTCTAAAGCGCGTATCCTGTGCTGTACGTAGCACCCAAGCCTCTGGAAGTACTTAATAGGAAATATTGCAAATTAATAATTATACACAATTATGAGAAGTGAAACATTTATTGCACATAAATTAAAGACTACATAAATGACAAATATCACAACTAATTAATCACAAAGTCGTACAAACATTTGATCTGTAATAAAATTATGCAACTGTTACATGAACTATTCTGCCGCCTGTTAACAAACAGTAGGCGTCATCAGGCGTTGTTGCTACAAGTGCATTGATGCAGCAGCCCAGATTTATCTCCCCCGCAGCTTCTAGTTTGTCGTTAGATATTTTCCATCGTCGTGCACACCCGTCCCAGCCACCTGTCCAAGCGTAGCCGTTTCTCGCAGAGAGACTTGTCAATATCATATCACTTACCTGCATAAACAAAAAAAACATGAGAGGTGTCAAGGGACACCCGGATGGAACGAAGTTCCTTTCGATTTAAGTATTGTTTTGTTGTACAGCGCCATCTCTGTAAAACTCTGAATCACTTCAAAAAAAGTGTCGTCATTCGTAAAATCAAAAAGTATAAGTTTCAAAAAGTAAGTAAGTTTTCCGTCTAGCCCCCTTTCACAACGCGCGATAAGGAACTTCGTTCCAAAAATATTGTTAAATAACACAGTTACAATCAAATATCGTCTATGAGGCATAACTATTTGGTAGGAACTTTTACCCGTTGTATTGCTCGTTGCGGGTACTGTGTCTAAAATAAATTAAGAATATTCAGGATATGATATAGGCACATATACCTAATAAATATCTCTCTATACTCTATAACCAAACTAAAGCTTTCATTGCGGAAAAAGCACCCATGTCAGCAGAGTGATACCTACCTTATAATACGTTTTTCGATAAACGGAATAATTTGGAGAATTTTCAATTTTAAAAATAAAAGTATCCATCAACCTACATTCTACGGAAAAAGAAACAGATATCTCTGTTTCTGCTTTATTTTGTTATGAGGGTAGATACGTCGGTACTATTCTATTATGTATTCTGTGATGAAGGTAGGTAAGTATAAATAAATAATTACTTAATCACTGAACCCAAAATAGTTATACAGGTGGTCCTTCAATACTTACAACTTTAAACGATAAATCCTCTTTAAGGTAAAAGGTGTATCTACTTATAATATTATTGTGTGTAAAGGTTATAAAAATAACGAATACAAAATAATACTGAATTGATTACCTTTACTTCGTGTAATTTCTTAAAAGCAGTCGCTAAAGACAGATCGTGAAGTTGTAAGCCGTTGCCTCCTCTTGCCGTAAGTAGTAAAAATGAGCCGTCTATTGTGAGAGGAGCTCGTCCTTCCATGACTTGACGAGTTGTAAAACGAGTCTTTGATTCCTCTAGAATTAGATATACCCACATAATTACTTAGATAGTTATATTTTTCTGTTATAAAAACGGTTACAAACTCATACGCAGCACTAGGATTCCTAGTGTCGTAGGTGGCATATACGGATACAGCCATCCACGACCCGAAAACAAACATTACATATCTGGTACATAGTCTGCCCCGACCGGGAATCAAACCAAGAATACCTCACTTTGCAGGCATGGTCACTGCCAATGGGTCTAGGCGTCTCAATTGTTTTAGAGCATCGTTATAATTTTAACAATCGCATTCTCTTTTAAGGATATTGAAAAGAAAATTTAAGTCTTAAGAACATTAGCATGAAATGTTGGTTTTACTGAGACTCGGAGAGTGGAAGAAGCGTTAGCGAAGCGAAGCATAAAGCGTATTACTCCAAAAAGTCTTCGCTTTTGTTTTCAAGACAATACACACAGCAAAAGCCTAAGTACTTGTAAAATAATATAATAACAAACATTCAAATCACCCACCAGGAGTAATTTCAGTAACGGTAACATAGAGATCTCGTGCCGTAAACATGTAAGGTGTGCTTAATCCAATATCTTTGACTTCTTCTAAGAGTTCATATTTAGCCTTCACCGCATTATTTTCATAAATAATAACCTGGAACGTGATAGGTATTATTATTTAGGTACATTTGCCAACTCAGTCACAATAGTCAGCTGGAACATGTTACATTCTAAGGACTCTTGAACATTTTCAAAATCACACAATGTTGAGTAGCCATTGACCATAAGTGGCTCGTTTTTAACTTGTTACCTAAAAAATATCGGTTTGGACCGTAGGCATAAACCAAATATGAGATGCAGTAAAATAAATAAATAAAATAAAAATGAGATGCAGTAAACCCACCATAATCAACTCAAATATTATCATGACAGATTGACACAAGTAAAAGTTGACTGTGATTCTAAGATTTAATTAAATTAACCATGTATGACCATTAGTTTCATGGAATTTAATATCAGACTTTCTTATAGTTGGTAATTGTAACATGAGACTGCCTTTTTCTTTCCGATAATATAGAAGTTTCACTATTTCCTGGCCTGTAGAAATCTATTTAGCTGCAGCTACCATCAATAGACACTTAAAATATTGATAATTCATTGTAATTTCCATCTTTGTTATCATCACAACCCAGAACTGTCCCACAGCTGAGCACAGGTCCCTTCTTACAATGAAATGAGCTCTTTATTATGAACTAAGTATTATAATAATTTAGCACTTACATTACCAGCTTCGTTTCCAGCGTATACGTGTTTACCAAAAACCTGTATAACACCGATGTCAGCATCGGTGGCCGGGAGTTCAGCTACTTTCTCACCAGTGGCAGTCCAAACTCTTATTCCGCCGTCATTAGATGAGGAGTAAACATGACCTTCGCCGGCTGCAATAGCGAACAACTGAACCGCATGAGCTGACCACGTCGGTCCCGGCGATAATTTCCCATCGAACGTCTTAAAAAATATTAGCAATAAATTAAAAAAAATTACGAATTCTTAGCATTGGAATGTTTTTTTAAAGTATGCTTCTAATGTTGCCCAATAGCTGTACCTACTCGTAAGTAAACAAAAATATAAACAGACTTACAACTATGGTTCCCGCGTCGGTTCCTATAAAAAGTTGATTATCCCATGCAACTACACATGGTTCTGAGTCGATTTTGATTTCTGCTTGGATCTTTAGGGACATGATAATGCGTTTCTTTTTCTCGAGCTTTCGTTTGTCAAAATCCACTAGAAAATACTTGCGGCCAGAAAGACGCCGTGCGATCTAAAAATAGACGTGGTGCCGACTGCCGATCTAGAAATATCCAACGTTCTATTACTAAATCCGCATAAGATTATAAGTCATCTCCAAATGGTCGATCTATCATAATGGAATTTCATATTAATTTCGTTTATTGTAATAACACCCAATTTCAAATTACAATGCCGACAAAAATGCCGACATTTTACAATTACTGCAATATAAATATTTACGTTATTGTGTTAATCGAAAGAAATATAAGTTACTAACGCCATCTCTTAAAATAATATGAAGAGTAAAATAAGCAGCTAGCGCCATCTATCCAGCAATAAAACGAATCTTCTATCTTGTTCCTCGAGCCATCTATGAATACAACTTAGTACTTTTTAAAGTAACACAAAGAGAACCACGAACATAAGAAACACTGTATAATGCTTCCCATCTCATTTTCTTCCACGTTAAATGTTATGAGTTTATGTGTCTGTCTCTTTTTAATGTCGCTTTTTCGTTTCATCGACTTTCAAATCACAACGATGCTTTTATTAAGTTTTCACTTCAAAAATATTTTTCAATATTTTATTTTACGATTTTGGAGTTTTAATAAATAGTTTTATTCATGACAAATTAGTGCTCTCTAGCACTAAGATGCTTCGGAAAGGCGGACGAACGGAGGGTCGGACATTGGTCGGACATGACGAAACTATAAGGCAGGGCTGTAGCTAGAGTCGAATTTGAGGTAGGGCAGCATTGGTTACAGGTAGGGCGTATAGTCCAGGGTCGATAATTTTTGAAAACAAAAAAAAATATAATAGGATGAAACCTATTGCAAAAGGAAGAGAATATAACAAAAAATAAAGGAAAAATAATTTACGGGCGATCTGAGGTCGGGAAGTGGGGGGGAGGGGGGGTTTAAGGGTAAAAAACGGTTTATCTCAATTTCCAGCAAAACTATAAGTCCTATGGAAAAAAGTTAAATGGCAAAGTTATAGGTAATAAAAAGGTCTACAATTTTTGTATTTACACTTTTTTCACATAACCTCAAAATTTATGTGAAAAATTCAAAAAACCAAGTTTTTGGTTTTTTATTTTTATCTTTTACAAAAATTTTTTTTTTTAACGAAATTTTGTGAAAACTTACCTTTCTATGTCCCAAACATACTGTAATTTTTTTGATTTAAAATATTTATTTTTTCACCTTATTTTGACTTAATATCGAAAAATCACCCTAATTTTCAATCGAAAATTCACCTGTCAAAATATCCGCTTTTTTAAAAAAATCTGTGAGCTTTTTATTTGCTAAAATCTCTACTTTCTGATGGTATATAAAAAAATATACACTGCCATGTTAAATTTTCTCAGAAAATGCAATGAAACGACAACTATTTTCACAAAAATTATTCGAGTTCGAGTTTTTAAATATATATTTTTAATATTTATGTACAATTTTGAGCCATTTATTAAAATTTACACTTTAATTAATCGAAAAAACGTCAAAATCCATGTTAAATTAATAAATTAATAAGCAAAAAAATTACAAATCCATAAAGATTGCAAGAAACATGCAAAAATAGTTGTCGTTTCATTGCATTTTCTGAGAAAATTTACCATAGTAGTGTATATCTTTTTTATACCATCAGAAAGTAGAGATTTTAGCAAATAAAAAGCTCACAGATTTTTTTAAAAAAGCGGATATTTTGACAGGTGAATTTTCGATTGAAAATTAGGGTGATTTTTCGATATTAAGTCAAAATAAGGTGAAAAAATAAATATTTTAAATCAAAAAAATTACAGTATGTTTGGGACATAGAAAGGTAAGTTTTCACAAAATTTCGTTAAAAAAAAAAATTTTTTGTAAAAGATAAAAATAAAAAACCAAAAACTTGGTTTTTTGAATTTTTCACATAAATTTTGAGGTTATGTGAAAAAAGTGTAAATACAAAAATTGTAGACCTTTTTATTACCTATAACTTTGCCATTTAACTTTTTTCCATAGGACTTATAGTTTTGCTGGAAATTGAGATAAACCGTTTTTTACCCTTAAACCCCCCCTCCCCCCCACTTCCCGACCTCAGATCGCCCGTAAATTATTTTTCCTTTATTTTTTGTTATATTCTCTTCCTTTTGCAATAGGTTTCATCCTATTATAATTTTTTTTCACTTTTCATTATTTTTAAAGGCTTCTACCCTGGTCTAGTAAGTGAAAAAATTATCATAATTGATCTGCTCCGAAGCACGGGCTCGGAAATCAATCAGTAGACAAATAATTTCTGTGACAGAACATGAGCATGGATCTAAGAACTATTAAATCCTCAGTGATGAAGAACAAACGAACAAGATGGTTGATCTTCCAGATTTGTATGTAGAGATCCACGTCTGTGAGAGTGAGGTAATAATTAATTGTTAGGTGGGGCGATACGAGTAACTAGATATGACCAAAAATACCATTTAGATCATATTGTTCTTTGTGGTCAATTTGCTCTTCAACTCTTCGTTTTTTTTCCAAAGAAAGCCCGCATATCCACCGCGAAATCTGCAATATGTAACAGTAAAAATAACAATTGTATAGATTTTTGACTAAAACACTCTTTACCGTTATACTTCACATATACCAAACTACAAACAGTCATAATCAATCTCTAGTTTATGTTTATTTTATTAGGTCCTTGAATAATTTCTCGCTGTTTTTTTTTGGAAAAATAAACTCTTTATCCACAGTCATTTTTAAAACATACTTCAGTCAAAGTATTGCCCGTCATTAGACACCACCTTTTCCCATCTTTCTGGCAGCAAATGAATCTCGTGTGGGAAAAACGAAAGGTCTTTTGAGGCTATCCATGAATCAATCCATTTTTTGGTATCTTCATACGATTGGAAGTGCTGCTCAGATGGGCCATGTGCCATTGAACGGAATAGGTGGTGGTCGGAAGGGGCTATATCTGGTGAATATGGCGGGTGGGGTAGAACTTCCCATCGAAGTGTTTCCAGGTAAGTTAACATGTGGCCGAGCTTTGTCGAGCAACAAAATCACTTTCTCGTGCCTTTGCTTGTAAAGTGGCCGTTTTTCTCTCAGGGCTCGGCTTAAACGCATCAATTGTAGTCGATAGCTATCTCCCGTGATAGTCTCATTCGGTTTGAGGAGCTTATAATAAATAACACCTTGCTGATCCCACCAAATACAGAGGAGAAGCTTAGAACCATGAATATTTGGCTTTGCGCACGGTGTAAAGGCATGGCCGGGCTTACCCCACAATTTGTTACGCTTAGGGTTATCATAATGTATCCACTTTTCATCGCCAGTCACGATACGATGCAGAAAACTTTTTCTTTTGTATCGTTGAAGCAAAATTTGGCACGTTAGAAAACGACGTTCGATGTCTCTCGGCTTTAACTCAGAAGGGACCCAATGTCCTTGCTTCTGGACTATCCCTAAGGCTTTCAAGCGTTTCGAAACGATCGTATCATCTACTTGTGATGAACCTGCAAGTGCAGATAGCGTCTGACACGGGTCATCATCAAGTCATTCTTGTAATTCTTTGTCTTGAAACTTTTTCGGTGTGCCAGAGCGTTCTCTATCTTCAAAATCAAAATCATCGTTTTTAAAGCGTCGAAACCAGTCTCTGCATGTTCTTTGTAAGAATTCTGTGTGATTCAGCGGTAGATTTCTTTTAAATAAAATAATGCAATAAAATTCCCCGCAAATATTCTTTACTTGGTACAAAACTCTACATTTTTATCACTACAAAAAAACAACGTTGTTTATAGGGTACACAGGGTTTACAGACTAACACAGACTAAAGTTCAATGTTCCAGACAGTAGTTTCGGGTCCATGCGTTACCATCAGGAATCACATGCACAGGTAATGCCATCTGTTTGAAAACAGCGAGAATTTATTCAAGGACTTAATAGTTTAAAAGGGGGGGAATCCCCACTGCATCACAGATATTACAATTAAATAGACCCATCGCTTCATGTAATGGTGGCGCTTCAAATGCCATCTATACACAGAACAAATAATTATTATAATATGAAACTAGGTTTTCGCGTGGGGCGCGCGCTGCTAAAGCAGCGCGCGTGCCTTTCTCTTTCGCAAAAGACAAAATAAATAAATAGTGTTTTTCAAAATTGTCATCGGTCTTGGAAATTTATTTTTCGATTCCGGGGTCTGTCTGCGAAATGTTTGGCTTAAACTACTACTTTTGCTTTGTCTATTTTTTTGGCACGATTAACAGAATATGAGAGAGAGAGGGAAGGGGTGAGGGAGAGGGAGAGGGAAAGGGAGAGAGAGAAGGAGAGGGAAAGGGAGGGAGAGTGGGTGGGAGAGGGAGGGAGAGTGAGAGGGGGGAAGATGGAGAGGTAGAGGGAGAGGGAGAACGAGGGAGAGGGGGAGGGAGGGAGGGGGAAAGGGCGAGGGAAAGGGCGAGGGAAAGGGAGAGAGGTAGGGAGAGGGGAGGGAAAGGGAGGAGGAGAGGTAGCGGGAGAGGGAGGGCAAGGGGGAGGTAGAGGGGAAGGAAAGCGATGGAGAGGGAGAAGGAGAAATTGATAGGCGGTACAAAGTTTGCCAGGTCAGCTAGTTGATAACTAATAATAACCCTTAATACTAATAAACGCCTCATACATTGTATTGACATTCAATGGACAAACAATCTGAAATATTCGACAAAAAATACATTTGTATGAAAATTAATATTTTTATATGGCAACACTGCAACATTTTTCCTCCGATGTGTAGCCTGAAATATTACATAAAAAGTACATTTGTATGAAAACTTTTATTTTTTGTATGGCAACCCTTAAATATTTTTTCAACATCATTTACAAACTATTGATACCTACAATCGCCCCATACATTATAAGGCCATCAAATGAAGACACCCGCCTCAAATATTTGAAAAAAGAAAACATTTGTATGAAAATTATTATTTTTTGTATGGCAACACTGAAATATTTTTCACCAAAATTCACAAAATATCAGTACCTACAAATGCCCCATACATTATAGTAGCGAAATATTCAATCCAAAAATAAATTTGTATGAAAAATATTATTTTTTGTATGGCAACACTGAAATTTTATTGTTTTCCCAAAACAAATGATTTAATTAAGAAATATCTCCCATACATTTCTTATACTCTTGATCTATAGTTTAGGCTCAATTACTCGAAAAGTGAAAATAAATCTGGACTCCAGTGTTGCCAGTTTATTAAGATGAAAATGGTCAAATGTCATTACGACGACCACTTGAAATATTTTGGTAAAATATTTTGATTAAAAATATTTTTCCTTCTACTTTTCATATTTTTGAATGGAAAGTCCAAAAAATTGTATGAACGAAGAA
This sequence comes from Thymelicus lineola, assembly GCA_963932265.1. Taxonomy (NCBI): domain Eukaryota; kingdom Metazoa; phylum Arthropoda; class Insecta; order Lepidoptera; family Hesperiidae; genus Thymelicus; species Thymelicus lineola. The sequence goes on from OZ010686.1 coordinate 9,709,204, forward strand.
AAAAAAAACCAAACATGGCAACACTTTTGGTCAAGTTACACAACCGCCCCATACAAAGTAACCCCCTCAAGTGTTGCCAACCTACTAATTTTTTCCTTCAAAAAATGCAATTTTTCGTTCATTTTACAAAATGGCCGCAACGGGGTCCGCCATCTTGTTGAAAAAAAAAATTATCTCCAAAATATCAAAACTAAGAATACTTGCAAGAGAAAACAAAAATAATATTATAAAAAAGTTGAAAAACTACCCCGATGCGAGCCTACAAAGTCACCTCTAAAATTTCAAAACTTTAAAGAAAAATATCTCGGCGGCCATCTTGTTTTTTAACTTTTTTCTAATTTCATCGTATTAGACATCCTAAAATTATTCGAAAATGACACCAATATTGGGTAGGTGCCCAAAGAAAAAAAAAAGTTGATTATCACCGAGCGGCCGCCATCTTGAATTTTCGAACGGTCGGATTTTTCCCATATTTAACATAGATAGTCAAGCAACTTTTCCATACATCATTATAACCCCCCACCAATACTTTCGGCTGGGCTACTCGAAATGTGAAAAAAACGAGAAAAAAAAATCTAGCTCCCAGTGTTGCCAGTTAATTTAGATAAAAATGGTCAAATGTCATTACGACGAGCACTAAAAATTTTTTGGTGAAATTTTTTGATAAAAAATGTTTCTCCTTCTACTTTTCATATTTTTGAATAGAAAGTTCACAAAAATGTATGAACGAAAAAAAATCAACATACCCTGGCAACACTTCAGACCAAGTCCCACAACCGCCCCATACAAAGGGACCCCCTCAAATGTTGCCAACCTAAACATTTTTTCCTTCAAAAATGCAATTTTTCGTTCATTTTATAAAATGGCCGCCACGGGGTCCGCCATCTTGGCGAAAAAAAAAATATACCCCAAACGTCAAAATTGGGGATAGATGCAAGGCAACAAAGAAAAAAAATCGCAAAAAAGTTTAAAACCCAACGCAATCCGACCCCGCAAAGTCACCTCAAAAATTGAAAAATTTTAAATCAAAATATCTCGGCGGCCATCTTGTTTTTTCAAATTTTTTTAAATTTTTCATAACACTTTTTCCAACATTAGCCGGAAACGACACCAATCTCGGATAGCTGCATAATAAAAAAAAAGTTGGTAATTTCACCTCGGCCGCCATCTTGGATTTTTGAAAAGTCGGAGTTTTCCCATAGGTCCGAGGGTGAACCAAAAATTCCCCTATACATAGTATATACCCCCCACCACTCCTTCTGGGAGATCAATTCGGGTTTTCGTAAAACGAAAAAAAAATTCCAGCAGTCAGTGTTGCCAGTCGACATCGACGAAAATGGTCAAATGTCATTATGACAGCCACGACACGTTTGCGTATGTGAATTTTTGATTAAAAATATTGCTCCTTCTACTTTTCATGTTTTTGAATAGAAAGTCCAAAAAAATGTGTGAACGAAGATAAAAAAAATAAAACCTGGCAACACTTTGGGTCAAGTTACACAACCGTCCGGAACAAAAGGACCCGCTCAAATGTTGCCAACCAGAAGAAAAACGCACCCAAAAAATGACATTTTTCGTACATTTTTCAAAATGGCCGCCACCGCGTCCGCCATCTTGTCAAAAAAATAAATATCCCCAAAATATCAAAATTGAGGATATTTTAAAGACAACGCAAAAAAAATATCGCCAAAAAGTTTAAAAACCACCCCGATGCGACCCCGCAAACTCACCTCTGAAATGGGAAAAATTCAAACCAAAATAACTCGGCAACCATCTTGTTTTTTCATTTTTTTCTCATTTTTTCGTAATTCCCTTCCTAAACTTTAAGAATACCGTCAAAAAAGTTTTGCAAAAGGCCATAAACAAAAAAGTTGACAATCGCCGCGCGGCCGCCATCTTGAAAATGGGAAATGTCAGATTTTTCCCATACTCATTGGAAGGCATGGAGAAAACCCGCCATAGACAACAAAGTTGTATCTCGACTCTTTCTGGGAGAACAATTATGTCAGTCAGTCAGTGGTAAGTCTAGGATTATATATTATAACTAGGTTTTCGCGTGGGGCGCGCGCTGCTAAAGCAGCGCGCGTGCCTTTCTCTTTCGCAAAAGACAAAATAAATAAATAGTTTTATTTTTCAAAAATATCATTGGTCTTTGAAATTTATTTTTCGATTCAGGGGTCTGTTTGCGACATGTTTGGCTTCAAACTACTACTTTTGGTTTGTCTATTTTTGGCATGATTAACAGAATATGACAGGGAGAGGGAAGAAGAGGGATAGGGAGAGGGGGAGGAAGAGGGAGAAGGAGAGGGAGAGAGAGGATGAGGGAGGGGGAGACGGAGAGAGAGTGGGCGGGAAAGGGAGAGGGTGAGGGAGGGGGTGAGGAAGATGGAGAGGGAGAGGGAGAAGGGGGAGGAACAGGGAGAAGGAGAGGGAGAGAGAGGAAGAGGGAGGGCGAGACGGAAAGGTAGCGGGAGAGGGAGGGAGAGGGAAAGGGTAAGAGGGGGAGAGGTAGGGAGAGGGGAGGGAAAGGGAGGAGGAGAGGTAGCAAGAGAGGGAGGGCAAGGGGGGAGAAGGAGAAATTGATAGGCGGTACAAAGTTTGCTGGGTCGGCTAGTTGATAACTAATAGTAACCCTTAATACTAATAAATGCCTCATTGTATTGACATTCAATGGACAAACAATCTGAAATATTCGACACAAAATACATTTGTATGAAAATTTATATTTTTATATGGCAACACTGCAACATTTTTCCTCCGATGTGTACGATCTATAAGTACCAACAACTTCCTGATATATTGTAATGACATAAGATTTATGATATAGCCTGAAATATTACATAAAAAAGTACATTTGTATGAAAACTTTTGTTTTTTGTATGGCAACCCTAAAATATTTTTTCACCATCATTTACGGAATATTAAAAACCACAATCACCCCATATATTACAAGGCCATCAAATGAAGACAACCGCCTAAAATATTTGAAAAAAGAAAACGTTTGTATGAAAATTATTATTTTTTGTATGGCAACACTGAAATTTTTTTCACCAAAATTCACAAAATATCAGTACCTACAAATGCCCCATACATTGTAGTAGCGAAATATTCAATGCAAAAATAAATTTGTATGAAAAATATTATTTTTTGTATGGCAACACTGAAATTTTATTGTTTTTCCAAAACGAATGATTTAATTAAGAAATATCTTCCATACATTTCTTATACTCCTGATCTATAGTTTAGGCTCAACTACTCGAAAAGTGAAAAAAATTCTGGACTCCAGTGTTGCCAGTTTATTAAGATGAAAATGGTCAAATGTCATTACGACTACCACAAGAAATCTCCTTGTTTGATTTTTTTATCAAAAATATTTTTCCTTCTACTTTTTATATTTTTGAATGGAAAGTCCAAAAAATTGTATGAACGAAGAAAAGAAAAACCAAACATGGCAACACTTTCGGTCAAATTACACAACCGCCCCATACAAAGCAACCCCCTCAAGTGTTGCCAACCTACTAATTTTTTCCTTCAAAAAATGCAATTTTTCGTACATTTTACAAAATGGCCGCCGCGGGGTCCGCCATCTTGTTGAAAAAAAAATTATCCCCAAAATATCAAAATTGAGGACACTTTCAAGGGAAAACAAAAATAATATTAGAAAAAAGTTGAATAACCACCCCGATGCGAGCCCACAAAGTCACCTCTGAAATTTCAAAACTTTAAAGAAAAATATCTCGGCGGCCATCTTGTTTTTTATTTTTTTTCTAATTTTATCGTATTAGTCGTCCCATAATTATTCGAAAATGACACCAATATTGGGTAGGTGCTCACATAAATAAAAAAGTTGACAGTCGCCGAGCGGCCGCCATCTTTAATTTTCGAATGGTCGGATTTTTCCCATAGTAACCATAGATAGTCAAGCAACTTTTCCATACATCATTATAACCCCCCACCTATACTTTCGGCTGGGCTACTCGAAATGTGAAAAAACGGGGAAAAAAAATCTAGCTCCCAGTGTTGCCAGTTAATTTAGATGAAAATGGTCAAATGTCATTACGACGACTACTAAAAATTTTTTGGTAAAATTTTTTGATTAAAAATGTTTCTCTTTCTACTTTTCATATTTTTGAATAGAAAGTTCACAAAAATGTATGAACAAAAAAAAAATCAACGTAACCTGGCAATACTTCAGACTAAGACCCACAACCGCCCCATACAAAGTGACCCCCTCAAATGTTGCTAACCTAAAAATTTTTTCCTTCAAAAAATGCAATTTTTTGTACATTTTATAAAATGGCCGCCACGGGGTCCGCCATCTTGGCGAAAAAAAAAATATACCCCAAACGTCAAAATTGGGGATAGATGCAAGGCAACAAAGCAAAAAAGTCGCAAAAATGTTTAAAACCCAACGCAATCCGACCCCGCAAAGTCACCTCGAAAATTGAAAAATTTTAAATCAAAATATCTCGGCGGCCATCTTGTTTTTTCAAATTTTTCCAAATTTTTCGTAACACTTTTCCCAACATTAGCCGAAAACGACACCAATCTCGGGTAGCTGCATAATAAAAAAAAAGTTGGTCTTTTCACCTCGGCCGCCATCTTGGATTTTCGAAAAGTTGGAGTTTTCCCATAGATCCGGGAGTGAACCAAAAATTCCCCCATACAAAGTTTGTACCCCCCACCACTCCTTCTGGGAGATCAATTCGGGTTTTCGTAAAACGAAAAAAAAATTCCAGCAGTCAGTGTTGCCAGTCGACATCGACGAAAATGGTCAAATGTCATTATGACAACTACGACACGTTTGCTTGTGTGAATTTTTGATCAATGATATTGCTCCTTCTACTTTTCATGTTTTTGAATATAAAGTCCAAAAAAATATATAAACAAAGATAAAAAAAATGAAACCTGGCAACACTTTGGGTCAAGTTACACAACCGCCCGGAACAAAGGGACCCGCTCAAATGTTGCGAACCAGAAGAAAAATGCACCCAAAAAATGTCGTTTTTCGTACATTTTTCAAAATGGCCGCCACCGCGTCCGCCATCTTGTCCAAAAAATTAATATTCCCAAAATATCAAAACTGAGGATACCTTTAAGAGAATGCAAAAAAAATATCGCAAAAAAGTTGAAAAACCACCCCGATGCGACCCCACAAAGTCACCTCTAAAATGGAAAAAATTCAAACCAAAATAACTCGGCGGCCATCTTGTTTTTCTATTTTTTTCTCATTTTTTCGTAATTCCCTTCCTAAACTTTACGAAAACCTCCAAAAACATTGGGCAAAAGGCCATAAACAAAAAAGTTGACAATCGCCGCGCAGCCGCCATCTTGAAAATGGGAAATGTCAGATTTTTCCCCTACTCATTGGAGAGCATGGAGAAAACCCGCCATAGACAACAAAGTTGTATCTCGACTCTTTCTGGGAGAACAATTATGTCAGTCAGTCAGTGGTAAGTCTAGGATTATATATAATAACTAGGTTTTCGCGTGGGGCGCGCGCTGCTAAAGCAGCGCGCGTGCCTTTCTCTTTCGCAAAAGACAAAATAAATAAATAGTTTTTTTCAAAATTGTCATCGGTCTTGGAAATTTATTTTTCGATTCAGGGGTCTGTTTGCGAAATGTTTAGTTTTAAACTACTACTTTTAGTTTCTCTATTTTTTTAGCATGATAAGCAGAATATGAGAGGGAGAGGGAAGGGGTGAGGGAGAGGGAGAGGGAAAGGGAGAGAGAAGGAGAGGGAGAGGTATACGGAGAGAGATTGGGTGGGAGAGGGAGGGAGAGTGAGATGGTGAGGGAGAGGGTAGGAAGGGGAAAGGGCGAGGGAAAGGATAAGAAGGGGAGAGGTAGGGAGAGGGGAGGGAGATTGAGGAGGAGAGGTAGCGGAAGAGGGAGGGCAAGGGGGAGGTAGAGGGGAAGGAAAGCGATAGAGAGGGAGAAGGAGAAATTGATAGGCGGTACAAACTTTGCCGGGTCAGCTAGTTGATAAGTTATAATACTTAATACTAATAAACGCCTCATACATTGTATTGACATTCAATGGACAAACAATCTGAAATATTCGAAACAAAATACATTTGTATGAAAATTAATATTTTTGTATGGCAACACTGCAACATTTTTCCTCCGATGTGTACGATCTATAAGTACCAACAACCTCCTGATATATTCTAATGACATAAGATTGATGAAATAGCCTGAAATATTACATAAAAAGTGCATTTTTATGAAAACTTTTATTTTTTGTATGGCAACCCTAAAATATTTTTTCACCATCATTTACAAACTATTGAAACCTACAACCGCCCTATACATTATAAGGACATCAAATAAAGAGAACAGCCTCAAACATTTGAAAAAAGAAAACATTTGTATGAAAACTATTATTTTTTGTATGGCAACACTGAATTTTTTTTTCACCAAAATTCACAAAATGTCAGTACCTACAAATGCCCCATACATTATAGTAGCGAAATATTCAATCCAAAAATAAATTTGTATGAAAATTATTATTTTTTGTATAGCAACACTGAAATTTTATTGTTTTCCCAAAACAAATGATTTAATTGAGAAATATCTCTCATACATTTCTTATACTCCTGATCTATAGTTTAGGCTCAACTACTCGAAAAGTGAAAAAAATTCTGGACTGCAGTGTTGCCAGTTTATTAAGATGAAAATGGTCAAATGTCATTACGACGACCACTTGAAATGTTTTGGGGAAATATTTTGATTAAAAATATTTTTCCTTCTACTTTTCATATTTTTGAATGGAAAGTCCAAAAAATTGTATGAACGAAGAAAAGAAAAACCAAACATGGCAACACTTTCGGTCAAGTTACACAACCGCCCCATACAAAGTTACCCCCTCAAATGTTGCCAACCTACTAATTTTTTCGTTCAAAAAATACAATTTTTCGTACATTTTACAAAATGGCCGCCACGGGGTCCGCCATCTTGTTGAAAAATAAATTATCTCTAAAATATCAAAATTGAGGACACTCTCAAGGGAAAACAAAAAGAATATTATAAAAAAGTTGAAAAACTACCCCGATGCGACCCCACAAATTCACCTCTAAAATTTCAAAACTTTAAACAAAAATATCTCGGCGGCCATCTTGTTTTTTATTTTTTTTCTAATTTCATCGTATTAGTCGTCCCAAAGTTATTCGAAAATGACACCAATATTGGGTAGGTGCTCACATAAATAAAAAAGTTGACTATCGTCGAGCGGCCGCCATCTTGAATTTTCGAACGGTCGGATTTTTCCCATAGTGACCATAAGTAGTCAAGTAACTTTCCCATACATCATTATAACCCCCCACCAATACTTTCGGCTGGGCTACTCGAAATGTGAAAAAACGGGAAAAAAAAATCTAGCTCCCAGTGTTGCCAGTTAATTTAGATGAAAATGGTCAAATGTCATTACGACGACCACTTGAAATTTTTTGGTGAAATTTTTTGATTAAAAATGTTTCTCCTTCTACTTTTCATATTTTTGAATAGAAAGTTCACAAAAATGTATGAAAGAAAAAAAAATCAACGTAACCTGGCAACACTTCAGACAAAGATCCATAACCGCCCCATACAAAGTGACCCCCTCAAATGTTGCCAACCTAAAAATTTTTACCTTCAAAAAATGCAATTTTTCGTACATTTTATAAAATGGCCGCCAAGGGGTCCGCCATCTTGTCGAAAAAAAAAATATACCCCAAACGTCAAAATTGGGGATAGATGCAAGGCAACAAAGCAAAAAAATTGCAAAAAAGTTTAAAACCCAACGCAATCCGATCCCGCAAAGTCACCTCGAAAATTGAAAAATTTTAAACATAGATATCTCGGCGGCCATCTTGTTTTTTCAAATTTTTCCAAATTTTTCGTAACACTTTTTCCAACATTCGCCGAAAACGACACCAATCTCGGGTAGCTGCGTAATAAAAAAAAAAAGTTGGTCATTTCACCTCGGCCGCCATCTTGGATTTTCGAAAAGTCGGATTTTTCCCATAGACAAGGGGGTTAATAAAAAATTCCCGCATACATAGTACTCACCCCCCAACACTCCTTCTGGGAGATCAATTCGGGTTTTCGTAAAACGAAAAAAAAATTCCAGCAGTCAGTGTTGCCAGTCGACATCGACGAAAATAGTCAAATGTCATTATGACAACCACGACACGATTGCATGTGTGAATTTTTGATTAAAAATATTGCTCCTTCTACTTTTCATGTTTTTGAATAGAAAGTCCAAAAAAATGTGTGAACGAAGAAAAGAAAAACCAAACATGGCAACACTTTCGGTCAAGTTACACAACCGCCCCATACAAAGTAACCCCCTCAAATGTTGCCAACCTACTAATTTTTTCCCTCAAAAAATGCAATTTTTCGTACATTTTACAAAATGGCCGCCACGCGGTCCGCCATCTTGTCGAAAAAAATATTATCTCCAAAATATCAAAATTGAGGACACTTTCAAGGGAAAACAAAAAGAATATTGGAAAAAAGTTGAAACACCACCCCGATGCGTCTACACAAACTCACCTCTGAAATGGAAAAAATTCAAACCAAAATAACTCGGCGGCCATCTTGTTTTTTCATTTTTTTCTAATTTTTTCCTAATTCCCTTCCTAAACTTTACGAAAACCTCCAAAAACATTGGGCAAAAGACCATAAACAAAAAAGTTGACAATCGCCGCGCAGCCGCCATCTTGAAAATGGGAAATGTCAGATTTTTCCCGAGGTGTCGGGAGGAGATGGAGAACTTTCGCCATAGACAACAAAATCCCATCTCGCCTCCTTCTGGGAGAACAATTATATAGTTATCACGGTGGTAAGTCTAGGATTATATATAATAACTAGGTTTTCGCGTGGGGCGCGCGCTGCTAAAGCAGCGCGCGTGCCTTTCTCTTTCGCAAAAGACAAAATAAATAGATAGTTTTTTTTTTCAAAAATATTGGTCTTTGAAATTTATTTTTCGATTCAGGGGTTTGTTTGCGAAATCAAACTACTACTTTTGGTATGTCTCATTTTTTGGCATGATTAACAGAATATGAGAAGGAGAGGGTGAGGGAGAGGGAGAGGGAGGGAGAGGGAGAGAGGGAGAGGGAAAGGGAGAGGTAGACATAGAGAGAGTAGGTGGGAGAGGGAGGGAGAGTGAAGGGAGGGGAAGAGGAAGAGGGAAAGAGTAGGGATAGAGAGAGGAAGTGAGGGGGAGGAAGAGTGAGGAGGAGAGGGAGAGAGAAGAAGAGGGAGGGGGAGACGAAGAGGTATCGGGAGAGGGAGGAAGGGGGAAAGGGCGAGGGAAAGGGTTAAGAGGGGGAGAGGGTGGGTGAGACGGAGTGTGAGCGAGTGGAATTTGCTGAGGGAGTGGGAGAGGGAGGGGTGGGAGGGGGAGAGAGAGGGGAAGGAAAGCGATGGAGAGGGAGAGGGAGAATTTGATAGGCGTTACAAAGTTTGCCGGGTCAGCTAGTTGATAACAATAACTAATAATAACCCTTAAGACTATTAAACGCCTCATACATCGTATTGACATTCAATGGACAAACAATCTGAAATATTCGACACAAAATACATTTGAATGAAAATTAATATTTTTGTATGGCAACACTGCAAAATTTTTTCTCCGATGTGTACGATCTATAAGTAACCAACAACCTCCTGATATATTGTAATGACATAAGATTGATGAAATAGCCTGAAATATTACATAAGAAGTATATTTGTATGAAAACTTTTATTTTTTGTATGGCAACCCTAAAATATTTTTTCACCATCATTTACGGACCATTGGAACCTACAATCGCCCCATACATTATAAGGCCATCAAATGAAGACAACCGCCTCAAATATTTGAAAAAAGAAAACATTTGTATGAAAATTATTATTTTTTGTATGGCAACACCGAAATTTTTTTCACCAAAATTCACAAAATATCAGTACCTACAAATGCCCCATACATTATAGTAGCGAAATATTCAATCCAAAAATAAATTTGTATGAAAATTATTATTTTTTGTATGGCAACACTGAAATTTTATTGTTTTTCCGAAACAAATGATTTAATTAAGAAATATCTCCCATACATTTTTTATACTCTTGATCTATAGTTTAGGCTCAATTACTCGAAAAGTGAAAAAAATTCTGGACTCCAGTGTTGCCAGTTAATTAAGATGAAAATGGTCAAATGTCATTACGACGACCACTTTAAATATTTTGGTGAAATATTTTGATTAAAAATATTTTTCCTTCTACTTTTTATATTTTTGAATGGAAAGTCCAAAAAATTGTATGAACGAAGAAAAGAAAAACCAAACATGGCAATACTTTCGGTCAAGTTACATAACCGCCCCATACAAAGTAACCCCCTCAAGTGTTGCCAACCTACTAATTTTTTCCTTCAAAAAATGCCATTTTTCGTACATTTTACAAAATGGCCGCCGCGGGGTCCGCCATCTTGTTGAAAAAAAAATTATCCCCAAAATATCAAAATTTAGGACACTTTCAAGAGAAAACAAAAAGAATATTAGAAAAAAGTTGAAAATCCACCCCGATGCGACCCCACAAAGTCACCTCTAAAATTTCAAAATTTTAAAGTAAAATATCTCGGCGGCCATCTTTTTTTTTCATTTTTTTCTAATTTCATCGTATTAGTCGTCCCAAAATTATTCGAAAATGACACCAATATTGGGTAGGTGCTCACATAAATAAAAAAGTTGACAATCGCGGAGCGGCCGCCATCTTGAATTTTCGAACGGTCGGATTTTTCCCATAGTGACCATAAGTAGTCAAGCAACTTTTCCATACATCATTATAACCCCCCACCAATACTTTCGGCTGGGCTACTCGAAATGTGAAAAAACGGGAAAAAAAATTCTAGCTCCCAGTGTTGCCAGTTAATTTAGATGAAAATAGTCAAATGTCATTACGACGGCCACTGAAAATTTTTTGGTGAAATTTTTTGATTAAAAATGTTTCTCCTTCTACTTTTCATATTTTTGAATAGAAAGTTCACAAAAATGTATGAATGAAAAAAAAATAGACATACCCTGGCAACACTTCAGACCAAGACCCACAACCGCCCCATACAAAGTGACCCCCTCAAATGTTGCCAACCTAAAAATTTTTTCCTTCAAAAAATGCAATTTTTCGTACATTTTATAAAATGGCCGCCACGGGGACCGCCATCTTGTCGAAAAAAAAAATATACCCCAAACGTCAAAATTGGGGATAGACGCAAGGCAACAAAGCAAAAAAATCGCAAAAAAGTTTAAAACCCAACGCAATCCGACCCCGCAAAGTCACCTCGAAAATTGAAAAATTTTAAATCAAAATATCTCGGCGGCCATCTTGTTTTTTCAAATTTTTCCAAATTTTTCGTAACACTTTTCCCAACATTAGCCGAAAACGATACCAATCTCGGGTAGCTGCATAATAAAAAAAAAAGTTGGTCTTTTCACCTCGGCCGCCATCTTGGATTTTCGAAAAGTCGGATTTTTCCCATATATCCGGGGGGAACAAAAAATTCTCCCATACAAAGTACTCACCCCCCACCACTCCTTCTGGGAGATCAATTCGGGTTTTCGTAAAACGAAAAAAAAATTCCAGCAGTCAGTGTTGCCAGTCGACATCGACGAAAATGGTCAAATGTCATTACGACAACCAGGACACGTTTGCCGATGCGATTTATTGATTAAAAATATTGCTCCTTCTACTTTTCATGTTTTTGAATAGAAAGTCCAAAAAAATATATGAACGAAGATAAAAAAAATGAAACCTGGCAACACTTTGGGTCAAGTTACACAATCGCCCGGAACAAAGGGACCCGCTCAAATGTTGCCAACCAGACGAAAAATGCACCCAAAAAATGTCGTTTTTCGTACATTTTTCAAAATGGCCGCCACCGCGTCCGCCATCTTGTCGAAAAAATAAATATCCCCAAAATATCAAAATCAAGGATACCTCCAAGCGAATGCAAAAAAAATATTGCAAAAAAGTTGAAAAACCTCCCCGATGCGACCCCTCAAAGTCACCTCTAAAATCGAAAAAATTCAAACCAAAATAACTCGGCGGCCATCTTGTTTTTTCAATTTTTTCTCATTTTTTCGTAACTTCCTCCCTAAACTTTACGAATAACCCCAAAAAAATTTTGCAAAAGGCCATAAACAAAAAAGTTGACAATCGCCGCGCAGCCGCCATCTTGAAAATGGGAAATGTCAGATTTTTCCCGAGGTGTCGGGAGGAGATGGAGAACTTTCGCCATAGACAACAAAGTTGTATCTCGACTCTTTCTGGGAGAACAATTATATAGTTATCACGGTGGTAAGTCTAGGATTATATATTATAATAATAATAATAATAATAATACTAGGTTTTCGCGTGGGGCGCGCGCTGCTAAAGCAGCGCGCGTGCCTTTCTCTTTCGCAAAAGACAAAATAAATAAATAGTTTTATTTTTCAAAAATATTGGTCTTTGAAATTTATTTTTCGATTTAGGAGTTTGTTTGCGAAATCAAACTACTATTTTTGGTATGTCTATTTTTTTGGCATGATTAACAGAATATGAGAGGGAGAGGGTGAGGGAGAGGGAGAGGGAGGGGTGAAGGAGATGGAAAGGTAAAGGGAGAGGTATACGTAGAGAGAGTGGGCGGGAGAGGGAGAGGGAGTGAGAGGGAGGAAGATGGAGAGGGAGAGGGAGGAATAGGCAGAGGGGGAGGGGGAGGGAGGGGGAGGGGGAGGGGGAGAGGTAGCGGGAGAGGGAGTGGGAAAGGGAGGGAGGGGGAAAGGGAGGGTGAGACGGAGAGGTAGCGAATGGAAGTTGAAGAGGGAGTTGAGAGGGAGGGAGAGGGGAGGGAAAGGGAGGAGGAGAGGTAGCGGGAGAGGGGGGGCAAGGGAGAGGTAGAGGGGAAGGAAAGCGATGGAGAGGGAGAAGGAGAAATTGATAGCCTATCATTTTGCAAAGTTTGCTGGGTCAGCTAGTTGGTAACTAATAATAACTCTTAATACTAATAAACGCCTCATACATTGCATTGACATTCAATGGACAAACAATCTGAAATATTCGACACAAAATACATTTGTATGAAAATTTATATTTTTATATGGCAACACTGCAACATTTTTCCTCCGATGTGTACGATCTATAAGTACCAACAGCCTCCTGATATATTGTAAGAATATAAGATTGATGAAATGAAATAGCCTGAAATATTACATGAAAAAGTACATTTTGTATGAAAACTTTTGTTTTTTGTATGGCAACCCTAAAATATTTTTTCACCATCATTTACGGACTGTTAAAACCTACAATCGCCCCCTACATTATAAGGCCATCAAATGAAGACAACCGCCTCAAATATATGAAAAAAGAAAAAATTTGTATGAAAATTATTATTTTTTGTATGGCAACACTGAAATTTTTTTCACCAAAATTCACAAAATATCAGTACCTACAAATGCCCCATACATTATAGTAGCGAAATATTTAATCCAAAAATAAATTTGTATGAAAATTATTATTTTTTGTATGGCAACACTGAAATTTTATTGTTTTCCCAAAACAAATGATTTAATTAAGAAATATCTCCCATACATTTCTTATACTCATGATCTATAGTTTAGGCTCGATTACTCGAAAAGTGAAAAAAATTCTGGACTCCAGTGTTGCCAGTTTATTAAGATGAAAATGGTCAAATGTCATTACGACAACCACTTGAAATGTTTTGGTAAAATATTTTGATTAAAAATATTTTTCCTTCTATTTTTCATATTTTTGAATGGAAAGTCCAAAAAATTGTATGAACGAAGAAAAGAAAAACCAAATATGGCAACACTTTCGGTCAAGTTACACAACCGCCTCATACAAAGTAACCCCCTCAAGTGTTGCCAACCTACTAATTTTTTCCCTCAAAAAATGCAATTTTTTGTATATTTTACAAAATGGCCGCCATGGGGTCCGCCATCTTGTTGAAAAAAAAATTATTTCCAAAATATCAAAGTTGAGAACATTTTCAAGGGAAAATAAAAAGAATATTATAAAAAAGTTGAAAAACCACCCCGATGCGACCCCACAAAGTCACCTCTAAAATTTCAAAATTTTAAAGATAAATATCTCGGCGGCCATCTTGTTTTTTAAATTTTTTCTAATTTCATTGTATTAGTCGTCCCAAAATTATTCGAAAATGACACCAATATTGGGTAGGTGCCCAAAGAAAAAAAAAGTTGACAATCGCCGAGCGGCCGCCATCTTGAATTTTCGAACGGTCGGATTTTTCCCATAGTAAACATAGTTAGTCAAGCAACTTTCCCATACATTATTATAACCCCCCACCAATACTTTCGGCTGGGCTACTCGAAATGTGAAAAAACGGGAAAAAAAAATCTAGCTCCCAGTGTTGCCAGTTAATTTAGATGAAAATGGTCAAATGTCATTACGACGACCACTAAAAATTTTTTGGTGAAATTTTTTGATTAAAAATGTTTCTCCTTCTACTTTTTATATTTTTGAATAGAAAGTTCACAAAAATGTATGAATGAAAAAAAAATCAACGTAACCTGGCAACACTTCAGACCAAGACCCACAACCGCCCCATACAAAGTGACCCCCTCAAATGTTGCCAACCTAAAAAATTTTTCCTTCAAAAAATGCAATTTTTCGTACATTTTATAAAATGGCCGCCACGGGGTCCGCCATCTTGGCGAAAAAAAAAATATACCCCGATCGTCTAAATTGGGGATAGATGCAAGGGAACAAAGCAAAAAAATTGCAAAAAAGTTTAAAACCCAACGCAATCCGACCCCGCAAAGTCACCTCGAAAATTGAAAAATTTTAAATCAAAATATCTCGGCGGCCATCTTGTTTTTTCAAATTTTTCTAAATTCATCGTAACACTTTTCCCAACATTAGCCGAAAACGACACCAATCTCGGGTAGCTACATAATAAAAAAAAAAGTTGGTCATTTCACGTCGGCCGCCATCTTGGATTTTTGAAAAGTCGGATTTTTCCCATAGATCCGGGGGTGAACCAAAAATTCTCCCATACATAGTACTCACCCCCCACCACTCCTTCTGGGAGATCAATTCGGGTTTTCGTAAAACGAAAAAAAAATTCCAGCAACCAGTGTTGCCAGTCGACATCGACAAAAATGGTCAAATGTCATTATGACAACCACGACACGTTTGCATGTGTGAATTTTTGATTAAAAATATTGCTCCTTCTACTTTTCATATTTTTGAATAGAAAGTCCAAAAAAATGTATGAACGAAGAAAAAAAAAATGAAACCTGGCAACACTTTGGGTCAAGTTACACAACCGCCCGGAACAAAGGGACCCGCTCAAATGTTGCCAACCAGAAGAAAAATGCACCCAAAAAATGTCATTTTTCGTACATTTTTCAAAATGGCCGCCACCGCGTCCGCCATCTTGTCGAAAAAATAAATATCCCCAAAATATAAAAATCGAGGATACCCTCAAGCGAATGCAAAAAAAATATTGAAAAAATGTTGAAAAACCTCCCCGATGCGACCCCGCAAAGTCACCTCTAAAATGGAAAAAATTCAAACCAAAATAACTCGGCGGCCATCTTGTTTTTTCAATTTTTTCCCATTTTTTCATAACTCCCTCCCTAAACTTTACGAATACCCTCAAAAAAATTTTGCAAAAG